>OX457042.1:36638867-36661367 GCA_949752735.1 Lumbricus terrestris
TGTAAGCCGGTTAAAAGGCAGCGTATTGTGTTCAACGCTGCGTTATGATTGGCTACAAGCGGTTCGTTTTCGGCCTGAAAGTCATAAAAATGGAGCGATCCCGTAGGGCACTCAGTCCCGCGTACGGTGGAAGAAGATCGGAAGAACAACAAGAGGATGGAAGACTACGAAGATCTCGAACTGGTAAGTTTGACTTATATAACTTATGCTGGCCGAAGGGAAGCGGTCCTCGGACAGCCTCTCTTCGGTCAGTGTAAGAGTCAAACTTACAAGAGAACCGGGCCATTGTAGGCCTTAGATAGGCCTAGTTGATTTTTAAGTGTAAGGTTAATTAGATTGAATAGGACTATTTGAGCTTTATCTATATTTAGATTTTTCTATATTTAGATTTTTCTATATTTAGACTTTTCTATATATAGATTTATTATTACTAGTCCTGTATACGGACCGATGTCTAAGCGGTTAGGTTTACACGCTTAGACACTGGCCTGTTTTAATATAGCTTAGATTCAGGCGATTGTTGCCCTATAAGGCGTTCTCTTAGGGCAGGGTGTTGTTGTTCTTGATTGCGCAGGAAGAAGACCTGGGAGAGGAAGTCGAAGCGAGTCGGAGGGCGAGGTCTCGCAGCGCTCGGCCGGGAGCGTCGGCAGCAGCGGCGGCCAAGGATGACGATGACGAGGGAGGGACTCCTTCGAGGCGGAGACGGAGACGGAGGCGCGGCCGACGAGGGAGCCGTCGCCGACGACGAAGCCACGGACGCCGCCGACGACGTCGCCGACGCCACTAGACGACGAGGCTGCTACCATCGGGAGGGTGTCTGCCTCCTCCTTCTTCGCTGAAGACGGGAAAGACTCGAGCGACCGCAACGGATGAACTTTCGTCTGCGAACTTATTTAAAATACTAGACCGATGAAGTCTATGAATGTTCGCTCAATAAAAGTTGAAAAGAAATAACTTGTCTTATTCTTCTAGGGTTATAGGCCTAGATAGGCTGTAGGCCTAGTGTCACTTCAGGCTGCCCAGCAGACCGTATAGGCTCCCTGTGATGTTAGGCTCTCCCGTAAATTGGAGGTTTCAGCTTCAGGAGTTCTAGGGTTATAGGTCTAGATAGGTTTCAGCCACTTTAGGCTGCCTGCAGACGATTAGACTCCCGCTCCCTGGAATATCAGGCTCTCCCGTAGCTTCAGAAGTGTAGGCTAGGCCTATTCAGCTTCCCAATTAGAAAGTCAGTCCCTCCACTGGTAGTGGCGGCGCTACCATAGGCCTAGGTCGCGGAAGGTCATTTCACATACTGCCAATTTTGCCCATGACCTGCCTTGTGACCTGCCAAAATTCTTTGGAATTTTAGTGTCTTCTTTACATTTGACTTCCTCGACCTACTAAGTAGCTGATATGACCTTGACGCGACCTGCTGAAATTGTAGACCTATATAGGACTAACTAGCGCCGCCACAGCCTTCCAGAATTTTATGTCCAACCTACACACACACACACACACACACACACACACACACACACACACACACCACTGTATACGACCTTGGAACAAACACAGTGATGGTAGACAGCTGATTGACAAAAGTTGCAATGCAACATGACAAAATTGCTCTGTGGACTTTGGCGAGGAGCTTTTCCATTAATAGCAGACAAACAGACATTCTGCCCAAATCAGAGCAATGGGCTATCTCACATCCCAACTTTCATTAGGCTTACAAGGAAATTTGACATAATAATTATTATTTATAATTACAGTGGCACGTGTCTTTACGACGGCTCAACACGCATATGGCTACAGCAGCGCCACCTACTGAAGTGGAGTCAACATTTATAAGCGCATGTTGGATAGCAGTACCAGTGCCACCTCCCGAAACGAGTAAACCAGAGTCTTGATTTCATGACAGTTCTGTTCTGTTTGTTTGTATAATGCACTTCTCATAGCGCCCATTCAAGCTCGCTACTCAGAGGCGCTCCCGAGTCCCGACTAAAGCACGGACACTGCATCGGAGTTTCACACAGAAGCGCTTAGCAATTGCGAGTGAAGGACTTGCCCAAGGTCCATACGTGGCGACTTGAGGAGGATTCGAACCTGCAACCCTCCGGCTGCAAAGCAACGAGCATACCCACTACACCACCGCGCCCCACTGTTATAGACTAAAGATGCACTCAGGGATTACACTGGATGGGAATGCCGTCCCCCACTGCTCTTGCAATTCTTTGCCGTAGTTCCCACTGCTCACCATGCATGGAACCCTGGAAGCACATCCGTTGCAACAATTCTTTTTTGGCATTCCCATTTCCCCCACTGCTCAGTGCTCACCCTTTCGGCGGCGTTAATGCTGCTGGTGTTCCTTCATCTACAGTTTCCCGCCCGAAAAACTGATGACCTTTTTTAGTCATCCGGCCGAAATCTTCAGAAAATGTCACCAATTTTCGTCCGGATGGTTGAAGTGATGGCTGATGTGACGGTTGAAGTGATAGTTGATGTCATGGCTGATGTCATGGATGATGTGATGGCTGATGTGATGGCTGATGTGACGGTTGAAGTGATAGTTGATGTCATGGCTGATGTGATGGCTGATGTGATAGTTGATGTGATAGTTGATGTGATGGTGGTCGTGTGAAGCGTAGGTGCATGCATGAGGTGTGGAGCTAGGGCGTCGTTTGTACCTGCCTGTGAGCAGTTCATACATGAAGATTCCCAGCGACCAGAGGTCAGTGGCAAAGTCATGACCTCTGTTGAGGATGATCTCTGGAGAGACGTACTCAGGGGTTCCACAGAACGTCCATGTCTTTCGACCCTGACCGATTCTCTTCGCGAAACCAAAGTCCACCTATAAATTGTACGGAATAAACTATAACACAATCAGCGACTCATGCAACTCGAACGACTTCACTTATACATACATATCTATATAAATAAAGACTGGTACTGTCTGTCTGTCTGTCTGTGTGTCTGTCTGTCTGTTTGACCGGGATGCATTTCCACAGTTTTTGAGCTTTTCACTCCAAACCTTCACTACTGTGTAGGTCTCGGCAGGAGACACCCCAACGAGGGGTTGGCGATTCTCTACCACCATGGGGGCCAGGGTGGGGAGCAAAACCCCGAAAAATTTTTCCACTTTTTTTGGACAATTTTTCTGAAACTTTTTATCTAGACAGAGGGCCATCAGATCCACCCGGTTGAGTGGTTGACGAATCTCTACCACCATGGGGGCCACGGTGGGGATTGCGAAAAGTCCAATTTTCGCTCTAAATTTCTATTCCCTTGCCATAGTTTCACAGCTAGACACATTTTTACGCGGGCCACTTCGCCTCTACTCAGCCCACACCTCGGCCTCCAGGGGCCGGGTAGGTCATGGGTGGGGGCGGTGGAGGAGAATTTTTTTTAAAATTCACTTTTTTCCCACAATTTTTCTGAAACTTGGTACCTAGACAGAGGGCCATCAGAGTCACCCGGTGGAGTGGTTGGCGAATCTCTACCACCATGGGGGCCACGGTGGTGTTGCGAAAAGCCTAATTTTCGCTCTAAATTTCCATGCCCTTGCCATAGTTTCACAGCTAGACAGATTTTTACCCGGGCCACTTCGCCTCTACTGAGCCCACACCTTGGCGTCCAGGGGCCGGGTAGGGCATGGGTGGAGGGGCGTGGGGGTGAATTTTTTTCTCCGGAAGCCGAACTTTCACGGGTGGCGTACAGGTCGAGGTCGGAGTGTGGTGTGGCGGGTTGTGGGTGGGGTGGGATGGGTTGGGGTGGGGTTAGGGTTGGGGAGGGTGAGGGGTGAGGAGGGGTGTGGGGTATGGCAGATTGGTTTGGGGGTTGGGGAAGAATTTTTCCGAAAACCTTAATTTCACGGGTGGCGTACCAGTGGAGGTCGGAGTATGGTGGGGTGTTGTGGGGTGTTGTGGGGTGGGGTGTGGTGAGGTTGTGGCCGGGACCGGGTCGTATCCTAAATTTTCCGGGCAACGCCGGGTACCCCAGCTAGTATACAATAAAATACAATGCAATGCAATGCAATACAATGCAATACAATACAATGCAATACGCACGATGACAAACAGACTAATCACACTTAAAACATTCTTACCATTACCACTTCTACTTACTTACTTCTACTTGTATTAATTGCATTATTGCAATTAGAACATTTTCATAGCGAAACTCAAAGAGTGAAACAAAAATTATGCAATTGCGAACAAGAATACAAGGGAGCCTATGTAGTTCTTCATGAAGTGACTGAGTTGTGATGTTGTTGTTGTCGTCGTCATACCAGTTTAGCATATCCGTTGTTGTCGATGAGAACGTTTTCCGGTTTTAAGTCTCGATAGACGATTCCCTTTCCATGGAGGTAGATCAGAGCTTCTATGGCGCATCCTGTGTAGAATCTCGTCGTCGTGTCGTCGAACGCATACCTACAATGTATATATACGGCCACAGTCCACATAAATAAATCAGTCGGTCGCTAGACAATTATTGTGTCACCTCGTGAGGTGGAAAAATTATGTATATTCCAAGCTGAAGAAGTATACGCAATCCTATGGATTTATCTTACAGCTTATAATTGTCCGCTCTTTCAAGGCCAAGATACCTTTTCTAATAGGCTGGCAGAGACGTCAATGTCTGCCGATAAGAGTCTGTGTTCTGTGGAACAGAGAAAACCTGTGGGCACTGCAGTTAAGACAGTTTTGTGGTATAAGCTTATCTCCTGGATTCTTCTCAAAATAATTGATCCCTAGAATTACCAATAGGACGGACAAATTTTTAACAGAAGGGTGTAGGGCAGAACTTCTTTTAAAATTACAACTTTTGGCTCGATATTAAAGAAAATACTTATTCAATGCATAACGACTTACTGCAGGGGAGCTCCATGCACAGCTTGCATTGGCATTAGAATAAGAATTATCAGTTTATCAAATCGATTGACTGATCAATTAAAATCAAATCGATCAGTTATATAACACATAATTATTAATGATTAGCAATTATTTTTTATTATTACGACAAACATCAAAACGACGACTCAGTCATTACATGCATGAACAACAGATTTGTGTTCATCCGTTGCATGTATAGGCCTAATACCATGACGTCTATGATCATTTTATAGGACTGCTGTTACTACTTCCACTACTACTACTGCTGCTGCTGCTGCTGCTGCTCCTACTACTACACCCCTACCACTACTACCACTACTACTACTACTACTACTACTACTACTACTACTACTACTACTACTACTACTACCACTACTACTACTACTACTACTACTACTACTACTACTACTACTACTACTACTACTACTACTACTACTACTACTACTACTACCACTACCACTACCACTACCACTACCACTACCACTACTACCACTACTACCACTACTACCACTACTACCACTACTACCACTACTACCACTACTACCACTACTACCACTACTACCACTACTACCACTACCACCACCACTACCTCTACCACCACCACTACCACTACCACCACCACTACCACCACCACTACCACTACCACCACCACCACCACTACCACCACCACCACCACCACCACCACCGCCACCACTACTACTACTACTATTACTAATACTATACTACTACTATACTTAATTAATTGCGCGCCTTCCTAAGTACTCTCATATATCATCGTTTATGATTAACCAACTTCACTGGCTTCCTCTCTCTGCCCGCATACAATATAAAGTCCTTTCTCTGGTACTCAAATCCAAACTGGGTCTTGCACCGATGTATCTCAGTGATCTCATTCGTTCTCCTCTATCAGCATCTTCTCATCGACCTCTCCGTTCTCTGGACAGGGCTGACTTGTTTGTTCCACGAGCTAGGACCACTATTGCTCAAACTCGATCCTTCACCATCATTGGGCCCTCCTTGTGGAATTCTCTTCCCTCCACTCTGCGTGGGACTCTACTTTCAGGATCGTTATCTACATCTCTCTCTCTTCTAAAGACCTATTTTTTCTCTAGGGGTTATCGCACTGGGAGCGCTACTGAATGGCCTTGGTTGTGAGCGGCGCTATATAAATTACTAATTACATTACATTACATTACATTATACTACTACACTACTACTTTTTCTCCGTTGCTATTACTTGCTACTGGTGCCATTACCTCTACCATCTCTACCACCATTAGCAAAGTGCTCACGTACGAACTTGCATACATGTATATACATATCCTACATGTACACACATGCATGTACACACATACATGTACACACATACATGTACACACATACATGTACATCGGACGCTGTGTCCAACTGACCTGTCCCTGAGAAGTGTCCATATTTACTACTGCTACTACTACTACTGCTACTACTGCTATTACTACACACAGGACTGCTGTTACTAATACTACTACTATTACTACTACTGCTACTACTACTACTACTACTACTACTACTACTACTACTACTACTACTACTGCTACTACTGCTATTACTACACACAGGACTGCTGTTACTAATACTACTACTATTACTACTACTGCTACTACTACACACATACATGTACACACACGTATACGTGTACATCGGACGCTGTGTCCAACTGACCTGTCCCTGAGAAGTGTCCATAGTTCGCCACCGAGACAGACTTCCATCAGCATGTACAAATACTTTGCGTCTTTGAAAGTCATGTAGAGCCTGATGCAGAACAAGGAGATTGAGATTAGGAAGCAAAAAGGTTACATTTAAATGCTACTGTATACCACTGAGTGAATGCTAGAATGTGAATTGCTACTGGCAGTGTTCCCCTTATAAGTGCTTCAAAAGTTCCAAGCACTATAAGAGTATGATTGGCATGAAGATGATGATGATGATGATGATGATGATGATGATGATGATGATGATGATGATGATGATGATGATGATGATGATGATGAAGAAAAAAAGAAAAAGAAGAAGAGCAGTCCTTTAATCTATGGGCTAAAAGAGGCAGCAATTGGTATGAAGTATTAGCGACTTCAACTTTCTTAGCCTCGGCATACGAGGGCGGTTAGATAGTCCTCTCCCTCACCGCCGCATCTTCCCTCCAATAATTATGATCTATGCCGCCTGTATGTCCAGAGAACTCAGTGTAGTTGAGTAGACTAAGGGCGCATTCAGGGGGGGTCCAAATCCATGGACAAATGTCCACCATGACGGAGGACTTGAACCCCAACGCCTGATTTAAAAAACTCTGATTAAAAAAATCCTGATTTAAGAAACCGACAAAAATATTTCGCAGCAGGTAGATTGACCTGAGAGGCGACGAGATCAGAATCCTTGTCCAAGTAACAGCAGAAGAGACATACCACGTTTTAGCTGTCATGTAATATATAATTAGAGCCGAGTGGAGAAGGCTTCGAATTTTTCCTCTGCTATCCAGGTTATATAGTAGGATCACAGCAGTCATCATTGAAAGACGGTCCATAAAAGGTGTGCTATACAGAGCTGTAGACACATCCCCTCGTCAAGCATAATTATAGGACACATAAAAAGATTCCAGTTCACAAGTTCCACTTGGAAGGACGGATGGATCTAAGGATGGTCGAAAGCTGCATGGAAGAAGAAGGATTGTGAAGAACTCATTGACTTCATTGTGGAGAAGAGAACGGAGGGAATAAGAAGAATCAAAGAGAGAACGACAGGAAGACACAGAGATTGAGAAGGAGGAAGAAGAGGAGGCGGAGGAGGAAGAGGTGGAAGAGGAGGAGGAGGAGAAAGAGGAGGAGGAAAAGGAGGAGGAAGAGGAGGGGGAGGAAGAGGAGGGGGAGGAGAAAGAGTAAGGAGGAGGAGGAAGAAGAGGAGGAGGAGGAGGAGGAGGAGAATGACATATATATAGAAATAATTATATGAAGACCTGACGATGAATTCTGATCGTGCTTCTGCCATGATTCGTTTTTCGTTGAGGATGTGTTCTTGTTGATTCGTGTCGACGATGTGATTTTTCTTCATCTTTTTAATGGCGAATGTCCGTTGAGCGTCGCTTCTCATCTGTACCTGCAAGATAGAGAAGCACAACAACAACAACAGATGATGAATCGTTCTTCCATTTCTATTCATAACATCCATTATAGACCTATTATACAATTGTTTAACACTGCAGTGTAGTGTTCCTCGCATGCAGATTTGTCCATTAGTTGAGTCAGCTCAATTACATCTCCGCCACTCTGTCACCAGAAGATGATGGTGGTGGTAGAGATGGTGGTAGAGATGGTGGTGGTAGAGATGGTGGTGGTGGTAGAGATGGTGGTGGTAGAGATGGTGGTAGAGATGGTGGTGGTAGAGATGGTGCACGGTGGTAAAGATGGTGGTAGAGATGGTGGAGGTAGAGATGGTGGTGGCAGAGATGGTGGTGGTAGAGATGGTGGTGGTTGGATGCTGCCTCGTTCTATAGTACATCTGTCTCGGACTGCCAGAGCACAGCATCATCATGCCTTTGCCTCTGTTTGTTCTTTGCTACGGAATGATCTTCCTGCTATGATTCGTGCTCAGGTTCTATTGGGAGACACTACTGCTTCTGCCCGTATAAATACTTAAGACTTCTCCTTTTCAAGGGGTTCTTCGCACTAGGAGCGCCTCTGCTTAGGTTGTATTAAGAGATGGCCTTATAATTAATTTTTTCCCCTAGAATGGAGAAGAATAGAATTGATGTCGGTGATGGAATAGAAGAGGTGATAATAGTAATGATAGTGGTGATGGCACCAAGAGATAGGAAATAAGAAGAGTGACTCTGGTGTCAGTTTGCTGAAACAGCATCTGTGTATTTCCAAGAAATAAATTGATGTTGTTATGTCCTTTGCATTGTATTGTATTGTATCTATAAATTTATATAGCGCCTCTCGCAGAGCACACCAAGCAGAGGCGATCCCAGTGCGTTCGAAAAAGAGAAAAAAGTGGTCTTGTGACAACGAGTAGAGGCTAAGTGAAGAACACATCGAAGAAGGACGCTGGTTCCACAGTGCAGGGCCTATGAGTCTATGAAAGCAAAAGGCATACCTCCAGTGAACGTCTTCCGCTCAAAAACGCTACTAGACTAATTGTCTGTTTATAATAAAGTGCTATAGTTCCTATATTCGTCACAAAATTAATACCAGCTATAATTGTGCTTCACTACTGATTAAGTCTTAAGTCTTTAGTCTTTAGTCTTTAGTCTCTAGTCTCTAGTCTTTAGTCTTTAGTCTTTAATCTTAAGACTCACCAATTCGACCCTTCCAAATCCTCCGACTCCAAGCGTCGCAATTGTTTTAAAGCTGTCAAGTGTCGCAGAATTGAGGTAACTCGGCAGATCGAGTATTCTGCATGGAAACACAGCAAGACGAATAATTGAAGACAGAATCGAAAAGGGGATGACGGATGGATGAATGGATTGATGGATGGATGAATGAATGGATGAATGGGTTGACGGATGGATGGACGAATGGATGAATGGATGAATTGATGGATGAATGGATGGATAGATGGTGAATGGGTCATTATGGGTGGATGGATGAATGGATGAATTATGAATGATGAATGCATGGATGGATGAATGGATGGACGAATTGATGGATGGATGAATGCATGGATAGATGGATGAATGATTGATGAATGATGGATGGATGAATAGATGGACAGATGGATGAATGATGAATTGAGGGATGGATGAATAGATGGATAGATGGATGAATGATCAATGAATGATGAATGGATGCATAGGCGTACGGGACATTTCGGCAGTGGGGGGCAAAACAAAAATTTTTTGCCCGAAAAATCTGACGACTTTTTTTTTTAGTCATCCGCCCAAAAAAATTCTTACGATTTTCCCGTCCAAAAAATCTGACGACCTTTTTTTTCTTTTTTTTTTTAGTCATCCGCCCAAATTCTTACGATTTTCCCGTCCAAAAAATCTGACTTTTTTTTTTTTTTTTTTTTTTTAGTCATTTGCCCAAAATTCTAAATTCTTACGACCTTTTTCTTTTTTTACCCCTGCGTGCCCGAAAAATCCCTCCCGTACCTGTTTTGCCCGAAAAAAATCTCCGAAATTTTTTGACCCGTCCAGGCCCCTTTTGCCCGAAAAACACATTTGCCCGAAATTTGGGGGGGCATTTGCCCCCCCTGGACCCCCGCCTCGTACGCCTATGAATGGATGAATGATGCCAATATTGAGTCTGATAATGAATGGCCAATCAGAGACAAGAATGGACGTCATTGATGACGAGCATTGAGTATAGATACGATAGAACTAGACACGATAGAACTAGACACGATAGAACTAGACACGATAGAACTAGACATGCAAGAGCTTACACTTCAGGGAAATCCCCCTCGTCATACGTTTTGTGAACGACTTCCAATTTGCTGATCAACCGATTGTATGCCCTGCATCACAAGAAAGCGAAGAACAACCATACATATATATATATACATATATATGCACATATATATGTAATTTTTATATATAATATATATGCATGAATTCAGTCACGAGAAGCAAGTCAAATAATCGCTGCAATAATATGCCAAGCAAATGTTTTCGACGGCAACTATATATATATATAAAATTACATATATATATAATTATTATCAACGGCCTTTAGGCTTATTGTCATAAGTTGTCGCCAAACCATGGATAGGCCTAGGCTACATCCAAGTAGCCTAGCATGAGAAACAATCAATCATGCCACTCGATTGTCTTGTAATATAATGCGCCATGGTCTTCTCTTCGGTAGCGTGCAGTGTATACAACCTATAGTAATAATGACCTACATGCAATGATTTCGCACATAATAATTATATAATGAATGCTCTCCAGTAGCAACTCAAGTGGAATGCTTCTACAATATTATTGGCTGCATGGAGTATTGATTTGTCAGTTGTTAGCACTCATTTGTCTCCACATAGTGATGATCACAATAAGTGCAATAAACAAAAGAAAATATAGTCCATACTAACTCTCGCTCTAATACGAGACAGTCGACTCCATCCGAATCGTAGGCGATGATGTTGGCCGAACGAACGTCTTCGCTGAGGAAGAAGAAGAAACACGGAAGAAAGGATGAATAATAATAATAAGAAGAAGTTTAATAACGATTTCTATAGCGCCGTAACACAGCCTTCTAAGTGGTTACAAGGGCGCCTCACATAGCCTACTGAAACAGCAAACGTTGAATATTATTTTTATATAAATCGGACACAGTGACCAAGTTTCTTCTGACTATAGGTCAACAGCACATCTTAGCGAGTGTTGCATTAAGTCAGTAAAGTAAGAATATTCTTTATTAGACTAGTTACTAGGCCTACCACCAAACGCACTGTATACATAGTTTACAGAATGAATAAATAACAGAAACATTTCTGAAAGTCAAACAACATTCTCGTAGTAGTGAAATTTCTTTTGGCAGACGCCAATGCATATATAATATATATGAAACTACAGGACCATGTGGTCTACAGATGAGTGCTCACTGACGCTGTATAAATTACAGCATAAGTGGCTCTACAGCAATGAGAAGAGGTAGAAGTATGAAATGTTATCAAACACATTCTCTTAGCAATTAGTCAAATAAAGAGTTTTCTTTTCTTATCTTATCTAAATATACAGACAAATATAGACAGCACACAGACAAAAACATTGATTGAAGCATTTACAGACACAAATAGACATAGATAAACATTTATATGCATAAGCCTACAACCCTATATATACATGCATAGACCTGCCTTCTTTCAGACATATATACATGGAGTATATACACACTATGTGCATATAATTCTTCATATACGCATGCATACCTGCCTGAGGCATACAGGTATGTATACATTACTTAAGATAGAAGTCGAAGACACTTGAGCTGCTACTGTAGTAGTCTATAGCATCTCTTTGGATATATTTTTTAGATCAATTATCCAACGCATCAACCGACCTCAGTGCGTCTTTTACATCATCGTTCTGTTTATTTGCATGTTCAGTCCATTCTTAATATCCAGTGGGGGCGTGTCTGTTTGCCTGTATCTTTCTGTATGTCTGTGTACTTGTGTGTGTGCATATGTTTAGATAATCGGAGCATAATATTATGTGGTTTCGGTAGCAACTCATGTGGAATGCTTCTTTACAATATTGACTGGAGTATTGAATTGCCAGTTGAGCGCTCTGTGTATGATCATATCTTATTATAAGGATTAACTGTTAAACTATATTAATATATAACGAACATTAGGCTCATAGATTCTCTTGTCAATCTAATTGACATGACAGTTTAATTAGCATATAATATTAGTTGAACTCCAATCAGACAGTTGTTCGTTATCTAGCTGTTCTGTAATTCGCCACAGGCGGAGCTTAGCTATCCAGCCAGTGTATCTGAACTATATAAAACATAACGACTGGGTTAGTCAGAGAGAGAGAGAGAACCGAGGAACAGTACTTTTAGATATTAGTGTTAGGCTCGTCTAGTCTGGTGTATATTATGTTGCTTGTTTATATCACGTAAGTTCGCTTTCTTAGATTCATTAAACTTATGAAAATGCATTATCATTCTTCTGTCATGCTATCACTCAATTCCGCATCCTATCATACTCTCCATGTAGCAGCTAGGTTCCCTACTGATTGAATATTCTACACCGCAATCAGTTTATTATTATTAGTAATGGTCCATTAGCAAGTGGATCATATGATGGAGACCCGGAGTACGATTTCTTTAAGTACCAGCCTTTAAGTACCAGTAGCAGTTCACCCAGGATTTTTTTTTCCGTTCTTTTTCATTCATCCACTTCGATTCATCCCCATGATGTCACAACCTCTGCCGGACTTGATTCCACCGACTGATCCAGCGCAATCCCTCCCTCCTCCCATTCTCACCGCTAAAGAAGCGGACGACGTCGAATCATGGCTTTTAGACCATTACCGACACAATCACCGATGCAGCGGCATATGTTCCCACATTGAAGCGTATATCGACGATGTCATTGTCATGCATAACCCTTTACTGGACAACCGCGACGATGACCTTCCTCCACTGCAAGAAATCGACACAGATGAGCTAGAAGAAAACTGGGACTTGACCGCCGATCAAAACCCTCCCAACCCACCCCAGTAGGCTAGGCTTCACGTCATCATCATTAAGTCATGTTAGGCTATAGTTAATGTTCATTCATCTCGCTAGACCATATTTTTCTTATTTTTGATTATTCGTCATTCTTATTCTTATTTTTTTATACACCAGACCAGATGCGGTAAGTGTGAGCTCTCTCTCTCCACCACAACATTATAATTGCAAAAAGACGGAATTTTCCTTTTTAACGATTTTTAACGATTTTTAACGATAGAGTAAACAAAACTCTGAAAAACATTAAAAACTCAAAACCATTACAAAAATAGCGTTAACTCTTCAAACAACAGACGGCAGAATCGCTTTTCGTTAATTAACACTTGTATATAATTTCAGTATTCATCGTACATATCTACGTACGAATTTTTCGTGCATTTTCGTTTTGCAAACAATTTTGCGCGTTTTTGTATGTATTTACCGTACTTTGCCTATTCGTCAAATTTCGCTTCGTAAATATGCGACGCTGAAACATTTGGAGTTTCTTCTTCGCATGTTTTCTTTTTGCTCTGAGAATCTGTTTTGCAGTGTGTTTGAATGGTAACGAGTGTGACTTCTAGACGCCGGATCCCACAGCCCACGCGGAGCACCGAGTCAACCAACCGCGTTCATCACTGCAGGGTGCTTATCACGCGTTGCCTTCATACGGGCGACGGCCAAACAATCAACCGCTCATCTAGACGTACAATCAACCCGTGGTCTTACCATTCCACGGTACAATCAGTCCGACGTGCAGTACATCCGCTGTACGACCAAGCCGTGACATCCTCAATAAACCGCGCTGTTCACAATAACAGACGCGGTAATCATCGCAGCAGGGCAACCAATCAGCTCTGTACCCAGCCAATCCGCCACCGGGCATCCAACCGGTGGTCTACTGAGACATTCAACACCATTCCAGATCACAGATTTCAGCGTAAGTGCGCCAATCTGCACTATTCCTCGTCCTAACTATCCTCATTTATCATTTATCATCATCTTACTGTTGTCATTTTTCACACGTGCCATCAGACAGTTTTCTTACTTCTTTTTAGCTATAGACATTGCATTGCTGAATTGTTGCGTTACATGTGCTTGTATTGCTATGTGCTTCACTGTATATATTAGCATAACATTGTGCATGTGACTGTGGTTGAATCAATCCGTCGGACCGCTTTTGAACGATCACCGATTGATTCGGCATTTGTACAGCGCTCTCAATTGTCGTGTTCTTGTTTTACTCCACATCCATACAGACAGTGCATTATAGACCCATAGACCAAGTCTAAGGTCGTGTTCGGTCCCAAGAGACTTATTCAGTTGATTCTGTCTATCACTCCCGAGAGTATAATACGTTCACAGACATGGCACATACTCGTTTATATGCTTCGTCTCCCATTGTGAATGCTTGTGTTGAAACGGTTTATCCTGATGTTCATTTATTTAGCGCCTATGAATTTCTTGATTCCATGAAAGTAAATTTGAAAGCTGTTGATGTTAATAATATTGAACTCAGTTCCACGCGCTCTTCAATTCTCAGGGATGCATCCTTATAATTATCATCAATTCATTCCTTTGCATTCACCGTGCATTTATCATTCACAAACGCATGATTCATCCGTCCATGCATATACTTCACCTCCTCTCTTTGCACTGGATACATCCAGGCGTCCACCAGCCTCCCCTCCTCCTCCCTCGCATTCACCCGTCCACGCCACCCCTACTCCCCTCTCTCACCTCAAGTTGAGTCATTGATTCCAGGTCCCCCTCGCCAACAGCCCGTTATCTTGCGTGCGTCACAGCAATCATCCGATCACCCCACCCACACCTCACCCTCTCATTCCAACCACCCCACCATAACTGCAAAGTTGGCAAAAACACCGACATTCACAGTCAACACGGTGCCCTCCCTCAGTTGGACTGGCTCCTACTCTCATTCCTCTTCCACGATCTGCACTCGTCGATCCAGCAGACACCACCCCACCCCCAAAACTTCCTCCCATTTCCAACACCTCCAATCTACTACGCGTTTGGCAAACTCAACAGCAATCTCCGATCATCATGTACCCTCCTCATTCAGTCGTCAACCCCCGCCAACCCCCACCCCCATCTTGTTGTTGATCCTGACTCATCCGTCCGCTTTGCACCCAAAGACCACCCTCCCTCCGAGACTGTTTGCCAACATCCCAAGCCAACTTTCGATCATCCATTAAGATCATAATCATCTTCCGATCACATCCTCACTGCCAGCTAACCAGCATTTTCATTCGTTCATGCCAACAGATAATTTCAGCGATCAGCAAACTTTAGCGACAACGACCTTATTTGCCATCGCACCAGTTAAACCAGAACTGCTTATAGCTTCATCAATTTTTATAGCGCCACTAGGCGCCGAATCATCAGAAACTGTTGTTAAAACACCAGCAGCTTCAGACAGACGGCATCGCCTTATGAAGCGCAACCAAAGGCAGTACTGACACGAATTCTGATATTATGAATGCTTTAAAAGCCATGCAGTCACAGTTGGACAAATTATCTAATCATTCAGTGTCTCCTCTACGTGGACAACGTAGAGTACAATTTGATTTAACCGCAGAAGATGCCCAGTCTTCACGTAGGCCATTTTCTTTTCAGGATGATCATCAACTGATTCCGCCTTCTTACAACCATTATTTTGTCCCCCATTCACAATCCTCACCACCCCGCCCATTTCGACAATTCGAACACCTTGCAAGCTGTCCTTCTTCCTTCTCTAATTCAATGTTTCCAACACAACCCAGAGTTTTCAATCCACAGAAATTTAAGCCATCTTCACGACCTCCATTTTGGAATAAATCTTATGACCACCCACCAACACAGCAGTTATATTACAACTGTCCTTCTCGTCAACCTTCTTACACTTACAGACCTAGCCGTCGTTCTAAAACCAAGCAGGACAGACAAACTGTACCGACGAACAGACATACTATGGGACCATGCAGACCGCCCATACAACCACACAAACAAGTTATACAACCACACAAACGAACATACACCCACACAGACAAACACATAGAGGTTATTCGAATCATCACATTCAAACACTTCAGACAAAACCACACACTTTACCATTAGACACACCCATTTCTCACACTTACGCCCCCAGGCGAGCAGTCATACAAACATGCAATGCACTAGATCAGATTTCTGTGCATATATGTAATAGGCCTAGACCATTCTAATCGATCATCATTTTTATTCTAGGGCAGAGTATAGTTGACTCCATGTGTTGCTTTGAATCGTTTATCTAAATTTTGTTTAAAAAAAAAATAGATCCTGCTGATCACATGCGTTGATTGCTGATGCTAAGGAACAAGTTACTTAAGCTTCTAGGAACAGTGTTTTGCCCTTGCATGCGTCAAGTCTTACAGTAGCCTACAATTCGAGTTATTATAATTGAGAATTTATCTTGTCAGATGATGTTAAAAGTCTAATCTCATTAACCTATAGTAGATTAATTATATAGGCATAGAATTATTTGTTTGTAATTTCTGTCATTTAATTTTTGCTCTCATTCTAAGACAAGTCTAACCACCCAAGGCTGGAGATATTCTATAGATATTGTATTTGATAAACTGCTTTTTGTACCTGATAGCGATGTGTCTCTTAGTTTTTGTTACCATTACAAGAACATAACAATAATAATGTTAACCCGAGTTTTATATATAGGACTAATTTACCTTAGCCACGCCAAGATCAATTTTGTTGATAGATCAGTGATTTCTTTTTCTCCCAGGATTTAATAAAAATGAATTTTGATATTAGAGATAACTCAGGTTTGACCTTTTCAGCGTCTCGACCCTTATGACTGCTTTAGCGCCTGGAACCAGCACCCTAGCAAGAGGCCGAACCCCAGAACATTACATAAGTGTTCCTTCTCTGATCCAACCCTTGCCGACCACCCTTAACCATGCAACGATACTTAGTTCAAAATATTTTGGTCCACCCTATAGACACCAGCGACGCCACAGCACTCCTTGCCAAAATGCCTACACCCGCATATACTCCCCCGTCGTCAACTTCCTCCCTTTTGCTGCACAAGCACAAGCCGTCTCGCGATTCTGGCATCTGCTCAACAACTGATAACAACACCAACGGAAAAGCGACGCCACGCGACTCCAGCATTAAACGGAATGAATCTGGCTCTCGCTCCATAACAATTCGACAACTCGCCAACTCAATCTTCGACCATAGAGATGTTTTCGCTTAGGCCTTCTCACAGTTAGGCCTACATGGAATAGATTTAGGCTACTTCAACATGACATTGTAATACAGGCTCTACCCTGTTACCAAGACCATATCAGCACAAACCACAGGTCCGAGCAGAGATCGAACGTCAGATTCAGGCTACGATAACACATGATATAATATCACCTGATACTACTCCGTGACAAAGACCTCTGATCTTCGTTGTAAAACGCAATTCTTCAACGCCGAAACTACTTGCAGATTTCAGGCATTTATATCGTCAATCTCAGATCACCTGTTTGCCTCTACATAACATCACTACATAGCCTAACTATGGATACTACACTTCACCCAGCATATTCCTCTGCTTGAGACAGGCAAACAATTCAGAACAGGCCAGAGAAGAAGAATTCTGTGGCCGATGTTGTGTTAAGTGTACAGCAAGAAACCACTCTAGGCTATATCTTGCTGGAATTTCGTCAGACATTGTATATATATAACGCTTTTGATTTCTGAATCAAACGCAGAAACAGTTACGTCACAGGTCGCCTCCTCTCGAGAAATCAGTGCTCTGCGAATTGACGCTACAAGAAGACTGACCTAGATAACTGATAGTGAAAGTGAACAGGTCGTTGTCAACAATGTGACGAGTTTTAACATTTTTTTTGCAAACGTTCATTTGAGCGATAAACTAAACAATACGATCGTTTATCTAGAGTCGGGGTCACTCCCCACGGACAATACGAGACTCGTAAGATAATTCTAAAAGCTGAACAGTTTCGTCATAATTGACAGCTTATGGTAACACGATTACCAGTAGCGTGTTAGTAATGGCGGACTACTACAATCTATGACAATTAGTGATTCCTGTGACACTACGATCTAAGTTTTTAACCTCATGTGACGATGCAGTAACCATTGAGAACGCACGAGCGCCTTTGAAAACAGGGAAAGTTAACAAAGATGTTTATATTCGTCAGTTGTTGTCACGTCTCGAAGTTGCAAGGTAAATCGCCTTGGACAATATAAAGACTGCACAAGAGCATTCTTCGAAACGATACGACGCAAGTCATCACCTTCTGTCCTTTTGAGCCTAGTGATTATGTGTGGATACTCCAACCACACAATCACAGACTTAGACGGCATGTCAATGACTGTGATATGCTATTCGCTCGTTTCCAGGATCTGTTCCCTTGCACGCCTTCCACCAGAACCCCAGACGACGATGCTGCTATTTCAGATCAACTACTGGATCTGGGTCAATCGCCACCCTCTTCATCCTCTCATCCTTCTGACGACAATGCAGTTTCTACAGCTCAACCACCAGACTTTGACCAGACGTCAACCCCGTCATGTCTCAATCAACCCCCAGACGACTTACAGGATCCACTCCGAGTTGTCCTCCTCCACGACGACCCCCATCGACCGCCAGCACAACCATCTACGTCTGGTAACCTCGCCCCATTCCATGTCCCATGACCCGTCCCAAGTCCCAAGCCCAGCCTTGCTTCGATGCAATGGCACACTTAGAATGCACGTAAGATACGGTAAGCGTTATTATCTAGGTTAGTGGCAAGACAATTCTGTCCCGTCGTGGCCGATAGATTTAGTCATTTCTGACATTTTTACAGCATGCATTGTATATTCAACTTGCCCTCCATAGGGAGAGACGAAGAGAGGTCAAATCATTATAGATGTCTCAGATTTTTTATCTAGCGTATTTTTATATTTATCTTTCTCAAATTATTTTTCTTATTATTATTTTCTCCAATTAATGTGCCCATACACAAATTTTGCAGGATGTTGAATTATTGTAGTTATGTTGGATGGAGTGTGAATGTGGATGGCCACCATATTTCGTGCTTATAAAGTTCTTCCGAGCTGCATATTTTGATACCACCGCAAAATTTGATCATTTTATTTTATCCCCGTTATTTCCCTTATTTTCTTTATATATGTCAATTGCATATTTTCGTACAGTATCGACCTTATCCAAAGCAAACAGACATCGTAGTATATCAAGTTATCTCTAATGTACTTAATTGTATTGTTCCATTTATGCGCATTGTATACATGTGTTTTGAAGTCGGTTCAAGTAGCTTAGGCAGTAAATATCTTCGGGTTGTTACCCAGAGGGATTTGAGTTGCATTGAGTCATGAGTAAGGGTCAGAGATTATTTTGGTTTTTTTTTTATATTTTATTTACATTTTATTGGGTTTTTTTTGCCTGTGTCATACAGCGCACGTATTCAGCTACATATCAAATGTACAGTAAACAGTACGATTTTATTTCAATGCATTTTTGTCCAGGATCAACCTGACGTGTTTTCTCAAGTCATGCACATGGTTATCACAGCCATATCATATCACAAGTGACAGATATGTTCGTATATCACATACGGTATATCACAGATGTATAAGTGTATCAGAATTGTTGTGTGAAGGTTATACGAGTTTTGTACTGGAGTTGAAGTCATTTCATTGATAAGAGGAAGCTAAATGTTAGTGTTGTTGCTCAGTGAGTGGTTATAAAGAGTATGGTTGATCATCGACCAGAGTCGTTCAGCAGTCTAGTTCGAATTTCGATTAACGGTGCATTTTTCACGCATCTTGGTTATACATATAGAGTGTTCCGTAAACATTACGATTTTTTTTTATATAGGCATTTTCTTGCCATTATGTTTTTCATGTTTATTATTAAGTCATTAACACGAGCATTACAGTCATTGTTCTGCATTTTTATATTGTAGTGGCATTTAACTACCCCTTAGCGGTAAATCACACGAGTAGCAGTGAGTCAGTGAAGTATGTGAAGTCATTTACGTATAAGTTACAGAGTATCAGTGAGTCAAGGTAGAAATAAGCGGTTCAATTGAGTGTAAGGTACTTATGTGGTTATAGGTTGTTGTCATTAGAGAGCGTTTTATTTTTGGAGCTGGGAATTCTAGTTGATTGGCAAGAGTTAAATATGAGTGTACATTGTGGAAAGTTCAGGTCGTTATGAGTTGCTCAGCAGAGTAAGTGATTATTGGTTTGGTTATGTGACGAGTTACATGTTACAGGTTATTTGTGTTTTGAGTTATGTGTTTAATGGGTTGGGGGTTGTTTTTTTTCTTTGACATGAAGAGTGACCTTAGCAGTCGCTTGATTGTATGTACCGTACATTACAAACTATTCATTATCAGCGTTTTAGATTGTCTCATATGATGACTAACGATTTGTTTGTTTGTTATTGTTTCATAAACGCTGATCACGCATTCTGTGAGTCGCTCTAAACAAAGTCGATGGTCTGGACGCGTCTGCGATTCAACTAACTGTTAGATCGCAATTCGTTGTGAAGTAATTACATACAGCAACGCGTACCGTCATCGCAAAGTGTTAATCCCATGAACTGGACTTCCATTGTCTTCATGTTGATGACGATTCCTGTTTTCGTTTATTTTCGGAGCGATTCGTTATGTTCAGCGTCGTGATCAGAGTTTAGACCCATGTTATTAGCATTTAATGTCGATTGTCATTTTTCCTGTTCATGTTTATAATCGTAACCATTTGTGTACATACATTATTATATATTTTCTTATTTTCGCTTTGACATTACCTTATATTCACTTTATTTCAGTAGTCGCATTTATGTAGTTGCTTTTCATATTATTCATTTATCTCGTATATTTTTCATTCTTAGTTGCCATTCTTTTTGTCATTTATCTGTCCGACACTATTAATTGTGACATTTTAGCATTTTTGCCTAACTTAGATTTATTTCGACTTTTCCCTAGTTTTAATAACTTTTATTTTTCTAGTATAGGATGACTAACACTATCATTATTATTATTCCTAGTTTTTCGAAGCCGGGAGTCTTCGATTTCCGGAGGAGGAGCATATGATCATATCTTATTATAAGGATTAACTGTTAAACTATATTAATATATAACGAACATTAGGCTCATAGATTCTCTTGTCAATCTAATTGACATGACAGTTTAATTAGCATATAATATTAGTTGAACTCCAATCAGACAGTTGTTCGTTATCTAGCTGTTCTGTAATTCGCCACAGGCGGAGCTTAGCTATCCAGCCAGTGTATCTGAACTATATAAAACATAACGACTGGGTTAGTCAGAGAGAGAGAGAGAACCGAGGAACAGTACTTTTAGATATTAGTGTTAGGCTCGTCTAGTCTGGTGTATATTATGTTGCTTGTTTATATCACGTAAGTTCGCTTTCTTAGATTCATTAAACTTATGAAAATGCATTATCATTCTTCTGTCATGCTATCACTCAATTCCGCATCCTATCATACTCTCCATGTAGCAGCTAGGTTCCCTACTGATTGAATATTCTACACCGCAATCAGTTTATTATTATTAGTAATGGTCCATTAGCAAGTGGATCATAGCATTAGCTCTCGACGCTAATAGATGAAGATATTCTCAGACAGACAGACAGACAGACAGACAGACAGACAGACAGGCAGACAGACAGACAGGCAGGCAGGCAGACAGGCAGACAGACAGACAGGCAGACAGACAGGCAGACAGACAGGTAGGCAGACAGGCAGATAGGCAGACAGACAGACAGACATATGTTTTACTTTTGCAGGGCCTTTTCTCCGAAGAAGTCTCCTCGTTCTAGGATACGAATCGTTGCCTCTGAGTTCAAATCTTGGCTCGTTTTCGTCACTTTAACCTACAACACAAATGGAAACTCAATGGTCAATCAGAAACCCTCTTCCATTTAAGTCTCACTTTACACAGCGAAAATTAGAGCAGTGATTAAGCAGTAGTGATTAAGCCTAACTTTGTCAAAGTTATAATTTCGCAAAAGTTTCATAAATATACTATGCTAGAGGGATAGCATAGAAGCAGCACTGTATAGGCCTACACTTTAATTAGAATACTTAAGTAGACTAGTATGCTTAATACTGTATACTTTAATACAACGGATAGGGTCTAATGTCCTGCAGATAGATTTTTATATTTTATCCAGCAGCAATTTGATGCACAGCAATTAGATTAGATAAGAACTGCATCTCGCAAAGTGTTCTTTTAAAAGAAAGGCGTGTTCTATAGACGCGATACTGACCTGTGCTACATCGCACTGCCAGGCATGCAATCATGCATGACTACAGTTGCACACGACTGATTTACTCACCTTTCCTTTCGCTATTATGTAGAACGTGTCACCACGGGCGAACTGCCGGATGATGT
>OX457042.1:36663867-36688867 GCA_949752735.1 Lumbricus terrestris
TTGGAACGCTGGAAGGAGACTTTCTGAAAACGACGTATATTTAACAAGTAACTTACTCAAAGAGTAAGAAGAGGACAATGTCTAGTGCTGTAGCGCACCTACGATAACTAACGGGGGAGGGTAGTCGAGCCTACATGATTTAAAACCAGATGTAGACAGAAGGTGGCGCAGTTCTAATCTGCTGAGGATATACAATAATTATACATGTAGGTCGAAAGTCGTTGAAGCATCCCGTTGAGTATATATGAAGTATGAGAATTGTAGAAAAAAACTAACTGGGGGAGATCAGACGTTGATTTATATGGACTTGGGGTGTATGAGAACTTTACTATGGGGTCTTAAGAAAGACTGAGGGGGGTTGAACCCCTACAATCCCTCCGTCAAATTTTCACCCTGAGAATAGGCGTATACAGTACCTTTGTAGGAATTCCATGTGTTGCTTGTGCCTTTGGATTCCTGTTCGCATCATGATACTCTGGAAGACAGGGCGGTCGATCGCCCACAGATGACATGGACCAAGCGCTACAAAAATTATATGCACCGATGATGCGTCATACTCACCTTTATTATAGCACAGAGCACGCATACACAAAAGTATATAATATACACACACATCGTATAGCCTACTTGCATACATGCACACAAACATGCTTAATTTGATATCATTATCATAGTTGTATAAAACGCTGAGTTCGTTTATCATTATTTTCAAAAAGCGTCGTTTTTTCGTCGTTTTTTTTCGTATCGTTTTATTCGTTTTTTTAAATTTTATATAGCTTTAGGCCCTATTTATTTACTGTCTGTTAATATTTTCCTTAATTTTATTTTTGTTTCATATTCCTTACGTTTCCACCGTAAGCCTACTCTCAAGGATTCAGCCAACTAATGTCATTATTTAATTGTTTAACGTCATCATTTGAGAAATACATGTAGTACGTCTCTACAAGGAATGAAATTTATGAGAGTTGCATGTACTTTGTACAAACTACTTAGGCCTGTATATAAGTAGCAATTTTAAGTGCAAAACATAATTTAGTAGGAGTTTGGACTTCTGATTAGATTTCATTTGCATTAGCGGCGGCTAGCCTATGTAGATATATGCAGCATGATCGACCTTTCTAGACGATTTTTAATTTATATTGAAGAGCAAAGTGAAGACTGTTTGAATGCTTAAATCTATCACATCAGACTTAGTTTTCAAACGTTTTCTGGCGAGGGTTTATTGAGCATCCCCCCCACCCTCAGACTTCAACATCATGTATACCTCCTGAAGGCGCCTTGGACTCTGGTCGCGGCCATAAATTTGCTGGAAAATTTACCACTAACTCTTAACACACTCCTGGAGTTGATGGACGGATGGAGGGATAGACATCAACATGGACGAGCGAATGGGAGAAGTCTACGGGTATACGCAGCCGCTGATGATGTTGTCGATGATGATGATGATGATGATGATGATGATGATGATGATGATGATGATGATGATGATGATGATGATGATGATGATGATGATGATGATGGCGGCGACGACGACGACGACGACGACGACGACGACGACGGCGACGACGGCGACGACGACGACGACGACGACGACGACGACGACGATGACGATGATGATGATGATGATGATGATGATGATGATGATGATGATGATGATGATGATGATGATGATGATGATGATGATGATGATGATGATGATGATGATGATGATGATGATGATAATGACGACGACGATGATGATGATGATGATGATGATGATGATGATGAGTCTGTTACCTTTGACGGTGGCTGTTCTTGTGCAGTTGTACAATATGGCTAACTCTCCAAAAACCTTTCCAGGTGAAATCGTGCTGAGGACTTGACCAGACTTCGTGACCTCTAACTTGCCCTCTGAAATCAGAAGAATAGAACAATTTCAATCTATTTTCAGCAAAGGCCATGACCCATAATTGCCAATGAGCAGCGATTGTAAGGCCTTGTTGATAGGTTCCGGTTTTGTGTGTGTGACCAATTAAGATGCGTGCAAATAGGTCACGACCCTCGTATGCTTAGAGTCCAATGGTTATAACTCCAATGCATTTAGCAATGGGGGTAGAATCATGGCACTCTAAGCCGACGAGTCGTGCGTAATAATACTGCAAGAAATTACTGAAGTTTCAATTCAATCAGTAATAACAGTTACAGTTGATCGTCTAATGAAAGAACAAACACTTAACAGTGTGATGATTGTGGAAAAAACTGGGGGTTTGGGGTTGGACTATGATCCACTTTGAATTTGGGGGTACGAAAATCAGGCTTTACTATGGGGCTCTAAGGAAGACTTGAAGGTTTCTCACCCTGCCATCTATGCAGATAGAATACACACTCACACACACGCGCTCTCTGTCTCTGTCACTCTGTGTATGTCTGTATGTCTGTCTGTCTCTCTCTCTCTATATATATATAATTATATATATATAGGCCTACATATATGTTACCTCGTATACGGAATAGTTGTGCATGTGTATATATAAATGTAGATCTACATATATAATTATATACTGTATACAGAACAGATGAGACAAACAAAATTAAGTATAAAAGTTAAGACACGAGACACACACACACACACACACAGAAAGAGACAGACAGACGGAGTGAGCGAGAGAAACGATGACAATGGAAGCGTAACCTTGGAGAACGTAGACAATTGATCCTATTTCCGCTTCCCGTATGATGATGCTGTCCATCTGGAAGTCCACAGGATACATACAGTCGACGATCTCACGCACCTGGACGCTGTCGAGGTTCTGCAGGAAGTCATTGTCCTGGATTGCCTCTCGGATCAGTCGCCTCGAACTAAAGAAGGCAAGACACGCTTCACAGATATATGCTACAGGTGATGATTATATAATATGGAGCGCCTCTGAGTAGTTTTTCTTGAAGAAGCGCTATATAAATGTCCGAATGAATGAATGAATATACAGTGTGAGCAAGATGCGACAGACAGATAGCCAGGCAAACAAGAAAACAGGCAGACAGAGAGATAGACAAACAGGAAAAAGACAGATATATAAAAAATGACTCGATAAAGAATAAGCGGCTAAGAAAAGATAAGGTAAAGTTTCTTAACGATAGCCTGTTAGATCGCAAACACCTTTTAGCCAAACTCTATTATAGGTGCACCAAAATTGAAATCTTTCTGCTAAAAAGTGGGAAGGTGCAAAGCGATCTTGGAACCCACATTTTCCTGATTGGGTCTGACTATATAGAATGTGAACTGATTGACTCAAGTAATATCATCACCATGCACCATTTTCATCATCATCATCACCATCACCACCATCTTCATCATCATCACCACCAACAACGACAACAACACCATTACTAACACCACCACCAACATCAACATCATCGTAATTATCATCGTCCCAACCACCCCGCCCGCCCGGCGCCATCACCATCATCACCACCGACACCACCAGCACTACCACCACCCCACCACCACCACCATTATTATTATCATCATTATCATTCATTCATTCAAGTATTTATATTGCACCTCTTCAAGAAAACTACTCGAGGGTGCTCAACTCCAGCACGGCCAAAAAGAACAGGATGCAAGTGACTAAGTTAGGGGACAGACGCAGCTCAAGAGGGAGGCCATTCCATACCGCCAAGCTAACTACAAGAAAAGGACTGGTTTGCATGATGGGGGCACGACCAAACGGTACTGAGAGCACTCCCCTACTATGCCAGCCGAGCGTTAGGATCGACTAGCCAGAGTACCCTACTCAATACGCGACGGACTGGGAAACCTAATTGCAGATCTTTCAGCATGTAATTTTAAAGGTGATTCAGTTTGGGTATTTGACTATAATAAGGCGCGCTGCAGAGCGTAGAATACGGTCAAGCAGTGGCGCAACCAGGGGGGTGCTGGGGGGTGCTTGAGCACCCCCCAGGGCTAAAAGGTGACCCACGCAATTTTTCCAAATCCGATGAGTTTTTTGTTGGGGGGGGGGGGGGGTAGGGGTATTTCGCTCTTTTAGTATTTCATAGTCGGCATTGGCTTCGTGACTTCAGCGCTTACAATAATAGTTCTGAGCACCCCCAGGAAAATGTTCTGGTTGCGCCCCTGCGGTCAAGGGAAGATAGCCGACCAGATGGTAAACCAAAAATAAATCAGTGGATAAGCAATGATCGAGGTGAGCTGTGAACAGTGAGGTTAGCTGTAGCGCCAGTTGAGAGAAAGAGAGAGACAGATACAGAGACAGAGACAGACAGAGACAGAGACAGACAGAGAGAGAGACAGTGCGAAGCTGGCGCAGTACAGATTAAGATGAGGTGCAAAAGTAAGTTCTTGGTCCAATAGGACGCCAAGGCCTCGAACCGTGGTGGAGAAAGTATTGCTGGGAAATTCAGCAGAGAGGTCAGTCATGGAGCTCAACCACCTGAATTGGTCTGTGCAGAGTTTGGGCATAGACAGTTTGGTGCCATCCATGCAATCAGGGCAGTCAGTGCCTGGCCCATAGTCTTGACTGTAAATGCAGCATTAGGTGAAAGGCAGTGCATGTACCCCTCTGTATCAACTGCATATTATAGTTGGCCCAATGCACCATGTTTCGCAATGAGCAGGTCAAGGCCATAGGTATAAACAATGTACAAGAGGGGACAAAGGACAGAGACTGAAGCAGACCATACGGGGCGGGGACCCATTAAGAGTACTATCATGAAGGCAAGAGGCAATCCACTTTTGAAAAATTTCAGACGTCCAAACGTATACACCATGTAACCGATTAAGAAGGATGTCATGTTATATATATCAAAGGCGGCACAAATCCTCCTCCTTCTCCTCCTCCTCCTCCTCCTCCTCTTCATCATCATCGTCATCGTCAGCATTATCATCTTCATGTATTAGAAAATATCCCTCGTGACATGCGTAGGACATGTGAAAACTATACAGTGTGTGTGTGCGACAATATTCCCATGCATATGGATTGCATGTGTTCTACACGTGACACATTATTTCGTACAGACGCATAATTCTCTGCATAATTATGAATTTATGATGCAGTATATATATAATATATATATATATGTATATACATGTATATAATATATCGTGGAATTATATATTATTATGTTCTACTAATCTGCTAGATCGGATCATACATAATAGGACATCCATTATGGATGCACTATCGAAATTTATTATAGGCCAACAGTCTTCGTACGCTCTACAGGGTGGGCAAAAAATATCTTGACCAAAAGTAGGAACTTCGATATGAAATTTTACAGGCTTATAGACAATTCATATTTACACATTATGGTCAGATTTCATCAAAATATTTCAAACCATAGAAAGTCTTTTTTTACCCACCCTGTACATATTACGACGTTGTGTGATGGGGCCTGGGTAATCCATCATCATCATCATCATCATCATCATCATCATCATCATCATCATCATCATCATCATCATCATCATCATCCCAGGTTCATTCTCATTTTACTAGATACTCTTTTTCGTACCGCCGAACCTATGCTCGCACTAACACACGCCTGTTTTCTATTAAATCTGCTGGGATCAGCACTTGGGAAAAAATCCCAAGGGAAATACGATTAAGCCCCAGTATTTGGGTTTTTAAGAAGAAACTCAGCACCTTTCTTATAGAAGGCACACAATATGAGTGAAGCACTGTTCGTTCGATGTATATACTGCAGTAGGTCTCTGTTCGGTATAGTTAAGTTTTTTGTTCTTTTTTCATGATTGCTTGTGACTCAGCAGCGCTGAGCTTTTCAGTTTCAATTTATTTTGTTGTGTTTTTTCTTCCGTTTTTTTTCTAGCATAGATTGCTTGATTATTTTGTCACTTTTGTCATTCACTATGTTGATTGTGCAAAGATTTCGTCATGGCCACCTCACATCGTCAACTCAATACATTAATTGGTGTCCCTAGGTAGCGGGATAATTTTATCCCTTTAGGGCCTCCCCTTTTTGTAACCAATGAACAAGATGTGTTAACCTGTTATGCATACTTTGGTTGCAAAATAAAAATATTTGATTGAAAAAATATTTGATTGATTGATCATCATCATCATGATCATCATCATGATCATCATCATCATCATCATCATCATCATCATCATCATCATCATCATCATCATCATCATCACCGTGGTCGTCGTCGTCGTCGTCGTCGTCGTCGTCGTCGTCGTCATCGTCATCATCAGCATCATCAGCGTCGTCGTCATCTAAAGAATTCTATCCGCAACCGAGAAGGGGTACTGGTGGAAGCAAACTGTGGTTGGATGATGGTTTCAACTGTGAATTAAATTCAATAGATAGACACAAGGATATAAAACACTATATGCATAAGAGAGACATAATATGACAACGGACATAACCCTGAAGCAGACCATACAGTTTGGAAACCCACCGGGACATATAGTCGATTCATGGACAACACTAAAGAAAGAGCAAATCGATCATGTCTGATTGCGAGATCGCTTTTTCAAACGTATTATACGTATACACTGCTGCACCGTATACCATGCATGACCAGCCCAACCTGCATGCTCTGACTCTGCAGTCAGACGTCATTTCATATAGCGCCAGTATATAATTATGTTGATCAGCTGTGTGTGAACAGTGAAGGACTTGCTCGAGATCCCTAGTCTCTATAGCTTGCTTGGAGAATGGAATGGAAGAGAGAAGAGGAGAGAAGAGGAGAGAAGAGGAGAGCAGAGGAGAAGATTGGGTGGAAGAGAGAGGGAACTCAATTCGTTCGTTTGCAATACCTTTCGTCCTTGGAGAATTTCTGTCCGAGATGTCTGGCGGCTGAGCTGCGAAGCGATGGGGTCATCGGCTGAGGCTCGGCCGATATCCCCCAGGCCCTCTGCAGCTTCCTCTGTCCTCCACTGCGTGGCTCTGGACTTCCGGACGGCGTCTTCGTCAGCTGTAGGACGCTCTTGTACTTGTCCAGTTGACTGTTCAGCTGCTGAATCCGAGCTTCCTTCTCCTCGATGACCTTTTCCAGGTCGCGGATGGCATCGTCCTTCTTCCGAAGCTGCTCCAGGAGACTCTCCGCCTCCTCCTCCGTAGACTCCATCTGATCGGTGGGATTAGTCCTTCGTTCCACTTCGGTCCTCGGTTCCACTTGGATCAAAGGTTCCACTTCGATCGTAACTCCAGCTGGTCACAGAAGTACGACGACTGAGGACCAGAAAGGACAGAAAGGACGACTTAGGACGAATTAGGACGAATTAGGACGACGATTCCTCCTATCGTCCTCATCAAACCGACGACGCTTCGTCTGCTGCGCAGTGAACTCTGACCCCTGCAGTCAGCATCATCAACATCATCAACATCATCATCAACATCATCAAGCGTAAATAGGAAGAAGAAGAAGAAGGAGCACAAGGTCCAAATGTTATCGACTTCATTATATGAGCCACGTTGCTTTGGCCGAATAGAGTATAGGCAGTGTAGGCCTTACACCGATCATGCAGTAATATACATACCCGTAATTATATAGACATTATATGTATGCTATATGTCTTTATATGTATATATGAGTATATTATATGCGGGTATATATATATAATTATATATATAAGTCATAATTAAATACAAGGCACATGCACATTCTGCGCAAAATGAAATTTATACACAATCTGTATTAGACCAATGCATTGAAGGTATAGGCCTATGCAATGCATAGATACGTAGGCTATGGTATTTATTCGCATCTATAATAATAATTTCATAGTAAATATGCACAGATCCATGTATACGCCATTATATATATATATATATATATATATAATGCGCATGCATGCATGGATATATATATATAATGTCTTATTCATTGGATGGAATCAGCATCGACAGACCAACGGTCGTTTCCTATCCGTTAACAACACATCTGCTACCGGTACTGTAGCACACTGCAGTGCATGAAGTTACTCTAGACGACGAGGGCCGACACATGTACATGTAGGCCTAGGTCTATAGGAACACAAGCACCGCATAGGCCTAAGAGCCCATCCCTCCAACGGCTTCCACAGCCCGCCGCCTGCCCGCCCACCCGCCCGCCGCAGAAGCCCTGTGCATGGTATCAGTCGCAATCGGCGCCAGGACAGCTCAGAGTTTTCGTTGGTTGATATAATAATATACGATAGGAGGACTAGTGTAACTTTGCCCCCTCTCTGCAGCTGCAGCGCTCATCACATGATAGGCGCCGACAGCTGCTGCAAGGCTTACAGTTGGAACCGAGGGTAGATGTGGCATCTGCAGCTATCTGCAGCTTCCTCCTGTGGTCGGTGGTGGCGCTGCAAGTAAGTCAAGTGAGGGCAACATTAATTTTGCCCTGACCAAATCAGAAAGTATTTGCCCTGGTCATGGTCTTCCGCATATATTTTTTCAGGAGGGCAAAATACAGAGGTGACGGTTAACTGTTTTTTTTAGCAAAAGCTTGATGATGCAAGGAAGGAAAATAGAGAACATATAGAGGTTTCTAAGCGTAAATTTCCCAGTGCGTAATTAGTATTTCACAGTTTTCACTGTGAGCAAATTTACTAAACCGAAAAGTAGCCTAGCTATAGTAGTTTAAAAACTAGGTGTCAATTTCCACAGGACAAATTATGCCTACTGTGATAGTGCTGTCCAATTAACACCACTATCACAGTAGGCATAATTTGTCCTGTGGAAATTGACACCTAGTTTTTAAACTACTAGCTAGGCTACTTTTCGGTTTAGTAAATTTGCTCACAGTGAAATAAATATGACTTTGCAATAGGCCTACTGTTGACCACATTTAATGTGGTGACCCTGTTCCTGTTCATAAAACTGTGTGGCGCAACCAAAGAACACCCGAATCGTAGGCCTATTGACTTTGTGTTATTGGCATTTTGTTGTGACGACATCACTTTGTTCTGAAAAGCACTATTATTACGTCAGTATAGTTTTATTGGACATGATGATTCTCATTATCAATTTGTTCTAGGTTATATATCGCCTTCGTATTGTGACGTATTCCTAATTGTTACGCAATTTTGTTGCGTCACTATAGATCTATCCTCGCTATAGGCAAGATGCTGCTATGACAATTAGCTCTGTTCTGTGTTCTTTGTTCTATTATGGCGACATCTCGATCCGGCCTTGGTTGTCAACAGTAGGCCTATTGCAAAGTCATTAGCTGCGTATAATTATAGTGTTAAGTACGTTGTTAGGGAAATAGGTAATGCCGTATTATGACGATCTCTCTTTATTTTACAAACACTATTGTTACGTCATCAGTTGTTAGGGAAAAAGATAGGTCTAATTCCGTATTATGACGATCTCTTTTTATTTTACAAACACTATTGTTACGTCATCAGCTATGTAGTGTCACGTTGTACGGATAATGGCTAATTTCGTATTACGACAACCCCTCTTTGTTCTAACTTCTACAAGCACGTATTATTGCTATGTCATTGGCTTTTTTCATAGGCCTACACGTGTGCTGACTGTACGTTGGGACGACAGCTTTGTTACATAGACTTTTTAATTGTTACGACATAATATATTTGCTAAATAGAAATAGATCAATTAAACGGATAATGGATGACGGGCTGTAGGCCCTATGTTGCAAACCTCTTTTGTACAGTACGTGTAGGGCCTACACACACAAAAATTGTGTCATTTTATAGGCCTGATGCGTCACATAGCCCTTGAGTTCCGGTCAGACGAGGTAGACTATAGTAGGCCTAACTTTTTAAACAAACAAGAAAAATAAGTCTCACTAGAATTTCTGACTGCTTTCGAGACAAATCTGCCTGAAAATTGTGCCAAAGTTGCGTAGCATATATAAACCTGCATGGGGTTGTTTTCTATATTGTGTCTTGATTATTCAATCAGACAAATTATAATTTTAAGTCTTGTGATTCGGCATGGGTCCATGCTAGATCTAAGCCTAGATTTCTTTAGCGAACACCCATTCTTCGCGCCATTTAGTTCGAGATTGATATTTATCTGTCACTGTCAGTCTGTCACATTTACTTGAGGCTCTTCTTAAAAGCCTCTCATCAATGTTCCACATGTTGCGATTTTTGATTGACTTTATCAATTTTGCACGTTTCTAAACTTCTTCAGCGTTTGTGCTAGAATCACTAAAGCAATTGTGCTAATGCACCCTACCAGGAATTTGGGGCTTCCAGAGTCTATGAAACCAAGCGTCAATCATTCACAGTCCTGTGCAAGGAATGTATAGCCTATACACACACCCTATACATGTAGTTCCATCACTTTGTGCATCCGCGATTGCTAACCTGAAAATCAGAATAGTAGGCCTATGTACTAGCTCTATTAAATTTTTTCTTACATCACAAAATAATACGCTTAGCCTACAGTGAAATGGCCTGTCTCCGACAGCGGTCGTAGGCCTACGTCCACTGAAACTGCAGCGTTTTCAGATAGGCGACCAAGGCCTGTAGACCTACATGCATGGGCGTAACTTTCCCCGGAAAAGTGGTGGTGACTATTTCTTTGCTCACAACTTCTCCCTTCCATTTTTTCCACGGCTTCTTACACCCCTTACCCAGATATAAATTTAGTCTGAACTCTGATGAGAACTCTCTCACTCACTTCCTTCTCTATTCTCAATCTTTACCATTTCGTCTCTATGGCTGGTGCGCTTCACTATCTTTCCACTCACGGATCACCAAATCAATGTTTGAAACACAACTCTTTCACAAATTTTATTCAGATTCCTCCCATTCCATTCGTCTGTCTCGATCGCTACTTCAGTTCTATCTCTAGCCTAAATAGTGTGCATTTGCGGTGTTCAATAATTAGTTGTAGCGTATAGCCTATTTAGCCTACCATCACGCAAATCCTGCTTGTAACTTGGAAAACGACGGATAAAATCGTTGAAGTGATTTCAAAGGCACTCCTGTGCACACAGCGCTTTACTTATCACTCGAGTGCCCAAGGTATTTTTTGGTACACGAAGGCCCAACGGGGGGGTCCGCGCGGACCCCAGCGTTTTCATGCTAATATCTTGAGAAGGGATTGGAATATCGTTACAGAATTTAGTTCTATGTATTCCCAGATGAATTTGCAATCGATTGATGTATCTTATACCACAATTATAGCACCACCTGGTGTAAAATAATAGTGTAAAAATCTCTTGATACACATTTTATGCTTGCTTGCGTCATTTACCGAAGGAAGTCTATCGTTTTCATTCTAAAATCTTAAGAAGGTATTGGAATATCATAACATAATTTAGTTCTGTGTAATCCTAAATGAATTTTCAGTCGACTGATGTATCTTATATCACAATAGCACCACCTGGTGCAAAATAATAGTGTAAAAATCTCATGATACACAGTATAATGCTTGCTTGCGTCATTTACCGAAGGAATAGCCGCAAATCTTGCGGTACCCTTAGTATACGATGTTGTTGCGGGGTACAGGGTTGGACAATACTCACGCAAAATTCGATGTCCAAATGGTTGCTCTAGGAATACCTAAAAGCATTTGTGCACATCTATAGTCGTTAAAAAGTTATCCGGAAAAAACGGACCTGGGGTCCGGTCGGACCCCCCTTGGGCACTCGAGGGTTATCAATTTTATTCAATTAAATTTACTTATATCCTCTGTAAAATCGATCAAAATATATATATATATATATATATCATCCCTCTCTAGAAGCGTTCCTTTCCCATCTATATAAGAATATGTTTGAAAATATTTCATAAGTCACAGCTGTCTTAATAATTAGTTGCCATATCTCTTATCTGACCAACCAGTTTAATAGGATGACATATTAGGCCTATTGTGCGTCCCATTCCTCCTAAAACCGTCCATTATTATTAAATAAATTTTGTAACGCGCGTAAGGTCACATCGAAATGTGAATCTGAGGCGCGGAAAGAGTCCATGATTCGATTGTGCGGAAAAGTTTGCTGTCAGCGACCAACTTCGTATAATTGTGTGCTGTGGTCTTCAGTTGAATCAGTCTCATTCGCGCAATTATATCATCCAAGAGACAATGGTCTAGCCTGCTGACCTTTCCTTAAAATTAAAACTCTGAGCTAATTGTCCGGTTTAGGGTACGGAGGTGCCATCAATGCTATCGTGATACTCGTGATAGTAGCCTAATAATGATGCTGAGTGGTTGTGTAAGCCAGTGCCTCGAAGCCATAACGATTTGTCACTTGTGGAAGGGAATTGCATCACATTCCCTCTCCAAGTTTAAGGTGGAATGGGAATTCCTTCCCTTCTCTCCATAATATTTTAGGATTTAGGCCTACGGACATGACTGTGGACGCATCTATTAGCATTGACGCCATTGCGGTGCTAATCATGAATAGCCTTTTTATGTTAGACAGCAAAATGCTTTCATGATTTAAAAAAATATTTCTTTGTCGGCCCAAAAAAGTGGTGGTGACTGTCACCACCACTTTTAAAAGTGGTGGTGACAGGACACCACCGTCACAATAGAAAGTTACGCCTATGCCTACATGTAGCCTACGTCATAGCCTATATCAATCAGAAAAACTTGAGACATACGATACTTAGGCCTAGACCTGGGAGTCGACCCCAATAAGTCGACCCCAGTCGACTTGGTCATCCCAAGTCGGGTCGGGTCGTTTCTGCTCACCGCAACTGACCCCAAGTCGAATTTTGTAGATAGAAGTCACTTGAAGTTATTTTTACTTCAAGTCGACTTAAACCGACTTGAGACACAAACATAGTTAAATTTGTCACTTCAAACCAATGATCGTGTGGCCAGGACAACATTTAAGCAGTTTTTGTAATGTGTTTACAAGAATGAATGCGCCTTTGCTAAACAGATACTTAGGGCCTACTGCTTATTTACCGGTAGATATTATCGTGCAGACTGCCCTATCCACCGTATTTGTTATTCTGTGCTAAAAACGTCACGCTTAGGCATGCGTTTAATTAAAATGCTGAAACAAAATGCTACAGAAATATTAGCATGCGTGCTTATCAAGCAAATCAGTGAACTTTTAGTGGTCAGTGACTCCGGCGCAGAGAAAGCTGGATCTACAAGGCCTATAATAAACCGATAGTTTGGCGCTACTTTGGTGCGCTGCATCAACAGTAACTGGTGTCTGCAGACGGAAAACTATTGTAGGGCCAATTGGACAATGAAAGACTTTACTGTCAGTGAGTAGGCCTAGTAGCTGTAGTAGCCTACGGTAAGATGATGCGCTTGCAATGCTAGGCCTATTTACTAAGTTGCGGAATGATGTTAGTGGCCAAATAACTATGAAAACAAAATTACAAATTAGACCTATCATATCACGCCATTCATTCAGTGCAGCCAGACCGCGGCCCGCCATTGTAGGCCTATCTTAGACCTTGCGCGTTTTACAAATTTATTTAATATCAATATTAATAATAAAATAATATTAATAATGAGTGTAATCTGAATAATCACACACACTGGGTAAGCTAAAATTCATAGGCCTAATAATTTTACCGTCGTATTGTCTAGGTCAGTGGTTCCCATACTTTAGTAGGCCGCGGACCGGCAATAATTTTTGGTGAAGCCTGCGGACCGCAAACTTAGGCCTTAATGGCAATGGCAAACAAAAGCGACCTAAATTATAAAATAGACTAAAATATAATGTTATTTACAGTTAGCCGGTCCGCGAAGAAGAGTTAAAAATTTTTAATGTATTTTTATATTTGCAACATCGGTGTTGCAAATATAAAAATTAATTAAATTTTTTTGAATTCGCCATCTGGCAAGTTAAAATAAGGCGCAGTGGTTTATTTCAAATTTTTAAATAGGCCTATTAAGACAGAAATTTGAATAAATTTTGGAAGACAATTCAAATAATTTCACAATTTCAAACAAATAAATTCATAATTACAGCTAATTTTAATTTTTTTTAACTCTTCTTCGCGGACCGGCGATCATACCCCCGCGGACCGGCACCGGTCCGCGGACCACCACTTTGGGAACCACTGGTCTAGGTTGCTAGATGGCCCAGGGTGTCACAAAACTATTCAAACTGAAGCACAGACAGCCTGAAATGGGCTTAATAACACTTTAACAAATTCATGCATCAATTAAGTGTTGAGGCCTTATTACTCATTGGTAGGCCTAAATGAAATCAATGCTTGCAGGAAAAATTGGCTTGACTTTTGCAATAGTAGCCGTAGGCCTACATAGGCAAGACCTAGGTTAATGGCTATTACCATGCCAGAAGTCGACTTCAAGTCGGAAGTCGGTTGTTTTTCTGCCAAGTCGAGTCAAGTCGTTTTGACGCCGAGAAGTCGACTTCAAGTCGACCTCAAGTCACTTTAGGGTCAAGTGGGGTCAGATTAGCTGACCAAAGTCACTCCCAGGTCTACTTAGGCCTATTTCCGTAATATAAAATAAATGTTTCGATGCCATAATTCTGAATATTTAACGTTTGAAAATTGAAATTGGATTGCCTGTATTTCTTCAGTTTGCGACTGGTAGACACGTCTTGTTCGCGGTGTGCGTACGCACGCACATCAACCTAACACAAGTTTACTACGACGCCGTGGAAGGAATACAGCATCCACAAAAATCTATTAAATAAAATTGTTACTTACTTACTTACAAAATACAGACTGCAACGCTGTTGGTTCCTGTTTCAAGTCTTATCCGCATTTCACACTTACCGGCTAAGATGCTTACCGGTAGACACTCAGACTGAAAGGCCTTGATAGCATGTAGCAGATGTTTTGCGCAACTCATGTCAAATGTAAATTTTAGTAGTTCTTCCTCAGTTTTACGAGTTTCAGAAACTATTTTAGTACATCCAGTTTCTTTCAAGACGTTTCTACAGTTTGCACGCGGCTTAGTTTTAGCAGATTCATTGCGTCATTATTTCTGAGCAAAGGCGCAATTAAGGTGGACGCTCACCTGAAGGACCTACATTGTCAGGAAGGTCCACAAAGGTACAGATTTCCCGACAGCAACTTGTCGACTATTCAATTAAAATATTTCATTGGCGGATAAAAGGTGTTGAAAATTTGCGGGTGGAAAATTTACTGCGCAGTTCCTTGCTTTATTCTAACTGTCTAACCTGCTAGAAAGCGTAATGATGCGGCTTCAGCAGTAAATTACTTTTTGGCACAAATCGTATTTTTAGTGCAGGAAATCAAAGGTCTTTATTCGTCTAATACTAGTAATTTTGTAATGATATAGACAAGAACTGGGTTCAGTATAGTTTGCTTCAGTAGTAAAATTAATGTAAAAAAGACCATTATTCAATCATGCTGTTTGAGCTCTAATAGCCAATTATTTTTAGTTTTCGTATGAACAGAAGGTGACTACCAATTCAATATATTAACTTTGTCGTAATAAAGGAATGATTGTTATGTTTTATAACCAGAAAGGGATATGGTCTTTCAAAGTAATCTTGCAGGCAACTTTCTGTTATGCAACGAATATCCTTTGGCACTAAATATTTTTGTTTACTAGTTAGTTTTCTTGCCTTGTTATAACCTTCTCTTAGTATTTAGTAAATTTTTTTAGAATGTTAGTGGTAAATAAGCATATTCGCACATAGCTGAGCATGCCTGTGTCCTCAGTGCACTGCTGAATTGTTCTGTCTTGTCCAATCCCATGTTAACAACCCTCTCATTTTGCTCAGTGACTTTTGTCAGCGTGGTCCTAGGTCAACTGTATGGTTTTTTCCAGGTGGCTAGAGACTTTTTTTATAGAGGCCCAGTGCATAAAGTGTGGAAAAATAAGTGCCTGGACGCCCCTTACCTTTCCAGTCTGTGCCCGCCAATAAGTGGCTGGACGGCGTTCAGATTTTAAAACAAGTGCATGGACGCCGTCCATGACCGTCCAGGCACACTTTAAGCCCTGTAGAGGCCCATAGGGCTCTTCAGTAGGCCTCATCTTTTGCAGACCATGCAGCATGTTTGAAGAAGCGCATAGTCTTCCTGGATGGACTTGGACTTTACTGTACAGTTAGTTACCTGAAACCCCTATCATGAATGAGTGCATGACATATGCAAGTCACTGACTGCAAACGTCTGAACGTCATCCACAATGCTAGATAAATGCTCAGACGTGAGAAATAGCTCCAATAATGCATGCTAGGTCACAGAAATTTTACAAATCTGAATGAATGAATAAAAATTATCGAGTTATAGCCGCACATAACCGGCGAAATGATCCAAAAATTGCATCCTAGTGAAACATGTGTTTATCTTAGCCATGCACACTGCACAGACTATTAGTGGCCATTTTATGTCATGTGGTTGGCATGCTTGACTATTGGCCCAGAGTACAGCCAGGCAAAAAAATATTTCAGGACTTATATTCTAGCAAAGTACTCTAATGCAGTGCTTCTCGAACTCTACTTAGAACTGCATACTGGCTATTGTTTCACCACCATTCCTGCAGACCATTGCTTTTCAACACTAGAATCAATGTAATGGAAGATTCAGATTTCATTATGTTGTAGCTGTTTATTGCAAATATACTTTTGTTAATGATGTGTATTTTAAACTGTTTGTTATGTATGAAAACTATGTTTATAATTTCTACTGTTTAGAATCGTATTCAGTTTGTTATTTTATGTTAGTACGATCAAAATTGTGATTCCATTTATCAGTCTGTGGCCCGGTAAGCAATTTCCAGCGGACTGACAAGGGATAACTGCAGTCCATGGCTCGAGAAGTGAACTTGCATAGAAAAACTGTTTGAGCTGTATACTGATCCGGATAATGTATACGGAGAAATAGTACGGAGAAATAGAAACATTTCCAGAGAAACATTTCCATTTATGCATGCATACAATTTTTATGGAGATGTTAAATTATATTGGGAGTGTTGGTGTGTGTATTTTAGATTCCAGTCATGCCAGAGGTGAATGTCTTCAAGGGCCAGTTCATTGCCAACATTTTCAGCCTCTTCTTTGCAGCTGGTCGAGCGTGTCTTCTCCCATTTCTCACCATCTACTTCTACTATCTCGGTCTGTCGCCAACGCAGACCGGTCTTCTGCTCGGCCTCAAGTCGTTCACGTCCGTCTGGAGCGCTCTCTGCTGGACGAAGTACGTTGCGACACCAAAACGAAAGCGATGCGTTCTCGTCTTCTCCATCTCGGTCCTGATGCTGACACATCTGGCGATGATGTTGATGCCAGCGCTGAACTCCAGTAAAGCCTCATCCTTTTGTATGAATCCAGCTATTAACCAGAGCACTCCAGCCATGTGCAACAATTCTTCCAGTGCTGATCTCAATGGCTGCCAGCATAGCAATGGAACGGATTTCACCGGTTCCACTGCTCCAGTGATGTCTTATGCTCCTGGAAATGCTTCGGACAACACCAGCTTTCCACTTTCCATAACTTCTCTGTCTCCACCAAACGCTACAACGTCTTATGCTCCAAATGTTCATGAATCTACAAAGCAGCAAGTCACAACAGCTTACTATACTTCAAAATCTGATCTGCTTAAGACACCCGCGATTCATTCCACCACTGCTGCTGATGTTGTTGGTCATCAATCCACGACCAAAAGTCCATCAGGACCAAACCCTAAGGAAGCAGTTACAACATCGTCTAATGTGAATGACTTTCCGTCTGTTACTGCTGGACATTCCAAGCACGATGTGACCGAAGATAGCGTCTTTGAAGATGAAAACGAGGAAAGTGACCTGGAAAGCGATGATGAGTGGGCAGAGGGTGAAAATAGCAAGTCAAGTCCTGGGAACAATCGCCAGAAGAAACGGTCAAAGCGAGTTGTAAAGCGGACCCTTCTGGATGACGATGAAATGACGGATGCAGTCATCACAACTCCTGGCGGCGTTGAGAGTCTTGTCTCGACGATCAGTGAAAAAGGTAATTCTCCTGCGATTGATGACAACATTGGCAATCTCGTCAGGTCTTTGGTCGACATCCAGCACCAGGTTTTCGTCGCTCTCCTGGTTCTTGTTCTCGTTGGCGAGATGTTTTCTTCGCCAACCGAACTGCTCACTGACGATCTTTGGCTGAGATTCCTCGACAGTTTTGAGCAGCTTGACAAAAGTCACATACCTAAGCTGTGGGCGTCGCTGGGTGCGGCTCTCACCCCTTGGGCCGTTGTCTTGGTTATATACTATCTGCCATGCATTCTACCGGTTCTGCATGTCCAGAGAATTCTCTTTCATTTCCTCTCGTTTGAAGTCATCATTGGATTGGCTCTGCTGCTCAGCTTCTGTTTCCCAGTCGTCGAGAGCGACGGCGCCAAAGCAAAGAAATGGAGTCGTCTGTTTCGTGGCTTACGCATCGTCTGTGGTGACGTCCCCAGCTTCGTCTGCATGTTTACGGTCATAGTCGTTGGCTTTGTTTACGGCTTTATAAACAGCTTTCTGTTTTGGTTGATGCACGAGCGTTCGGCCGATGGATCGGAGCTGCCTCTCGGCATCGCGCTGACGGTCGCGGCTGGCGGAGAGTTCTTTATGTCGTTCGTGGCTGGTTGGATCGTGCAGAAGTTGAAGTGTCCCATCTCCATTATTCTCGGTTTGCTCGTCCTGTGCGCTCGCTGCTTGCTCTACTCGTTCCTCTTTAATCCCTGGCTCGCTGTTATCGGTGAGGCTGGACATATGCTCAGCCACACGATCATCTGGTCGGCAGTTCAGAACCATCCAGCGTTTCGCGTGAATCCACTCGTGATGGATACAAGTGCGCATACGGCGCTCAGCGTCGTCTATTCCGGATTCGGCATTTCGTCCGGTTGCATGGTCGCTGGGCTCTGCTACTCGTGGCTTGGACCAGACGCTATGTTCCAGATCGCTGCATCGGTGTCCGGTGCCTGGTGTCTCGTCTTCGCTATCGTCTACAAATGCTGTGGCAGATGGCGCAAGCAACAACGCGTCAGGTACACGAAGATCGCGCAGGAAGACATGGCGGACAGCGATCTGTCGGATGATGACTGGTTGGAAACGGCCGTCAAGCACAAGAAGTGAGCTGCTCCAGTCAGCGCATGTCGTATCTCAACTTGGCCTTGGTTGTGCGATTGTTGTGAAAGTTGTGCTGCGTTGAAGCAGAAAAGTTAACGATATGAAGAGGAAAGTAATACTCTGGCTGCATATTCGAAGTTTTCTTGAAACATGTATTACTTGCTGTTAGTGTGTGACAATTTTTAGAAGGGTTTTTGGTTTAATAATTTATCGTCTTTTTCCGGATTGGTGCTGTTTGGTTTTTTCAACGTTGTCTCGCTTTCCTATGCATCTACATGTAACTGTGCAATTGTGGCAGAGTTTTCTCAGTCTGCTCTGTTTAAGATTTTAATGGATTTCTTTTTAAATATATTTGTTAATCTTAGTCTTTGTTGGTTTAATTTGTTTACAATTTATGTATGAAATGCTTCTGTGGGCCAGTTGAACTCATCTGCCCAACTGAGAAATAGGAACTGTTTATAAGACTTAAGGGTTAAAGTTAAAGGACGTTATCTGCTATACAGGTTTTATGGGTTATTACTTTGAAAGAAAGAGTTTTTGTAGTGGCCAGTTTGTGGTTTTGATTATTGCTGATCTTGTGCATGCATTCTAAAGTTTTCTGCTGTCTGATTACTTTAATGTGGAACTTAATTTATTGTTAAACTTATTCAAAATGGGGTTGAAATTATAATTTATTAGCACTTTATTTGCAGATTTTGAAGAGAATGTGATAATTGTAACCATGATTATACCTGCAAACCGCCTCTAATAATTAATCAGAAACATTGACTTGAGTTTATAGTTTTGAGATAATGATACAAGAAGTTTTTGTTGAATTTTGACTCTGCCTGAGAGTCACACTGTCCCTGGAAGAAAGTCCTAGACTGAGTGATGTTAGTTTTTGGTTTCTGATTTTCAGTCTTTTGTGTCAAGAGTATTAATGAACTAAGTCAGTCTGACCATTCCTAAGCTGCTTTGCAATCTGTCTTTACATGAGCATTGTCTTCTGCAATCTGTTTCATCTAATGTAACTTATTGTACAACTTCTTAAGCTACTTTTCCATTACTATTGTTTTTCTTTTAGGTTCATTTGTAATTAAATTAAGAAATTTGTCCCAAATGCACTTATTTGCATTACATTGTCGTTTGATGTGGACCTTTGATATAAACGCATTTTCCACAATCAGTTGTTGCTTAAGTTGGATACTGTGGAAAAATGTTTGTAACCAATTCAAAGTGACTTCTGAGTTTTGATTAAACTGTTGCACCAGGAATTACAATTAAGGTTTCTACACCACCCACAACTGTGTTTTGCTGGTTTAAAGAAATCAACTGGTGTGATGAGGTCAAATTATGTATCAAGTGGGTAAGAATGGTTTGGCAGTTGGATGTTGATCCAGCAGCACTGGATAGTGTGTAGTGTAAATGAATATGATAAATAAATAACATTCTGTGCTTCTTTTAGGTTTTTTTCCTGGCATTCATTGCAACTAGTCGTCTCACTAGTATTGCTGTTCTGGAGTAATCTATTGTGACCTATTTTGACTTTGTTTTCTGTCGGGACTAGTCTTAGCTCTGTTATAAATGTATTTTAAAACAACGTTTAATAAGGAAGAAGGTGCCTTACTATTCGTTAGACACTTATCACTGCTTTGGGCTTCCGTCTGAGACTTAACAGGGACATGAAGTCATGTTGGTTTCTCTGTTTTTGCAATAGTCTACTACGTTTAAGTAAGCATAATATAGATGAAGTTAGTTTTACGAATGGGATGTGGTAACATGCTCTTCTATACGTCTTTTAAATTGTTTTGTCATTTTATGCTTGACCATACACATTTCTCTGATTTTTGTTGCTGTTTATGACGTTCATCTTTGCTTCAGATTCTGATTCCAAGTTTCAAATGGTGCAATTTTAATCTAATCGAGTGACTTCTATAGCACCAGCATCATGCACAGACATTGGTCAATGGTTATTTCAGGTGAAACTGTTGGCATGGTTAATCACTGGAGAAGTATTCTGATGGAAATTCAATGTTACGTTGTTAAAAACAGAAGAGTCCAGCTGTAGTGGATGAGAAGTTGACACTGAAGTTGAGGATTAATGCATTTGTCATTTTGCCAACTATGTGACCTGTTAATGATGTGATCTGGTTCGTAAGATTTAGTTTGTGAGTCATCTTCCTGTATATGATTTTGATTTGATTTGAACCTTCCATGAGATGGGTAATGTCTGTGGACTTTGAGTAGCAACTCCAGGCGCAGTTAGTTAATCAGCACTATTGTTTAACCATTTACGAACCAAAGTCTAGTAGTAAATGGTATGGGAAATCCTATGTCGTCAGTCGGTAAAGGGTTTATGCTTGGTCGGTAGGTAACAGTACTTGTTCCTTCGATCCTGGGTTGAGAATATATCGAGTGTAAACAAAGGTTAGTTAGAGCTTGGAAATTCCACGGAAAAACATCTAATTGCAGAATTGATTTTGAACTTGCTCTATTTTTTTTCTTTTCACTTACTTTATTTTTATTTATGCTTCATTTATATTGTTTTAATGTTGTGATCCGACAGTGAGATTATAATGACATCAAGAAGTGGAAATGCCAGTCAACTGAACTGCAATGCATGAAGATTTGCTATTTTTAAGTGGAACGCAGTAGACAGTTGGTTTGAGCAGTCATGGGCATCTGCAAATAAAGACAGGAGGAGATTCTTGTCCCTTTAAAAAGCTTCATATCTATTTTTCGACTGCTACGTTTTTGGGTTTTTTCACAAATTTCTTTGCACTACTAATGCTAATATACACAAAGTGAACTGAGAAATATCCATGTTCTAAATTATTTCACCTTTTAATTTTTTCAGCTCTTACTAAAAGATTAACTGTGGCCTTTCATTGTGTTTTGGCCATCCTGCAGAAATATATGTGGACGCCCATGTGGTCACTTGTCGTGTTATGCAGAGTTTGTGGGTTTGAACCCTGTCGGAGATTTACTGTGTGGGCCTTTCAGCAAGTCCTTCATGTACTAGCGCTTTGTGGCATTGATAGATGCTTTGACATTATATCTATTGCGTTTGATAAATAACTGAATTGATCTTCGTCCCTGTGCTTTCTCCTTTTCCATGGCTAAAACTATGAAATGCAGTTATGCGGATGTATTTGTGTTGACTATACGATGTGTGAACACTTTGTATAGTATCATTCCAAGTGTGCTAAAACTAAATGCCAATATTACATGTAAGTTTTTAAGATCTAACAAAGTGCTGCTGAAGAGAAAGAAATGTAAAGCATTTATTACATTACATTAATATTCTCTCAAAGCCTTGCTTTATTTGCTGCACGTCTTACGTTGTTACTTAGTCATTCCGTGGTTGTTTTATCTGCTTTGACTGAATGTTTATTCTAGTTTTTTAAGATATTAACTTATCGTGTACAGATATTCAACTAAGTAGATATGCATATTGAAGCCGTTTGAATTTTTTACGAAAGTTTGATGTGATTACTTGGTAATTGGTGCCTTAATTTTTTTATTTCCACTTGCAATATCGCATTTTTGATTTGATTTTGTATTGATTATCTATTGTTGCTTCTGATGTATTGGTTGAACATTACTTGAGAAGCTTTAAGGGTACGGTGCATTTTCGTTTAATTATTGAAACTTATCATTTGGAATTATATAATTTTTTTGAGTTTGTTCAAGGGATTGATTTTAAATGGTGTCGGAGTTTTTCAATGTTCTCTGAAGTGTGGGTAAGATTATTGTCGAAAAATAATGCAGTTGAAAATGAGACTTTGTCGTTTTTTATTTTATGTTAAGAAATGCAGTTTTCGCAGAGTGTAGCTGATTGGTTAGAGCCGGTCGTCCTGTATGGCAGTGGGTGTGGGTTCAATCCTCATCTGAGACCGTTACTGTTTGGGGGACCCATCAGCAACATATATATATATATTATATATAAATATATATAAGCATACACACTTGCATACATAACACACAGTTTGAAACTATTCAGAGATGCTTGTAGTTGAAGTGACTATCTGATTAGAATTTCGTGACAACTTACATTGTATCGGAGTAATGCTTGTACGGTGCTGACCTTTGTGTTCTAATTCAGCTTTAGTTTAATTAGCTGTGTGTGTGTGAAGGTGTGTGTGTGTGTTTTTTTTAAAATATGTGTATGCATGTAATTGTGCAAATTATATGTATGAAATATGAATGCTATGATGTAGTGCTGAGTTCAAATCAGATAAAAAAAATAGTTTATTCTGAGAAATCAACCAGAGAAGGCAGAACACAAAAATACCGTGTAAAAATACTATCCATAGCCTTGAGCACCTTGGGCATATGTGGTGGAGTCTCAGTGGTTAAAGTGGTTTGGCTGAGCAGTTTGACTGCCAAAGAAGAATTTTATTCAAACACATGTGTTTCTAGGGTTCAATGCATGCTGAACAGTGGGAACACAAGCAAAGAATTTCGGGAGCAGTGGGAACACCGTTCCCACGAGTTCCCTCCGTCCATTTTAAACACCGTGGTGGGTCCTGAGAAGGGTCAAACTGAAAGGGACAGGTCCCACTTGCACGGAGTAACCCCAAGCAAAGATTTTAAGTGAAGATCATAAATTGAAACAGTAGAAAGGCCTGAAGTGTTTGTAATGAAAGGAATGTGGCACACAATAAAAGATAGTCCACAATCACTCGGCCAAAACAAAACATTAATCAATTACAGTAGTTCAGCAACAAGTTGAGATATGGTAAAAATATGCACATCTTTGATCATTGTAGTTCTGAGGTGTGTGGTCATCTGCTTTCTCATGTGTGTCTAATCATCTAATGCCTGCATTGTAACACTAAGTGTGCAGTTACAATGTGAGGATATTACTATCTAATGACCTTGAGTAAGTCGGTCGGGAACCATTACTAAGCGCTGTCAGTTGATGCTTTTGCAATTTGATTGCCTACTTGTGCTTAATACAGAAATAAATATGCAGCTCGTGGGTGGTTAAAGTCTAACGAACCACATGTACATGTACATTTACTGTGAGGTTTGATGGAGGCCATAAACTCACTTGGATCCGTTGGTTAAAAATGGAGATTCTATGGTGACCTTTAATCTCCTGTTTGCACGTTGCATAAACCCTCCTCTGCCAAGTGATGCCCTTGCTCTAGATTATGACGATATTTACGGAGTGAAATGAGTCTGTTTATTGTATTGTATGATGTATTGTATTGTGTTTAATCATATATTAAGCACCTTTAGTAGGATAAACCGCCCAGAAGCACTCCCAGTGAGCAAAGCTCCACGAGAAGGAGCAGGTTCTGAGAAGGGTAGCCTAAAGGAAGAAGAGAGACTGCCAGACATAAGTATGTATGTACGTATGTGCACTTGTTATAGCGCCCCTTCAAGCTCTCTCTACTCAGAGGCGCTCCCGAATGCAGAGCGGACACTGCATCGGAGTTTCACGCCGAAGTGCTGAGCAATTGTGAGTGAAGAACTTGCCCAAGGTCCCTACGCGGCGAGGTGGATTCGAACCTTCCGGCTTCAAGGCAACGACGCCACCAGTACACGACCGCGCCCCACAAAAAGAGAAAGTGCTTTACAATTATTAATTTTAGACCAGGGCTTCTGAACATATCTGTGAAATCAACATCAGATGAAGCTGTATGTTGCTCAAACCTTGATTAGAATTGACGTTAATTGGCACCTTCCTAGCTTGCACCAGTCAACCAGTTCTCAGCAGATTTCTCAAATTGAAATGACGTTGGTGTTGGTCAATCAGAAGAAATGGACTTGGAAGTGATTATGCACACGAGTGCAAAACATTCAAGGCAATATGCTGAAGCATCCAAAATGGCTAACTTTAGGGATGGACCCGGATGGCCTACTCACCAGAGACAAGGATACAAGGTAAAAATCACTTGTTAGGCCACAGTGTACTGCATTCAGATTTGTAGTGATTGATTGCACCGTTTGCACCCATGAAATGTGGAGAAAGTACACAAACGAAGAAGGGCTACAAATGATTTTGGCTACAAGACGTTGAGCTAGGGTCGCTCCTTTATCATTTCTATTTTAAATGTATGCAATGACACTATAAAACCCT
>OX457042.1:36693867-36703867 GCA_949752735.1 Lumbricus terrestris
GTCACATTCCTCCTCAGACCACCTCTACTACGGCTTCGGCATATCTGTCAACGACATCTGTTTTCAGTGGAATCGGGCCCAGAGTAGGCTAGGTTTCCAGTATCGGTGTCCACAATGCTCGTTATATATCATACTGCGAGACTTAGAAGTCACCTAGCTTGCTGACCCTCCATTTAGGGTCAAAGTCAGCCTTTCGCCGGATTAAGATGTACAGCATGGACCTCGGTATAGATAGGGAGGAAGCTCCCTCCCTTTCATCATCAGGATTTACGGCCCTGACTTGTACATTGTTGACCTCTCTAGCTAGGGGTGCTCTGCAATTTTAGCTATTTTCAAATTTAGCACACGAGATCCATTCAATCTCTTGGGAGTTTCTATCACTCTAGGAAACCACTGTGTGCAAAGTTCTGACATAAATGACAAAATGCACAGATATACACATAAAAAATAGTTTTTTTCTCAAATTCAGGGGGGGCAAATGCCCCCCCTGCCCCCCCAAATGACGTCCCTGAATATAAGCCTCAATGAACCCGAAAAGAGAGGGGAGCACTTGATCTGTTGTCGAATCCGCATTGAAACCGAGCAACGACATGGCCGCCAAAGGCTCAGAAGGCGATTAGACGCAGCAGCAAAATGGCCGCCGAAGACTCTTCAGGTGAATCGGTGGGCAACAAAATGGCGACCGATGGATCTTCAGCAGATTTAGACGAACATCGATGGATGCCAGAAGCGATGGATTTCGTCATAGATTATTTCGTGTGCGTCGTCAACGACTGCTTCTGATATGATTGATCGCATGTGGATTAGTGCAATAAACCAGATCTCCATCCATTTCGATGAGTGCGCGGGTGTGGTGCCAGATCGGGTTCGCGGCAAAGACGGTTCCTGCCGTGCACAATTATTCTCTTGCGGCGTCTTGCATTTGCGCAACGTAGCATATATATATACATATATAATATATACATATATAATATATACTATATAATATATATATATATATAATATTATCATATATATATGCACCTTGAGGCATAAAAAGGAAACCGCTCGAAAAGTCGCCTTTTGTTGTATCGCTACCCAGCCATAGCCTAGTGCATTTCACCTGGTTCACGGACGAAAGATTATTCACAGCTGCTTTTCCTAGCAATAGATCTAATCAAGATGGTCGTCTGTATGTAGCAGTTGGAACTCGAACTTTTCTGAATTTCAATGACATTGTTTGAATATTGTTAAAATAATAACGATTTTCAAGGGGCTTCCTTTTTTATGCCTCACGGTGTAGGCCTATATAGGCCGTGGCGTTTGACATTTGTACTATAATTCGCATATCTTTGATACAGGAATTTCCATCGAGTTGGAGTTAGTGATTTCTACAGCTCTTCACTGCACTCAAATTTCTACGGCGGTTGTACACAAATATTAATTTTTAGAAAAAAGTTGTCATTATTATTATTATTATTTTCATTACTACTATTAATATTATTATTGATAATAATAATTTATTATTAAGAGTTCTTTGTGCGCAAAAGATGAAACCCAACGAGAATGGAAAGTTACCACTGGTCTGTATATCTATTATGTTTGTCTGTCTGTCTGTCTGTCTGTCTGTCTGTCTGTCTGTCTGTCTGTCTGTCTGTCTGTCTGTCTGTCTGTCTACGATACCTACACACTCAAAGACAAGCAGAAGCAGCATATCTTGGAGAGCCACAATTGGAACCAGGTGCAGTCCTTCTAATTCAAAACAGTTGTACACATCGAAATTTATTTCTATGTCATAATTATATTGACTAAGCTCACCTTTCCTTACATTGCCGTCTTTTCTACATTTGGGTTGTATTTGACAGACATTCATAGAATCGTGTACTTACAGGGCAACTTGTTGGAGGAAACTTTGAATATGATGCAGCGTGCGTTTGAGCGTGCGCACGTGTGTGTAGGTGTGTGTGTGTGTGTGTGTGTGTAGGTGTGTGTGTGTGTGTGTGTGTGTGTGTGTGTGTGTAGGTGTGTGTGTGTGTGTGTGTGTGTGTGTGTGTGTGTGTGTGTGTAAGTGTGTGTGTGCGTGTGTAGGTGCGTACGCGTGTTACGGGCCGTCGTAAAGTGATTGGAAGATGAGTGGCGGAGAGAATTACAACGGACAACGTCCGATATGAACTCATCGACCCAGACGAGGGCGATTGACCTTGGACCTTGTCGTTGAACATTTCTAAGAAGCTCGGAAAAGAATATCGCCATGCACCCGAATTTTTTCCATGAACAATGCAATAAAGAGAGTTCCGACTTTAGACCTGCATCGGATGCGTTTGATTGATAGTTTTATTTATTTTGTCAAAGTTAATCTGTGTAATTCTTCGTCATCGTGGTCTTCTTCTTCTTCTTCATCATCATCATCATCATCATCATCATCATCATCATCATCATCATCATCATCATCATCATCATCATCATCATCATCATCATCTTCTTCTTCTTCTTTCTCCTCCTCCTCTTCTTGTTGTTCCTCTTGTTCCTGTTCTTCGTATTCTTCTTCTTGTTCTTCTTGTTCTTCTTTTCTTCTTGTTCTTCTTCTTCTTCTTCTTATTCGTCCTCCTCCTCTTCTTCTTCTTCTTCTTTTGTTGTTCTTGTTCTTCTATATCCGCCTTATCTGTCTATTTGTCTGTCTGTCTGTTTCTCTCTTAGTTGTAATAATAAATGAATCCTCGGGCCATTTTTCAGATCGTGGTTTAGTCGACTGAATATCAGTGAATATTTACCTCCGCTGATCCAGTCCATCCGAAAACCTCTTGCATGATATTGAATAGTGCAATCCTTAGATAAAGAACCCTTTCTTTTGTTCTGCTGTTTCCTCTGTGTACCTTATTCTTTATTCAAGTTGGGATGATGTCTGGACAGAGAATCTGTCTTCTTGTGTTGTCTGTTGAGAAGAAGTCAGACAGACCGATGAAATTCTCGGTCGTCGTTCGTCTTTCCTTTGTCCGTGGCCGAAATTCGGTCCACTGTTCATCAAACGTCTTCGCCGTCAGATTATATGAAATGCATCATCCGTTACAGCCGCTATATACTGCTGGTGCTGCTGCTGCTGCAGAAAGTTATTATTATATGTAAGCAGCACGAGGATCGATAGACACTGAAGAACGAACAAAGAATGACGGACTGATCGGGCAAAAGAACGAATGAATAAAAGACAAAAAAGAACGAAGGAACGAATGAGCGAATGAACGAAAAATACAAAAGAACACAAAGAACGATTTGACAAAAGACGAAGTGAACGATTGACCGAAAGCAGAGTGGACAAAACAGCGAAATAGCGAACGAACAAATGAAGGAATGAACGAATAAACAAAAGCAAAAAACGAATTGACAAAAGACGAAGTGAAAGAAAAAATAACAGAACAAGTGAGCGAATGAACGAATGAACGAAAGAACACATCAAAACAGAGGCGACTGCATGAGTAACGGAGGAATCGTCGTCGTTCTTGGATGAGATGCGCTGATTGCAACCGCACAGTATTGTTTCTAATCGACATAATTATTTTACTTTTCGAATTGTAACTGAGACTCTGGACATGTAATGTGGGAGCCAGAGGGACAGATGTTACGCCTTATCCGCGCTGTAGACGTTAGAAGACGCAATACGCGCCACACTGAATAGATAGATGACTTGACTGACTGACTGACTGACTGACTGACGACCGACTGACTGACTGATTGACTGATTGACTGACTGACTGACTGACTGACTGACTGAAAACTGAATAACTGACTGACTAACTGACTGACTGACTGACTGACTCACTGACTCACTGACTCACTGACTCACTGACTCACTGACTCACTGACTATAGCGTAGCCTATGCGTGACTGACTGAGTATATGCCTGACTAATCGATCTATCGGATCAAACAATTGATTGAACGAAGAACTGATCAATCAATTGATCGATCGATCTGTCGTCTGATCGAATGGATGAATGACTGATCGACTGACTGATTGATTTCTTGATTGACTGATTGACTGATTGATTGATTCACTTATATTGGTAAACGGACGCACGCACGAACGAACGAACGGATGAATGCATGGCTAAGCAGATACGTGAGGCAGTTCGATATACGTGAGGCGAGACGCAGACGTTGGTTGGTCTGCGTGCGTGTGTGCGTGTGGATGTGAGTCGTGTGTGCGCTGTAGGATAGAATGTAGCGCTGGTCCTGCAGCAGAGAAGCAAGGAGGAGAGGCGATGGCATCATCGTCTGCGTGGTCCATGGAGCGGAACTGCGTCGACTGCAGAGGCAGAAGAAGAAGACTACACTAACCACCGTCGTCGTCGTCTCTTCAGCAACCGCCGCATCCTCCTTCATCCATCTCCTCCTCTTCGTCGTCTACTTCTTCTTCTTCTTCTTACTTCGCTGTCGAACAGACGTCTGCGTGTGAGGCGTCGAAACGAAAGGAGGCCGAACAAAGGGAAGAGGAGGCGGAGGAGGAGGAGTTGGATAAAAAGGATGAGGAGGAAAAGGCGGAGGAGTAGGAGTAGGAGGAGGAGGAGCGTAGACCAGTCTTTGCGGCTGCAGCAGCAGCAGCAGCAGCTTTCTGTTCGAGATGCCTTGGCCGTCGAAAAGACAATGAGTGACGAATTGAAGTGAAACAGACAGAGACAGAGACAGATACGGACAGAAACACGAGAGAGAGAGAGACGATCAAGGAGACAGCGTAGATAGAGGGAAGGGTGCGGATTAAGTGAGTCGGTGGATGTAGGTGTGGATTATTTCTTCAGGGTGTCTGTAGATCGAGATAAACGCGAACTGCTATCAGAATCACACGCCGATTTAAATGCAAGACAGGTAGGAATATCTTTCCTCTTTGTGGACTTGTATAATGGAAATAGGTCTACATAACATAGAGCTTATGACATGAATAAGGTATGCTTGTTTAGCATTGGCCTATTCGTTATTGTGTATCTATATAAATTAGGGCTGTTGATTTAATCGCGTTAACGCGTGCGATTAACGCGTTAAAAAATTTGTGATTAAAACATTTAACGCGTTAATCGTTCGCGTTGATTAGATCTGATTAAAATGGAATCAGAGGCAGAAAAACTCGTTTTAAACGGAAGGCTCATGCTTATAGCTAGTGATATATTCTTTGGCAAATATTCCAACAAAGAATTTGAGCATTATCGTAGCAATTCTTTGCTCAATTATCGCCTGCATGCGAACCAAAACATGCGTTAAACGATGAGTCGTCGACAACGACCGCATTGCATCGTCCACTAAGGTTGTTTCCTCTTTCTCACCCCGTCAGACTATATACATTGGTTGAACTCCATGAAATGGCAAGACCAATGGATCGGTTGGATCCAGGATAAATGTTTACAGAAGGACAACTGAGACGAGGTTTGGCAAGAACCGCAACCTCTTGTGAAAAATTGTGACTAAATAATGAGGTTCAATAGTAGGCAGGGTTTAAAGTGGGTGGGAACGCGTGGGAAGTTGGGAACGGCGTTCCCCCTGCTCTCGAAATTTTTGCTTTACGTTCCCACTGCTCATCATGATGGAACTCCAAAACACATGCATTTCAATACATTTCTTCATAAGCGTTCCCACTGCTCTGATCCAGCGTTCCCACTGCAAACCAAAACCACTTTAACCACTGATAGTAGGGCCTATACCTACTATTGTTAGTTAATAAGAACATCCCTTTAACTGACCAATGTAAATAAACTGGCCTGCCTTTACAATTGGCTGAATAGATAATTAATCTCGATAGTCAGAAAACGGTTGTCTAATTTCACATTTAGATCTAGGCCTATGTCATTTTAATTAAAGGTGGTTAAAATACAAAAATAACAGATTTTGAGCATTTGACTGGTTTGAACAGTGTTTCAACTCTGTCTGTCATACAAACTGTTCAATAAACAAAATTCGGAAATTCAATAATCCTAAGCCAAAGGTTACTAAATATGTTTGCAATAGAAAGAATGCATTCAGTCTTTAAAATTTTATGCTTCTGAGGTCCTTGGAAAATAGTAAGATTAATATATTTGAAGGAAATGTATTGCGATTAATTTGCAGTTAATTGCGATTAATCGCGCGATTAATTTCGATTAAAATTTTTAATCGAACAACAGTCCTAATATAAATTATACTCGTGTGTTTACATATGCTTTGCTAAACATGCATAAACGAATATCGAAAACATCCAATAATTATCGAATACACAAGATTCTACAGTTTCTGAGGCACAAAATGCGCTATACTAAACTCTTGACACGCACACATACATAATAATGTGCATAAATATAATAGATGCATGTCATGTATGCGCGCTATGTCTATGCTCTCGTCTGTAGGTATGCTTATCTGTCTGCAGTATGTCGGTAGGCCTATAGGTGTATGTTTAAATAAGAAAATAAATATGTAAATTTGATGGGGAGTATATAATTGTCGCATCTATTTCTACCTAATCCTTTCGCACTCATTTGCATAGGCCTACGTATACCTGTTATATTAATATTGTAGCTGTCATTGCGTCGGTTTGTCTGCCTGCTTAATTGTAGGCCTATCTTCTGTCTGTGTAATGTGTAGGCCCTATCTGGAGTTCAACTGTAACAGCAAACCATGCAAGGTTAACTTGTAGGTAATATGAAAAACTTTGTGCGCTCTTTCAGAAACTTGTATAGGCCTAATCAGCGCAAACTTTTATTGCTTGCAAATGCTTGCATGCGCTGGCAACTGCAGACCGCCGCCTTATATATATACCTTTGCATGGTTGGAGAAGTTTTCATCGTATATAGACTTAACTTTAGAGTCTGAAACGATGCTTGATCTAAGAAACAAGCGGAACAGTTGAATCCCTATACTGCAGTGTGAGCTTTGCACCAGCTGAGGTATCTACAAATTTAAGGTGGGGGTGGGTGTGGGAGGTGGGGGAGGGTGATGTGTTGCGATGCAAAATAATCGATCGACTGTGGTGATTATCTTTGGCGGTGTTGTTGTTGTTGTCGTTGTTGTTGTTGTTGTTGTTGCTGTTGTTGTTGTTGTTGTTGTTGTTGTTGTTGTTGTTGTTGTTGTTGTTGTTGTTGTTGTTGTTGTTGTTGTTGTTTGGGAGTTTTTCACCTGCAGTCGCATAAAGTCGTTTATGACGTCTGTGTATAGGTCTCTAGAATATGAATGATCTCGAATAAAGTCTCAAGATTCGAGGACGAGTCTAAGAAATCGTTCTCTTCTGGTCGAGTCTCGTGAGGTCAACATTTGCGTTGGCGTCCAGAGCGTTGACCTCGTCACATCAGACCAACTTGACCATTTAGATCGGAATTCCAATACTTTTAGGCCACCACGCTGACAGCTGCAGTAGTCCATTGTGGTCTCTATTAGGGTGTTGTCATCGAGTGGACACGACGAGCTGCTCAATGGAGACAGTGGTGGAATGTGGTAGAGAGATCAACGACTGGTCGGATCTGGTTGCTCAACAAATCATCTCAGGCGCCAACTACAGACGTAAAAGTGGAGCTGGTCAGAATGGCGTCTGCTGCCTCGGATTGATGGCGACTCTAACTCTGATATTACTACTGCCAGGTAAGAGTTGCATTTTCATCCACTAATGCACAGTCCAACAGATGCATCAATGGTATCATGTACGAATGTAGGCTATTCATGCATGTATGTATTCATGTATGTATGTATGTATGTATGTATGTATGTATGTATGTATGTATGTATGTATGTATGTATGTATGTATGTATGCATGTATGTATGCATATGTGTATAATGCTTCCTTTGCTCATCGCAACTCCTGTTACTGATGTTGTTTTATGAAAATAAAATAATAATAATAATAATAATAATAATAATAATAATAATAATAATAATAATAATAATAATAATAATAATAATAATTCGCCCTGTCTCACCTTCCACACACATCCATCGAAGCTGGCAAAGCCGCCGAACGCGCAGCTGCATCGAAAACTATCAAGTATTCCACCATCACCAGTACCCACGCGTTTGTTGCGGTCGCCTTGGAGACCGGCGGCGCTTGGTGCAAAGAAGGACTGGATTTCATTTCTGAGCTGGGGAGGAGAATTGCTGCTGCTACGCATGACCCTTTGGAAACGTCTTACTTATTCCAGCGGATTTCGGTGGCTCTTCAACGGGGGAACGCCATCTGCCTCTCCGGAACATTGCCAACGCTCCCCGATCGACACGAGAAGGAGATTTACAATCCGGCAAAACGAGCCGTGGAACGACAGATGGAAGCGACCTGCAGCAGATGAGACTGTGTGGCACATTAATATGTCGATAGTAGCCTAGACATTAGGGTTGTTCGAATGTAATGGACAAAAAAACTTTGTCTTGAATAAAATGTATAATAATAATAATAATAATAATAATAATAATAATAATAATAATAATAATAATAATAATAATAATAATAATAATAATAATAATAATAATAATATTAGGCGGTAGTGAAGTCCCTGAGGGATCCTGTATACCTCGGGGCCAAAAAATAATAATAAAAAATACCTCAGGGCAAAAAAAATAAAATAAAAATAATAATAATAATAATAATAATAATAATAATAATAATAATAATAATAATAATAATAATAATAATAATAATAATAATAATAATAATATAAAGAACGCATGTAGATGTGAATGAGAAAGTCTGTATATAGCTGACATATAGCAAATAGAATTTCTGAATAAATATTTCTATACATCAACGCACAGAGATTTATATGCATGATATTGTATGCAGACACTGATATATATATATATATATTGGCAGTGATGTGCAGATATATTGCACTAGACGACCTTATATATATATGCGAGAAGTGAGGTGGAAACTATGTCTTCACAGAAGTCGTATAGACTCACTATTTATGTTGACTTGGTTTATGCATATATATATACATAATTATATATCTATATATATCTGTATATATATCTATATCTATACATATATATATATCTATACATATATATACATATATATATACTCCACATGAACCACGCATACAGCTGCAGCTGAATGTATAATAAAATTTTCGTCGTGAAATGCTTTTGCATATGATATTTAATCAAGAGAACTGGTTTTGTTTGTATGCATAGAAGAAAGAGAATTGAATTGGTGAGATATATAGGAAATATACGTCAAGAGATCGTCCGAGGTCTTAAAAATATCTTCCGGGTTTTTTTCATTCAATTTTCTCAAACAGAATTGAAATGAAACTTCCTATGTTTACTTCCACACACACACACACACACACACACACACACACACACACACACACACACACACACACACACACACACACACACACACACACACACACACACACACACACACACACACACACACACACACACACACACACACACACACACACACACACACACACACACACACACACACACACACACACACACACACACACACACACACACACACACACACACACACACACACACACACACACACACACACACACACACACACCTAATCATATTTGGTATGTCAATCTGAATGACTGTCTGTCTGTCTGTCCGTCTGTTTGTCCGTCTGTGCTTCGTGAAATTGCACTTCAATTGCACTGTCTTTCTGACTGTCCGTAAGTCTGTCAAGTCTTTCTGTCTGACTGTCTGTCTGTGTGTCTGTCTGTCAGTATGTCTGTCTGTCGGTGTACGTCTTGTGGAAAATGATTGGTATACCTATATACGTCTTGGATGCGAAGTCGTGTCCCTTGTCTGGACAAATCTTTTACATTTTCAGGAAGATACTTCTTGAAATGGCTGTCATTGCGAACACAGACAACTGCTAGACGTGCACATAGAGGGACATAGATCGACTGACATAGAGAGACATAGACAGACATAGAGGGACATACTGTACATACACGGACAATCGGACATAGAAGGACATAGATTGTCTTTGTCCTTCTATGCAGTATAGTCTATGCTTTGTTTATCCGTCCATCCGTCTGTCTCAACATCTGTC
>OX457042.1:36706367-36731367 GCA_949752735.1 Lumbricus terrestris
CTCTCTCTCTCTCTCTCTCTCTCTCTCTCTCTCTCTCTCTCTCTCTCTCTCTCTCTCTCTCTCTCTCTCTCTCTCTCTCTCTCTCTCTCTCTCTCTCTCTCTCTCTCTCTCTCTCTCTCTCTCTCTCTCTCTATCTTAATCACTTTCTTACTCTCTCTAGTCTCTATAGGCTCTATAGCGCTCTCTCTCTTTTGCAAATGCAATGTTTTCAATTATCATAGCTTGCGATTTATGAATCTTAGTATATTCGTGACAATAATAATAGTAGTAGCACGGGCAGTAGTAGTAATAGACCTAATAATAGTAGTAGTAGTATTAGTAGTAGTAGTAGTAGTAGTAGTAGTAGTAGTAGTAGTAGTAGTAGTAGTAGTAGTACTAGTAGTAGTAGTAGTAGTAGTACTAGTAGTAGTAGTAGTAGTAGTAGTAGTAGTAGTAGTAGTAGTAGTAGTAGTAGTAGTAGTAGTAGTAGTAGTAGTAGTAGTAGTAGTAGTAGTAGTAGTAGTAGTAGTAGTAGTAGTAGTAGTAGTAGTAGTAGTAGTAGTAGTAGTAGTAGTAGTAGTAGTAGTAGTAGTAGTAGTAGTAGTAGTAGTAGTAGTAGTAGTAGTAGTAGTAGTAGTAGTAGTAGTAGTAGTAGTAGTAGTAGTAGTTGTAGTAGTAGTAGTAGTTGTAGTTGTAGTAGTAGTAGTAGTAGTTGTAGTAGGAGGAGGAGTAGTAGTTGTGGTAGTAGTAGTAGCAGTAGCAGCAGCAGTAGCAGCAGCGGTACTATAAGTAGTAGGCCTACTAGTAGAAGAAATAGAATTTATGATAATTGCAATGGCAATAATAAAAATAAAATCCTGATGGATTGAATAGCAATAGCAATAATAACGGCAATAATAATAGTAATCCAGCTGTAAAAATAATTTATAGGATATATTATCCTGTGGAAAGTGCGCTTAAACCTACGTTTTAAAGAGCACAAGAAGATACTCTCTACAGCCCTGCATGGTGTAGGTCTGTAGGACCTATAATTGAACGTCGCATGTTAAACGAACTAACACGCATATGGATCATTCTTATAGCGCCGAAGAAACATCCGTAGCTGCTGAGAATCGGCATTCCAGTTAAACATAGGAAAACATTAGGCGACCGAAATCACCTTTAAGGCTGCGTTTGTACACGCATGCATGAGAAGGTGGAATATGATGACGATGGCTGCAAGTGTGATTCGTCCCATTAAATGCAACGCTGCCATTTCGCTAATCATAGAACGACGGCAGAAGGAGGAGGAGAAGAAGGAGGAGGCTATAGAGGATGAGAAGGTTGGATGACGGTGTATGCGGACATAACGTCGTCGGTCGGCCATTGCGTCTACCATCGCATTAGACGCAAAATTGGTGCATCATCATATAAGTAATGTGTGTCCGAAGGCGAAAACCTTTTTAGCACGGAACCAGTCTAAGGGCGTTTTATCATTTTATGTATCGAAGCAGGAATCTAAAACTAACGACATTCTGATCTGCTTAGCAGCCCTACATACATGGACACAAGACGCTCGATCAACCATACACTTGCGTGTGTGCTGTGCTATGTCCCATGTGTATGTGCGTGTGTGTGTGCGTGCGTGCATGGGGTTGTGGTTGAATGTAGACGTTGTTGGATGATAGCCAACTTGTAGTGTGTTTGTCTGAAGAAGGCATTGCAAGGGTTATACGTTTATGTAGGCTTATAAAGGACTTTTATATAGGCCTACATGGTTGGGTGTAGGCTATTCAGGTGCATGTTCTTGGAAAGTCTTCCCGTGTGAACTGTTGGTGCCATTACTTGTGCTGTAAAGAACGTCATTTTGAACTCTCTGAAGTCCACTGATTGTGTCTGTATTCGTATTCTAGGCCTAAGGCCGATGAAACGTTCTTTTGCTTCTATACTCATTACTCATGAGTGACCCCGGGCATGTCCTCCATGATCTTCTCCCGTCAGAACGGGTAACTGGACACTCTCCTTTAGCCCGCGCTCACATAATTAGGAGATGCCACGCTGTGATCTGTGGATTGCAATGGGAATTGGAATTAGAAGGCTGTTTGTGTAAGCTTATGATATTTTCTTCTTCATCATTAACATTTTTCTGTCTTTTCATTCGACTTATGATTTAAATTTTAAATGCAAAGTCACTACAATTACAAATGCGATACAAAGTCATTTTCATATGCAATGTTACATACACCCTACATCTCTATAGTTCTATGTTGGGCAGCATAATGCAAGCGATTATATGCAGTACACATGATTATATATAGTATATATAATTACTATATAATATATATATGCATGCATTTGTATTTAGCGTATAGCTATAGGCTTTCATTCGTCCAGGGTGGTGCAGTGCATGCAGGTGCTATAATAGGGATGAGTACAACGTCATGAGTTATAATTAGTCCTATAGATAATAGAGTATATACGCTTTTGATGATGGCTTTGTCTGATGAGCTCGCTCTCTGATCCTTTGTCTCCGTCTGTCAGTCCCTCTCTATCCCTCTCTCTTTCTCTTTCTCCTATTCATTCTCTCTGATGCTGTCTGTCTATCTGTCTCAATCCTTGTTGACTCTTTCTCGAGATCTCAGTCTCTGTCTGTCTCTCTTCCTTTGTATGCCACCTCTTTCTCATCATCTATCTGTGAGGCCTCTCTCTCTCTCTCCATCTCTATCTTACCGTCCTTGTCTCTGTCCCTGTCTCTGTCTCGTTTTTGTTTTTGTATCTGTATCTGTCTCTGTTCTCTCTCTCCTCTCTCTCTCTCTCTCTCTCTCTCTCTCTCTCTCTCTCTCTCTCTCTCTCTCTCTCTCTCTCTCTCTCTCTCTCTCTCTCTCTCTCTCTCTCTCTCTCTCTGTCTCTGACATGTCTCTCTGTCTACATATACTATAAATTATACCCTGCTAAAGTCATCTATCCTTGTGATGTAAAGCTCTGATTCCTTAAGTTGCGTCTCTGTCTGTCTGCCTGCCTGCCTGTCTGCTGCCTGTCTGTCTGCCTGCATTTGCCTGTATAGGGATTCTTGTATGAATCTGCTGTGAATAGACGAACCGCCTTGCCTATGCGAAACTGACTCTCCCCCTCTCCGTCTCACTGCTTTCCCCTCTGCATCTCTGCGTATACATGCGTCTGTGCATATATGTCCCCATCATTATTTATAGATGTGGCCGATTTGATCATCAGATGGTTGGCGCATATGTTGCGGCAATTAACAATCAGCAGCGACTGAGAATGCACCTGTACGTCGTTCATACACAAGAATCCCTATGTGTGTATATATATAGGCCTATATGTAATTATGTATAGGCCTATTAGCCGCCTATATATATGTAATTATGTATGTATATATATATGCAGGCAAATGCAATCCTCTACACAACAGACATTATTAGAATCATGAACACAATCATGAGCGTCGTATTTTATCAGTGAAACAGTGAAATAACTGCATGCCTTGCGCTATATGAAAGTTGCAAGGAGACATTCATGAAGGCCTCAAGTCTGCGTGCACGTGGTGGGCGTATAATTATCCTGTAATACGTGCGCATTATTTGTGACCGTGGAAATGTAGCAACCTCAGTAGTTCTATCAGACGTCATAAATTTGAATGACCGGAAGTTACTGGATATCTAATAGTTAATAATAAATTAGTTAATAATTAGTAAATGAATTATTTAATAGTATATATTAATATAAATATCCGTATAATATGTCCTGCAACGCTGCTCAGCGTTTAACCTAGTCCCCATGCCTTTTTTGGCGGAGAGGAATTCTGGGGGGAGGTGGAAGGGAAGGAAAAAGTTTGTTTTAGGCAGACGGCAACCCAACGCTGAGCCACCGACGATACCATCCGTGATCAAGCTAACTCTCTATGTAACTAATAATGTTTTGACGACCTTTTTTCCGTCTTTCGGTCAAAATCTCAGAAGATAAATTTACCATTTTCTTTACTAAAAAAACTGATGATCTTTTAAAGTATTTCTTTCTGTTTGTCCTTGACTTATGCATGTACTCATGACCGGTCGAAATTCTTTTTTTCGCACATTTATTTTTCGAGGAGGAATGGTACGTATTTGCATGTATACGATACCTCGCAATTTTTCCTGGAAGGGAAATTCATTTATGAGGGGGAATCCTGTGTAGGTATGTCCGATTGTGCGCTTATATGTATGTTTGTATGTAGGCTACGTGCATGTACGTGTTTATACGACGTTGTAATTTGTACGTGTATGTATCTGTGTACCCCGGTGTACGTATGCATGTGTGTTCGTATGTATGCATGTATATGTTGGTATGTGCGTTTAATACCGTTTATATATGTATGTTTGCATGTATACGTGTATGTACGTGTGTTCTTGTGTATGCCAACGACGTCGCAGAAATGCCATGCATTGTCTGCAATGTGAATGCGGTTTATGTGACGCCATCATATGAAAATGCGCATATATAGGGAGCGTGCCTGTTCTCTTGGTGCGGCTATTACTACAGCGCTGCAGAAGTGCGAAGTTTATGATGACGATTATCATCATCATCATCATTCACATTATGCACATTATATGCACATTATGCATGGAAGCAGTCACAAAGACATGTCTTCAGTGTAGAAGCGGTCATTTCTGGAGTTGACCACGTGGTGGACAACGACAATGTGAGAAACTTTGAGTGGAAAATTTAGCGACCATTTTGCGTCTATTCCATGTAAAATATGCTGACGCATGGAACATCGAAGATGGCGACAAAATTTATTGCATGCTCTCATTGCAATTTCATTTAGACGTTCGTTTGTACTAAGAAATTACGGGTATTCATAGCAACGAACTCAGTGGCCATATATATGCATTTATGTTCACTTGTCATAGCGCCCATTCAAGCTCTCTACTCAGAAGCGCTCCCGACTACAGAGCGGACACTGCATCGGAGTTTCACGCCGAAGCGCTGATCAATTGCAAGTGAAGGACTTGCCCTAGGTCTTTACGTGGCGACTGGAGAGGTGTCCGGACAATTCGGAGACGAATTCGCATCGGACAATAATTTGGACCGAACAATTCTTAGCAGCCAAAATTCGTGATGGACTTCCACTTCTAGGTCAGATTTTCCTAACCTACCCATCTTCATCACCCAAAATGTGTTAAAAATTCAAATTTCTGTAAATGAAATATGAAAATGGCCAATGTGTCAACGACAGACAAAATGTGTATCCAGACACTTTGAGAGCAATGTCCTATAATTACCGATTAATCTTACCGAATAATCTGATAAACAGCGAGAGCGCAGAAACTAAGAGTTAAATTGAGAATTCTTAAATGTAAATGTAATCGCATATTTATATAGCGGCTGTGTTATGGCTTCGACCCTGAGGGTGAGATCCTTCACCACCGCTACTCCACGTTTATATTGCGACCGAGCCACCCGCAGTAAAGATCCGAGAAATTAATCTCTGATAAACCGACCGAACGGGAATCGAACCCGGGCCGCCGGCGCGGCGAGCGGGCTATCAACCCACTCGACCACCGAGGATCTCCAAATAGGCCGTTGATGTAAAAAGAATAATTCGGCTCAAAGTCAATTGTCCTGGTTTCATTGAGAAGAGGCACTGAACCCCGAGTCTTCGGATTTGAACCCGATGGAACATCAAGTGAGGAGAGTTATGCTGGAGAAATACCAAAATTTGTGGACAATGATGGTCGCAATGCATTGGAGTTGATACATGGGAAGATTTAGCTCTGGAACAAATCAACAAGGTCATCAAGAACTTTACAGAGATATATTCAGAGCAAGTGTGCTTGGTCACTGGTGGTGGACACATTGAGCACAAGTTGTTAAGCACTATGAAGTTAATTTGATAACAATTCTTTGAGATGTGACTTAATAAAAATCGATTTTGTTATATGCTTTTCGTTGCGTTACGTTTTTGAATCGCCAAAAGACTAAATTTTCATTTAAACATTCGTATTTCTGGTCAAGATATGGGCAAAAAACGTAGGTGGGTACATTTTTATGGACCAATCTGTATGTGCACTTGCTATAGCGTCCCTTCAAGAGTTCTACTCTGAAGCGCGGACACTGAATCGGAGTTTCACGCCAAAGCGCAAGAGCAATTACGGGTGAAGGACTCAATCATGCAAGTTCCATACGAGGGTGCTTGAGGTGGATTCAAACCTACAACCCTCCAGCTGCAAGGCACCGAACATACGGTACATACCCACTAGACCACCGCACCACCCAAAAATATATACATGTACTATGTATATTTTATGTCTCTATTTATATATAGATACTTATACATGTATATTATACAGTATGTGCTGTTGTAGCCTATATATATATATGTATATATATATACACATACAGTCGGAATAAATTATAGCTCTAACTAAAATGTATTTGCATTGTACTATATCCATGTATTTTGTACTATACATAAATATATATATCATATATACAAAAAACAATATTTCTATAGACATTGACCAATGTATTTATGATGCCATATAAAGGCATGCATGAACGTATATATAGGCTATATAACGTATATAAATCGCTAAATATATACGCAGACATATTTTTATATTTATGATACATACTTCTATTTTTTATGTTTGTATATATGCATGTGCACAATACCCATTTATATATATATACATCCAATGCATATATATATATATATATACGATATACCTGTCTGCATACATACATACATACATACGTTTTATCATTTTATGTATCGAAGCAGGAATCTAAAACTAACGACATTCTGATCTGCTTAGCAGCCCTACATACATGGACACAAGACGCTCGATCAACCATACACTTGCGTGTGTGCGGTGCTATGTGTATGTATGTATGTGTGCAAGTGTGTGTGTGTGTGCATGTGTGTGTGTGTGACTGTGTGTGTGACTGTGTGCGTGCGCGTGTTTGTGGTTGAATGTAGAAGTTTTGGGACGATAGGCAACTTGTAGCGTGTGCGTCTGAAGAAGGCAATGGCTATACGCTTATGTAGGCCTTTTATATACATGGCTGGGTGTAGGCTATTCAGATGGTGCCAAGCAGTGCATGTTCTTGTGAAAGTCTTCCCGTGTGGACTGTTGGTGCCATTACTTGTGCTGCAAAGAACGGCATTTTGAACTCTCTGAAGTCCACTGATTGTGTCTGCATTCGTATTCTAGACCTAAGGCCGATGAAGCGTTCTTTTGCTTCTATACTCATTACTCATGAGTGACCCCGGGCATATGCTCCATGATCTTCTCCCGTCAGAACGGGTAACTGGACACTCTTCCTTAACCCGCGCTCACATACGTGTAATTAGGAGATGCCACGCTGTGATCTGTGGATTGCAATGGGATTTGGAATTAGAAGGCTGTTTGTGTAAGCTTATGATATTTTTTTCTTCATCATTAACATTTTTCTGTCTTTTCATTCGACTTATGATTTAAATTTTAAATGCAAAGTCACTACAATTACAAATGCGATACAAAGTCATTTTCATATGCAATGTTACATACACCGTATACATCTCTATAATTCTATGTTGGACATAATGCGAGCGATTATATGCAGTGCACATGATTATATAGTCTTTGTCCTATATCTGTATATATGTATGTATGTATATAATTACTATATTATATATATGCATGTATTTGTATTTAAAGTATAGCTATAGGCTTTCATTCGTCCAGGGTGGTGCAGTGCATGCAGGTGCTATAGGGATGAGTACAACGTCATGAGTTACAATTAGTCGTATAATAGATAATAGAGTATATACGCTTTTGATGATGGCTTTGTCTGATGAGCTCGCTCTCTGATCCTTTGTCTCCGTCTGTCAGTCCCTCTCTATCTCTCTCTCTTTATCCTATTCCTTCTCTCTGCTGCTGTCTGTCTATCCGTCTCAATCCTTGTTGACTCTTTCTCGCAGTCTCAGTCTCTGTCTGTCTCTCTTCCTTTACCACCTCTTTCTCATCATCTATCTCTGAGGCTCTCTCTCCATCTCTCTCTCTCTCTCTCTCTCTCTCTCTCTCTCTCTCTCTCTCTCTCTCTCTCTCTCTCTCTCTCTCTCTCTCTCTCTCTCTCTCTCTCTCTCTCTCTCTCTCTCTCTCTCTCTATCTCTCTCTCTCTTTCTCTCTCTCTCTCTCTCTCTCTCTCTATCTCTCTCTCTCTTTCTCTCTCTCTCTCTCTCTCTCTCTCTCTCTCTCTGTATGTCTCTGTCTCTGTCTCTTTTCTCTGTCTCTCTCTTTCTCTCTCTCTCCTTTCTCTCCTCTCTCTCTCTTTCTCTTTTCTCCTCCCTCTCTCTCCTGTCTCTCCTCTCTCTCCTCTCTCCCCTCTCTCTCTCTCTCTTGGTGGTTGATGGTTTGGTTCGTTGAGAGTCTCTGCGTCTCTATAATTATATACTATAAATTATTTCCTGCTAAAGTCGTCTATCGTTGTGATGTGAAACTCTGACTCCTTATAAGTTGCACCTCTGTCTGTCTGTCTGTCTGTCTGTCTGTCTGTCTGCCTGCATTTGCCTGTATAGGGATTCTTGTATGAATCTGCTGTGACTATACGAACCGCCTTGTCTATGCGAAACTGACTCTCCCCCTCTCCGTCTCACTGCTTTCCCCTCTGCTTCTCTGCGTCTGTGTATGTCTCTATCATTATTTATAGATGTGGCCGATTTGATCAGATGGTTGGCGCATATGTTGCGGCAATTAACAATCAGCAGCGACTGAGAATGCACCTGTACGTCGTTCATACAAGAATCCCTATGTGTGTGTGTGTATATATATAGGCCTATATGTAATTATGTATAGGCCTATATATATATGTGTGTGTATATATATGTGCATTGTGCAGGCAAATGCAATCCTGTACACAACAGACATTATTAGAATCATGAACACAATCATGAGCGTCGTATTTTATCAGTAAAACAGACTATGTGCAAAAAATGCATGCCTTGCGCTATATGAAAGTTGCAATGAAGCATTCATGATGAAGGCCTCAAGTCTGCATGGTACACGTGGTAGGCGTATATAACCTATGATAAGCGCGAATTATAATTTGTGACCATGGAAATTTAGCAACCTCACTAGTTCCATCAGACGTCATAAATTTGGATGACCGGAAGTTACTGGACATCTATTAGTTAATAATAAATTAATTAATAAATTAGTAAATGAATTATTTAATAATAAATATAAATGTCCGTATGTCCTGCAGCGCTGCTATGTGTTTAACCTAGTCCCCATGCTTTTTTTGGCGGGGAGGAATTCTGGGGGGAGGTGGAGGGGAAGGAAAAAGTTTGTTTTAGGCAGACGGCAACCCGACGCTGAGCCACCGACGATCGAGCTAACTATGTAACTAATTTATGTTCTGACGACCTTTTTCCGTCTTTCGGTCAAAATCTCTGAAGATAAATTTACCATTTTCTTTACTAAAAAAACTGATGATCTTTTAAAGTATTTCTTTCTGTTTGTCCTTGGCTTATACAATATACATGTACTCATGACCGGTCGATTTTCTTTTTTTCGCACATTTATTTTTCGAGGAGGAATGGTACGTATTTGCATATATACAATACCTCACAATTTTTCCTGGAAGGAAAATTCATTTATGGGGTGGATCCTCTGTAGATATGTGCGATTGTGCGTTTATATGCATGTTTGTACAATATGTAGGCTACGTGCATGTACGTGATTATACGACGTTGTAACTTGTGCGTGTATGTATCTGTGTACGTATGCATGTGTGTTCGTATATGTTTGTATATGTATATGTTGGTATGTGCGTTTATATATATGTATACGTTTGTATGTTTGTGTTTGTACGAGTGTTCGTGTGTATGCCAAAGACGTCGCAGAAAAGCCATGCATTGTATGATGCATTGTCTGCAATGTGAATGCAATTTATGTGACGCCTTCATCTGAAAATGTGCATATAGGGAACGTGCCTGTTCTCTTGGTGCGGCTATTACCACAGCGCTGCAGAAGTGCGAAGTTTATGATGACGATTATCATCATCATCATCATCATGCACATTATGCATGGAAGCAGTCACAAAGACATGTCTTAAGTGTAGATGCGGTCATTTCTGGAGTTGACCACGTGCTGAACAAGGACAATGTGAAACTCTGAGTGGAAAATTTAGCGACCATTTTGCATATTCCAGGTATCATACATGTATATGCTGACGACGCATGGAACATCGAAGATGGCGACAAAATTTATTAGGCTACTCTCACTGCAATAAGCAATTTCATTGAGACGTTTGTTTGTAGCCTACTAAGAAATTACGGGTGTACATAGCAACGAACTCAGTGGCCATGTATGCATTTAAGTTCACTTGTTATAGCGCCCCTTCAAGCTCTCTATAGTGAGGGGCGCTCCCGACTATACAGCGCGGACACTGCATCGGAGTTTCACGCCGAAGCGCTGAGCAATTGCAAGTGAAGGACTTGCCCATGGTCTTTACGCGGCGACTGGAGAGGTGCACAACTGCACATGTCCGGACAATTCGGAGCTGACAATTCGGAGCGGACAATTCGGAACGGACAATTCGCACCGGACAATAATTTGGACCGAACAATTCTTAGCAGCCAAAATTCGTGATGCACGGGACTTCCACTTTTAGGTCAGATTTTCCTAACCTCCCATCTCCATCACCCAAAATGTATGAAAAATTCAAATTTCTGTAAATGAAATATGAAAATGTCAACGAAAGACAAAATGTGTATCCAGACACTTTGAGAGCAAGGTCCTAAAATTACCGATTAATCTGATAAACAGCGAGAGAGCATGCAGAAACTAAGATTTAAATTGAGAATTCTTAAATAGACAAAGCCGTTGCTGAAAGGAGATCGGCTGAGAGTCAATTGTCCTGATTTCATTGAGAAGAGGCACTGACCTCCGAGTCTTCGGATTTGAACCCGATGGGTTATCAAGTGTGGAGAGTTATGCTGGAGAAATATCAGAATTTGCGCACAATGATGGTCGCAATACATTGGAGTTGATATGGGAAGATTTAGCTCTGGAACAAATCAACAAGGTCATCAAGAACTTTACAGAGATATATTCAGAGCAAGTGTGCATGGTCACTGGTGGTGGACACATTGAGCACAAGTTGTTAAGCATTATGAAGTTAATTTGATAACAATTCTTTGAGATGTGACTTAATAAAAATCGATTTTGTTATATGCTTTTCGTTGCGTTACGTTTTTGAATCGCCAAAAGACTAAATTTTCATTTAAACATTCGTATTTCTGGTCAAGATATGGGCAAAAAACGTAGGTGGGTACATTTTTATGCACTAACCTGTATGTGCACTTGCTATAGCGTCCCTTCAAGAGTTCTACTCTGAAGCGCTCCCGACTACAGCGCGGACACTGAATCGGAGTTTCACGCCAAAGCGCAAGAGCAATTACGGGTGAAGGACTCAATCATGCAAGTTCCATACGAGGGTGCTTGAGGTGGATTCAAACCTACAACCCTCCAGCTGCAAGGCACCGAACATACGGTACATACCCACTAGACCACCGCACCACCCAAAAATATATACTATAGATATGTACACCGTGATTCAAAAAAAAGTAAGCCAAAATGTTTTTCGAATATCTCCAATGCCTGATAACATATCACGCTAAAATTTTCCGAATATTTAGAGAATTGGACCAAGAATATGATTCAAAGATTTCATGAGATAGAGTTGAACGGATAAAAAGATATGTATCTTTCAACTTCATATGCCGAAATTTCAGTTTACAAGCAATTTTCTGTTAGATTCAATAAAATGTAAGTCAAACTGTTTTTCTTATATCTCTAATGCCTGATGACTAATCATGCTAAAAATTTTCAGATATGTAGAGAATTGAATAACAACATGATTCCCACAGTTTGGTTTGATTATTTAATTAAATAAGATGCTCAAAATGTCCTCCTCCTTCTTGCACGCAAGCCTGGAGGCGCTGGCGCCATTGGGCAACAGCATCGTCGATTATCCGCTGATCTAGGTCATCCCACACTTCCATCAAGCGCTACTTCAGATCGTTTATACAATGGATTGTTGTCTACTCGGTCTTGCATCAAGCTCCACACTTTATGGTCGACAGGATTCAAATCTGGGCTGTTCGGAGGCCATAATGTGGGAGAAATGAAGTCTGGCGTCTCTCTTGTCAGCATTTCAATGGTTTTCATGGCTCTGTGGGCTGGGGCACTGTCCTGTTGAAAAAAAACCAGCCTTCTGGGGGCTAGATTTCTGATTACAGATAGAGGATGTTGTGACAGCAGAACGTCGCGATAATAGGATCCATTAATTTTTACTCCAGGGTCACTGAAGACCAAAATTGGGAACTATCAAGCGTCGAAACCGTAAAGAACACCATAACAGACTTGCTGAAAACTGAAGTATCGGGAGATGAAGTTTAAATATTCATATCTTTCTATTCGTTCAAATTCATGACTTGATATTTTGGAATCCCATTCTTGATTCTATTCTCTAAATATTGGGAAAATTTTACTATGATTAATTATCAGGCCATAAAGATACTGAAAAAGTTTGACTCACATTTTATTGAATCTAACAGAAAATTGCTTGTAAACTGAAATTTCGGCATATGAAGTTGAAAGATACATATCTTTTTATCCGTTCAACTTTATCTCATGAAATCTTTGAATCATATTCTTGGCCCAATTCTCTAAATATTTGGAAAATTTTAGCGTGATATGTTATCAGGCATCGGAGATATATGAAAAATAATTTGGCTTACTTTTTTTTGAATCACGGTGTATATTTTATGCCTCTATGTATATATAGATACTTATACATGTATATTATACAGTATGTGCTATTGTAGCCTATATATATATATATATATATATATATATATATATATATATATATATATATATACATACAGTCGGAATAAATTATAGGTCTAACTAAAATGTATTTGCATTGTACTATATACATATCCATGTATTTTGTACTATACATAAATATATATATCAGATATACAAAAAACAATATTTCTATAGACATTGACCAATGTATTTATGATGCCATATAAAGGCATGCATGAACGTAGGCTATATAACGTATATAAATCGCTAAATATATACGCAGACATATTTTTATATTTATGATACATACTCGTATTTTTTTATGTTTGTATATTTGCATGTGTACAATACCCATTATATATATATATACGATATATATATATATATACGATATACCCGTCTTCGTGCAATCTGCGTGATGTTGCCGCCGCCATTATTCATTGTTGCAATCATTATCTGAGATTGGCGCGAATTTCGTTCCTTCTCGGCAGCCAAAGCACCAGCAGCAGCAGCAGCAGCAGCAGCAGCAGAGGCATCCATCAGTGTTCCGCTATAACGCCCTGTCGCCTTGTACCTTCGACCAACGATATGGCTGTCGCTACGGCTGTCTGTCTGTCGGTCTATGTCTTTCTATCTGGCAGTCTGTCTGTCTGTCCGCCCGTCTGTCTGCTTATCTGTCTGTCTGTCTGTCGGGCTATGTGTTTCTATCTGACTGTCTATCCGTCTGTCTGTCCACCCGTCTGTCTGTTCAACTGTCTATCTGTTCATCTGTCTGTCTGTCTGTCTGTCTGTCTGTCTTTTTATCTGTCTGTCTGTCTGTTTATCTGTCTGTCTGTTTATCTGTCTGTCTGTCTGTCTGCTTGTCTGTCTGTCTGTTTATCTGTCTGTCTGTCTGCAAGGTTATTGTTGCTCGTAGATTAACTGGAAGAGGATTCGAGGGGTAAATAGGATGTGGGAGAACGGGGAAGTGTGCAATCGAAGGGCATGCTGGGTAAAATGAAGCAGGGTCTCGTTAAGGAAAAGGAAGGTTCCAGTTGCGGCGCTCATAATATTGTATAAAGATGACATTTTGACGGATGAATATGATCGAAACATGTAAAAATAAAATACAAATGTACATGTTTTCTATATAACAACAGCATTTGGTCTTGACCCTTCTCTTTTTTTCAGTGAGTCGATCTGGTGAGATCCTTGACCCCACCGCTGCCCATTTGAATCGGTGTCACATGTACCAATTAAGGTTCCCGTGTGTGGTCATTGCTAGCCTAAGATTCTGCTTCTGATATAAGTCACAATCATATTAATGTGTATACGAGCGACAAGAACTACCTTGCAGTGAACCCCTGCATGGTCTTATAAGGAAGTTACATGTATATACCAAAATGACGGTCTACCCTAAAGTAATACTTACTCTTCAAAATGTATCGTCTACTCATAAAGTCCGAGATAGTAGCGAAACATTTTATGCATTTTGGTGCTACAAGCAAAAGACAGTTATTTTTGAGTTCAGGAAGAAATTCTAAGAAAAATTTGATATGTCTATACTTTTTTAAAAATACATGTACAATTGAATTGTTGGGATCAATAAAAATATGTCTATGTCTTTAATTGTCTATGTCTACAGGGTGCGCCAAAAAAAGTAATCCCCTACGGTTTTCATCCCATATCTTGGCCAAACATAAGAATTTTTAAATGAAACTTTACAGTCTTAAAGGCAATTCATATTTACGTACAATGGTCAAATTGCAAAAAAATATTGCAAACAGAACAAAAGTTATATCACTTTTAGTGAGGCCACCCACCGTTTTTTGACGATTCAAAAACGCAACGCAACAAAAAGTAACAAAAACCAATTTAATTATTCTGGCCAATATCTTGGCCGGAAGTAAGATTTTCGAAATGACATTTTACAGGCTTAAAGATAATTCATATCTACACATGATGGCCAGATTTCACAAAAATATTTCAAGCAGAATAAAAGTTATGGCACTTTTAAGGAGACCACCCACCTTGTTTGACGATTCAAAGACGTAACGCAGCAAAAAGTAGCAAAAACACGATTTTATTAAGTCTCATCTCAAATAATTGTTATCAAATAGGCTTTGATAATGCCAGATGATTATTATTATTACTATTTAGAAAAGGAACAGCGTACCAGCGTAGCTGCACGTCACTGAGAAGTCACTTAGCAAGATGACAATCAAATTGGTAAATAAGGAATCTGTCAGATTAGTCAACAGGTCCATCAAGAACTTTGCGAAGAGACTCAAAAGAAGTTTTGGTACTGGTGGTGGGCACATTGAACACAAGTTGTGAATCACTAGCAAGTTCAGTTCCAAACAGTTATTTGACATATGACTTGATAAAATCACGTTTTTGTTACTTTTTGTTGCGTTACGTTTTTTAATCGTCAAAAACGGTGGGTGGCCTCACTAAAAGTGGTATAACTTTTGTTCTGTTTGAAATATTTTGATGAAATCTGGCCATCGTGTGTAGATATGAATTGTCTGTAAGCCTGTAAAATTTCATTTCGAAAGTCTTACTTCTGACCATGATATTATCAAAAAACCTTTAAAAAATTGCGTTTCGTTTTTGAATCGTCAAAAAACGGTGGGTGGCCTCACTAAAAGTGATATAACTTTTGTTCTGTTTGAAATATTTTTTGTAATTTGACCATTGTACGTAAATATGAGTTGCCTTTAAAACTGTAAAGTTTCATTTAAAAATTCGTATGTTTGGCCAAGATATGGGATAAAAGCCGTAGGGGATTACTTTTTTTGGCGCACCCTGTATATAGTGCCAGTTGAAAAATGGGAACATTTAACATTTTGCAAAAAATGTGCGCCAAAATGGACAATAACGATTTCGACCGCTAAGAGCTCGGACTATCACTCTATTTCTCGATAGCGTGGCACGATATTATAAGACTCACAAAACTTCCGGACACACTGGGCTGTGTATACATGCGACTTCAAAATTGTCCCCACCACTCAGTTATTTAAGTTAATTGTCCCCATCACTCCATCGTCCACTCGAAGCTCGATTACTGCAATTCCCTGTTCCTATAGATCTTGTATCCACACAACTCGAGCGTCTGCAGCTTTCCAAAACGCATCAGCCAGAGCCGTCACTATAGAACCTCAAACATCATCACATCCTCAAATCACTTCACTAGATAAAAATCCCAGAGTGAATTCACTTCAAAGCTATTTCCTTAACGTACAACTCCATACAATACTCCCAACCCAAACATCTTCACGAACTCTTCACCATCTACCCACCCGATCACCCGCCTCTCTCTCTCACTCACACACACACACACACACACACTCTCTCTCTCTTTCTCTTTCTCTCTCTCTCTCTCTCTCTCTCTCTCTCTCTCTCTGTCAATCTCTCTCTTTCTCTATCTCTGTCTGTCTGTCTGTCTGTCTGTCTGTCTCTCTCTGTCAATCTCTCTCTCCCAATCTCCCAACGGTCACAAGTCACCTCAAGTTCTCCAACAGAGCCATATCCATGCAAGCAGCACATGTACATCGTGCACGCCTTTGGAGACCTGCCTCCTGCCTCCTGATTCCATTTTCGGTTCCTCCACCATTGCTATAGGCCTACTAGACATTCACCATCACCTTCCTCAGGCTGCTCTGCCCATCACACCATCAAACCTCGGGTTTTACATTCGAAATTGAAATCACATCTCTTCAAGATTTCTTACCCACCTTCCAATTACCGTAGCTGCTCCACCACCTCTGATCCTATGGCAACCGAATCCGGACGTCCTTTGAACGATACTTTTGCGGACAATATTCTTCTAACTCAACGCAACGCTCGTGAATATGCTGGTGCCCGCGCTTAGCTTTCGAGTGGCGCTTTAGTAGTTAGAAAATCACGCTTATAACTGCAGAAGGTCAAAGGAAGGCGGAACGGTTCACTTGTTTGGTCGAAACGTTGCAACGGAATGGAAGAATCTAAAGCGTGTTTATTACATGTACAGTGCATGGGGGCGGTATATACGAGGGAACAACGAAACTCTGGCATGGAAAATATAGAACTGTAATACGATATGATATATGAAATAATATGACACGAGATATGGTGTGCGTGGTGTATACGATATATATGATTTAACCCCCGCATACATGTAGGTTACGTGACATGATCTGTGTTGATCTGGCCTGACCTTGGCTTCGTCCGATCTGCTATGGTCTGGTTCAGCCTACTGTGGCTGACAAGCAATTTGTTATTGAACATTTATATAGCGCTTCGGAAAGACGTCTACGCTGTTGCAATAAACCATACACATTTGGTTCGGTCCTTGGTCTCACATACACCACCCTCAGATCTTGCCCGACAACCCCATGCACTCCTGATGGTGCATGCGGTTTAATTTGGCTCAGCAATATGTTGATGACATCTAAGGTCGTATTTACACCCATTGTCTATACCTTCAAACGAATTCTCAGTTTCCTTGAAAAGGTGCTATGCAAATCTTCGAATGACTCACTTACTTACTTTCTGAATGAATGAACGAACGAATGAATGAATGAATGAATGAATGAATGAATGAATGAATGAATGAATGAATGAATGAATGAATGAATGAATGAATGAATGAACATGCCTGGATAGCATAGATGAATTGAAGTGGAGCACAATCAGCACACATTCGCAGGAGTGTCAAACGATGGTGAAAGGATAAGCTGACACAGTTGGTAAAATTGTGTCATCGAAAGAAGGACTTGGTTGGCAACTGTTGTAATATAGCAGTAACCAACCAAGTATAGCCTATGCCCTATAGCCTATAATATGGGCCTATAATATGGGCCTATGTTAAAGGCATAGGCTATGCATGGTGGCGCCAGACCATGATACCATTGTATACGCACAAGCAAGAAGTGCATGCGTCGGAGTCTAGTCGTGTAAAGATGGATGGAGACGGGGTTTAACTGAATCACAAGTTCCTGGAAAGTATCGTTATAAGTTGGCGCCATTAGAAAGAATGATGGATTGAGCGACTCAGCGGATACAGCAGCAGCCAAAGCAGCAGCAGCAGCAGCAGCCGAGCCAGAACGAAGAGAGGCAGCACCCTGATTTATCTCGGACCCGCTGCTCCGTCAAGAAGAAGGAGGTGGGCAAGAGAATCGACCATCTTGCGGCATCTTATCATAAGGGCAAGAGCTGCATGCGTACAATGTATACAATACACATGAAATGCATATGTCTATGCGCAATGTGCATCGCTATCCGTATAATTATAATACACTGCCGCAGTGTCAACAGCGAGATCAGAATCTGACTCGTAATTAACGTACACCTATAGCGACATCACGATGCTTCATTGGCTTCATTCGGTAGCGACCGGGGTCTGCAGTGTCATCATCCATCGATTGCGAGTCTGAGCCCGCTCAACGGACCCATCGGACTCAGTTGGGCATTTAGCATAGGTCGATTGGTTAGAGCTGTCACCCGGTCAGTTCTGGTTCGAGACTCTAATCAGGAGATTAATTACTGATTAGGAAAGAATGCGACCACGTGACCAAATCCATCGCTCAGATTTCTTCAATGCTATCAATTTTCTCTTGCCTGGTCTTTTATATAATGCACCTCTGAACTTTTGCTGGACAATGTCAACAGCTGTATGTACAGTTGTACTGCATTGCATTGTATTGTATTGCATTGTATTGTACTGCATAGCATGACATTGCATCTATTGCATTGTATAGTATTGTATTGTATTGCATCGTATTGCATTGTTTTGTTCTGCATTGCATTGTATTGCATTGCATCTATTGAATTGCATAGTATTGCATTGTATTGCATTGTATTACACTGCATTGCATCGTATTGCATTGTATTGTAAGTTACTACAAAGGAAGAGTGCATGCATGTTCCGGTTTACATTTTGTACTCAGATTCAGATTTATTTGTACAGAACTTTGATTTTTACGCACAGAAAGCAAATGGAGGTGTACAGACTAGAGAGGGGATCATGTAATTGCTGGTCTTGTAACCAGATAATTTTTCCAAATAGGCATCCTAGCCCCACCCACTCCACCCCACTCTAAGGCGCCCATTTAGAGCAGACACTTCGATGAGTATATATACATAGCGGGGTGTCGACGTCTGAAATGCATATTAAAGTATATCTGCTAATATGAGACATTACTTTCGAGAACCTAATTATTGTTGTCGAGTACACGACGCATATGTCTCCTAAGAATCGATTTTATACACATCCAGGCAATAGTGACTGTAGCAGAGCAGACATGACTCTCAGGGGCTTTGTTGCCGACAGTAAACATAAGCAGAAGGTCAGCGCATGAGAGAAACGGACCCGCTGCCCATAACGAACATGTCTCCGATACGAAGACTTGCTGCAGTAGATATTCTGCTGTGAAGAGATTCAGTATATAATATATGTAATTCATCTGCTGATCTTCCCACTGAATCAGGAAAAGGACGAATCGAAAACGTAGGAGGGTTGAAGCGCCCGCTAGTGGTTTAGAATGGTCCATATAAGCATATAGAGATTATGGACTTCATGAGTCAAGGTTTAGATACTTCCACATTGGCCACGACGCTCCTGCAAAGGCTGCAGTCGCTGTTTGAGTTCCTAGTTGCGGTTAAGCCTTGGAGACGTGTTTTGAGATCCCCAGCATAAACTCTTCAGTTGAGACTTAAAGCCCTGGTTTAGGATCTCGTATACACATAGACTTCAGTTAAGACTTAGGGTCTTAGACTCTTCTGTTTAGACTCCAGTCACGACTTAAGATCTCATCGGTTAAAGATCAGACTCTCATATATTATATATTGATTGCAGCCATGGCTCATGATCTATAGCATAAGGTAAAGGTTTGGCTCATGATCTGTAGCTTAAGGTTAAAGTCTAAACTCTTCTAATATAGATCATGGTCAAGACTCTGGCTTTCTGTAGACTGCTGTCATGGCTTATTATCTCCAACATGGGCTTTAGTTAAGACTTTGACTCTTCTAAATAGACCGATGTCATGACTCAGAAGAGAAAGGAGTACGAGATGAAGGAGGCAAGAAAGCGAGAGGAGGCAGGATAACGAGAGGAGGCAGGAGGGTGAGAGGAGGCAGGAGGGCGAGAGGAGGCAGGAGGGTGAGAGGAGGCAGGAAGGTGAGAGGAGGCAGGAGGGTGAGAGGAGGCAGGAGGGTGAGAGGAGGCAGGAGGGTGAGAGGAGGCAGGAGGGCGAGAGGAGGCAGGAGGGTGAGAGGAGGCAGGAGGGTGAGAGGAGGCAGGAGGGTGAGAGGAGGCAGGAGGGCGAGAGGAGGCAGGAGGGTGAGAGGAGGCAGGAGGGTGAGAGGAGGCAGGAGGGTGAGAGGAGGCAGGAGGGTGAGAGGAAGCAGGAGAACGAGAGGAGGCAGCAGGGCGAGAGGAGGCAGGAGGGCGAGAGGAGGCAGGAGGGTGAGAGGAGACAGGAGGGCGAGAGGAGGCAGGAGGGTGCGAGGAGGCAGGAGGGTGAGAGGAGGCAGGAGGGTGAAAGGAGGCAGGAGGGTGAGAGGAGGCAGGAGGGTGAGAGGAGGCAGGAGGGTGAGAGGAAGCAGGAGAACGAGAGGAGGCAGCAGGGCGAGAGGAGGCAGGAGGGTGAGAGGAGGCAGGAGGGTGAGAGGAGGCAGCAGGGCGAGAGGAGGCAGGAGGGTGAGAAGAAGCAGGAGGGTGAGAGGAGGCAGGAGGGTGAGAGGAGGCAGGAGGGTGAGAGGAGGCAGGAGGGTGAGAGGAAGCAGGAGGGTGAGAGGAAGCAGGAGGCTGGGGAACCATAGAGGAATAAAAGACATCATCTGGTGATGGTCATCTGCTGTTGCATCATTCAGTTAAAGACGGTGAACTATCTGAAGAGGTCGATTATCTTCTTCGATCATCGGCTGATAATTGGTGCAATTGTTGTGATGGGTCTGATGACAAATGAGATGGCGGAGAGGAAGTGCGAGGGCGGTGAGGAAGTGAGTGGGCGGAGAGGAAGTGCGAGGTCGGAGAGGAAGTGAGAGGGCGGAGAGGAAGTGAGAGGGCGGAGAGGAAGTGAGAGGGCGGAGAGGAAGTGAGAGGGTGGAGAGGAAGTGAGTGGGCGGAGAGGAAGTGAGTGGGCGGAGAGGAAGTGAGTGGGCGGAGAGGAAGTGAGTGGGCGGAGAGGAAGTGAGTGGGCGGAGAGGAAGTGAGTGGGCGGAGAGGAAGTGAGTGGGCGGAGAGGAAGTGAGTGGGCGGAGAGGAAGTGAGTGGGCGGAGAGGAAGTGAGTGGGCGGAGAGGAAGTGCGAGGGCGGAGAGGAAGTGAGAGGGCGGAGAGGAAGTGAGAGGGCGGAGAGGAAGTGAGAGGGCGGAGAGGAAGTGAGTGGGCGGAGAGGAAGTGCGAGGGCGGAGAGGAAGTGCGAGGGCGGAGAGGAAGTGAGAGGGCGGAGAGGAAGTGAGTGGGCGGAGAGGAAGTGAGAGGGCGGAGAGGAAGTGAGTGGGCGGAGAGGAAGTGAGTGGGCGGAGAGGAAGTGAGTGGGCGGAGAGGAAGTGAGTGGGCGGAGAGGAAGTGAGTGGGCGGAGAGGAAGTGCGAGGGCGGAGAGGAAGTGCGAGGGCGGAGAGGAAGTGAGAGGGCGGAGAGGAAGTGAGTGGGCGGAGAGGAAGTGAGAGGGCGGAGAGGAAGTGAGTGGGCGGAGAGGAAGTGAGTGGGCGGAGAGGAAGTGAGTGGGCGGAGAGGAAGTGAGTGGGCGGAGAGGAAGTGAGTGGGCGGAGAGGAAGTGAGTGGGCGGAGAGGAAGTGCGAGGGCGGAGAGGAAGTGAGAGGGCGGAGAGGAAGTGAGTGGGCGGAGAGGAAGTGAGTGGGCGGAGAGGAAGTGAGTGGGCGGAGAGGAAGTGAGTGGGCGGAGAGGAAGTGAGTGGGCGGAGAGGAAGTGAGAGGGCGGAGAGGAAGTGAGAGGGCGGAGAGGAAGTGAGAGGGCGGAGAGGAAGTGAGAGGGCGGAGAGGAAGTGAGAGGGCGGAGAGGAAGTGCGAGGGCGGAGAGGGAGAGCATTTCCAGGGGTGCCCCAGTATTGAAAAGACTGGAAATTACAGGAAGCACCAATGACATGTTGTTGCATCTCACTGCTTTTTATGGCGTTTCTTTTTTAAAAAGGTGCTACTTGGGCGCTCTGACATTAATGCGCATACGATGATAGAAGTTATGCAGAACACTATGTCACAGCATACAAGAGTATATACACTTCGTTATCATCATCATCGTCATTACCAACATTGTCGTCGTCGTCGTCACCATTATTATCTTTGCTTCATCGGATCTTGACGAGTTCTACCCATCCAGAATGTCTGTGCAGAATGAATTTCGCGTCTCTAAATATTTTCTAACTCCTGAGGTATTAATAATAAAAATAAAAGATAGACGCGCGACTATATCCCTGCCAGAGATTTTTATATCTTATATGATCTGCATTTATCATGATTCATGTACCAGGTACGAGAAATAATATTAAATTTTGTAATCCAACGCACTTCTGTAAGTCAAGGAACTTCAACGCTATTTGAACGACGCCGACGCATGACAAATATACACAGCATCTACGCGTTATTATATCCGCTGCTACATAGCCTACATCTGTGGCATATGGTTTATATATACAGTATGAACATAGGTGTATATGTATACTGTATATATACATAATTATATATTTGCGGTATATATCTGCAGGTGTGTGTGTGTGTGTGTGTGTGTGTGTGTATAAATTATGCGTGAATTTGCGTGTGCGTCTGCCTGTATCTGTCTGTCTGTATGTATGTGTCTGTCTGTTTGTGTCTGTCTGTGTCTGTGTATGTCTGTGTCTGTGTCTGTCTGTGTCTGTGTCTGTCTGTGTCTGTCTGTGTCTGTCTGTCTGCCTGCCTGTGTCTGTCTGTGTCTGTCTGCCTCAGTGTCCGTCCCTGCATCAAAAAAGACGGCGCCATATTTAAACGCTCTGATCGAATGACTGTCTGCGAAACGCATTCGACCAGCGAGCGAATCGAGAGATGACGATCATCATCACACTGGCGCCATCTCTGCTGCTGCTGCTGCTGCTGCTGATGTTAGAGCATCTTCTTCTTTTCATCGACTCACATTCAGTGGCTACATCTGTGGTCGGTATAGGTCGGTCGTCTTGGCTTCTCGTCCCTTTGCCTCCCGTCCAACCCGATTCTTCATGCGCTATATCTGTCTCCCATAGCAACCCCATCTTCTGTCTGCGCATGCGTCTCCACGCGTCGTCTGTTGTATATCGACGCCCAGAATGCCAAGCACGTCGTCCTGTCTATTTCGGCGTCTTTAGGAATATCATATGCGCTGCTGCTGCTGCTGCTGCTGCTGCTGCTGTCTTAGAGGTGCTATATAAAAAAGACAGATACGATTGTGATGTGTGTTTGTAAATAGCGCCTTTGTATTCACCACAGAGCGCGTTGCAGGCAGTTACATGCATGCATACATTTGTTTTCCTTTTTTTCGATTGGGTCTATAAACAGGCATTGTGTAAATTCATTACAATAACCTATTCTGTTATCATTTGTTTATTGCTCGTTTTGTTGTTTTAACTTTCAATCAATGGTGTCTTCGTAGAACAGCTATAAAACAAGAGTAAAATAATAATTTTTAATTATAAACTTATATTGCGTCAGCATCTAGCAGCCTACCAAAGACTCAGCCGATGGCGGTCCAGAATCGAGTTGCATTCAGAAAAACCAATGAATATGTGGCCTAATTATATATACGATTATGTATAATTATATAGTCGTTTATTTAGAAAGGCAGCTCCAATTGTCGCACTTCACGCAGCCAAAATGTCGAAAGGAGTTTACAGAAATATTAGGCCTATTATAGAAGGTGCTTTGTTTCACTCATTAAGCAGTTGACTAAAGTGATCGAGTTGGTTAGGGTGGACATTGCATTGTCACTGAACATTACAGGATAGAGAGAAAATCTTTCCACTGAAACAGGATAAGCCAGCTGCAGAGAAAGCCATTTTCCAGCGAGATCGCAATGATGCAAGAAGACATTTGGCACAACGAAAAAATTCTATTTCTGGTCACATGTTCCCCTCCTCCCATCAACTGTAGGTATATACCTAGCGTCCTTGTCGGCCCTCGTGCTCCCCAGCCCAACATGCTTTCTGCCATGCATTTTGCCTCTGCTGCTTGACATAGTCTTCATATTAAAAACAGAAGTGTGCTAAGAAAAACGCAACCTGGTATACATTGACATAATATTATATCAAAAATAAATCTTGCAGAAATAAGAGTAAAATGGAGCAATCAGAATTATTGGAATTGAATCGATATATAGTTATGCTCTAGTAATGTGTTCGTAAAGTACTCTTGAGACAAAGTTCCGATCATCTTTGCAAGGCAGTTCAGAATCATTATGCGTTCGTGTTCTCATGAGACCTTCACGACGGTTGTTCTTTGGAGGGAAAACTTCGAAGGACATGGAAAGCATTCCTGGCTATACCACATGCAGCAGACGGTACCACATGCAGCAGACGGTCCACAACCACACCGACTCGCGTTGCAACTGTTGCAGCACCTGACGGGACTTAAGCAATGCGCTGTGTTCAAATGAGCAGTCTCTCAGGTCTATGTCGATCAACGGCTGCTGTTATGTCCCACCAGGCAGGGGCAACGTATCGCAGTCTAGTGACTGTATAGTTGCCTCTATCACAGCGTATACATTGCTGACGGTGGTGGACCAGACCTGCATGCCATACATGTAGTTGGGAGCGATGCTGAATGATTCAAAGCGTTAAGTAGGCTACCATACAAATGAAACCGAAATAAAAGCTTAACATATTTTTAAAACTGAAATCTAATCAAAAATAGAAATCACGGACTCACTGCTGAATAAAAACAGAAACTGCGACTATTTTAAAAACTGAAAGCTTCACTGAAGGAGATGGAATAAAAATAAACTGGAAGTCAAAGTACCTGTCACTTATGACCAGTGAATGGCAAGTTGACGCAAATGGCAAACGTTTTGTTTCGAACGGTGGCTTGAAAACATGGTCGCAGATGTCTATTGAGGCCGCTGTTCTGGAGTTAATCTGTAACCACGAAGTCATTAAAAGAATGCACCTGTCAGGCTTTAGTTTTCACTTGGGCAGCATAATCAAGAGACTGTAGGGAGCAGAGAGAGAGAGAGAGAGAGAGAGAGAGAGAGAGAGAGAGAG
>OX457042.1:36733867-37091367 GCA_949752735.1 Lumbricus terrestris
GAACAGTGACGCACACATACTTACACGCACGAACACAAGGACACGCATGAATCCTCGCAATCTGTCGTTTGGCATGCCATGCCAAGCGACTGCATCCGGTCAGCTGCATGGTGGTCTTAACGACGATGAGGAGATTATTAAGATGTGATGAGAACAGATGGGACAACGCAGAGATTCATAGCATCATAGTAATATTGTGACCAGTTTCATAATAATATTCATTTCTCAGGTTCTCAAAAGGACTCAAACGGGTTCTACGACTGTCAACACAGACGTTGTCATCAAACACTAATTGAGTGAACCGAATGCGTTGATCGCATTATATAATTATACATATGCCTATCGTTAATTATTAGGAATCAGCACAAGTCAACACTCAACACAACACATCGCTGCTTACAGTTATCAAATGCAACATGATGAGTGTTGCGATTGATACAATTAAATAGAATAATAATGCATGGCCGTGCATAGAAGAGCTGCTGTTCCTTTTAGCAAAATAAGCCGTGACTTGAACTCTTTCACGTTTTCTGCGTCATTCCGTCAACTCTTCGAAACCATTTAATTCGATCGTCATTCGTCGCAGAGTCTCTCATTTGTTTTCTTAAAGTAGATCCGTGGGAAATGGGTTGGGACGGAAAATCTGCATGGGGTGGCGAACCTGCCCCGTTGGGAGCTGGGCTGGGGACGAAGAGCCGAAATTTTCCGGGCAACGGCGGGTAATTCAGAGAGTATAATATATACACACTGTTTGGCATTACACAGAACCTGGAAATTCCGTGAACTATGCTATTGATATAAAAAAAATACAGAAATCCTAGAAGTGCTTAATTAATGAATCAGTTCAAAACCACGCTTTCCTCGACGCTGAGAATACTTAGAAATCTACATACATACTAATAGCCTATACATAGCCTATAGTTAGAAAATGCAGAATGTCAGATTGAAACTACACAGCTTGAAATGAGAAATCTTCAGTTAGAATTCAGGAAATTGATATCCCTGGACGGAATAACAAACGAGAACGAAATTTCCGAAAAGAGAAAGAAATGAGTTAATTAAACTGTTTTTGACTATTCGGAAAAGTCTGTTATGCAACGAAATGGGAAACGTGTTAATTAAATGCGGACACACGTTGACAAACAAAATTGGATCGAAGTTGAAGAAAGCATTATTAAATTCCGTGGTGCACTTACGATAAGCAGATCACATTTATAATAATTCTGCGAAGGCTGTGCCATGCTGCCCGTATTATTACAGAAGGCTATAGCAGTTCTATAGACGCGCGATACGTGATCTATTTGACACACTAGAAAAGGCAATATTATTAGGTCCGTGTGTCAGGCAATTTGTATATGCCTATACTGTGTATACGCACAACATCAATTGAGTACATCAATTGTATACCCTAGATTCCATTCTACATGTACATCGAGCATCGCGAACTCTATAGTTAAGCCATGGATGCAACTCATTAAAAATTAACGACATTAAAATGTAGCGAATAAAGACTTTTACATGAATAAAGACTTACGTCAACTTAAGCTTATGACTCAAGCGATGTCCTTGACACGAGTCAGCCGCTCTCCTATGGTATATCTCCATTTCTCTCTGAGCTGTTGGCCTACCCTGTGAGTGGCCTTTTGAATCGTTAATCCAATCTCTTCGCAATCTTTCTTTAACGTGTCTATCTACCTTTTCTTTGGTCCTATTATATACTCTTCACCCGTGTACACAGCCATCTAGTGCTATCTTCGGATATCTTTCCTTCTTCATTCTAGATTATGTGTCCAAAGTATCGTAGGCGCCTGGTCTGCACTCTCTCTCTCTCTCTCTCTCTCTCTCTCTCTCTCTCTCTCTCTCTCTCTCTCTCTCTCTCTCTCTCTCTCTCTCTCTCTCTCTCTCTCTCTCTCTCTCTCTCTCTCTCTCTCTCTCTCTCTCTCTCTCTCTCTCTCTCTCTCTCTCTCTCTCTCTCTCTCTCTCTCTCTCTCTCTCTCTCTCTCTCTCTCTCTCTCTCTCTCTCTCTCTCTCTCTCTCTCTCTCTCTCTCTCTCTCTCTCTCTCTCTCTCTCTCTCTCTCTCTCTCTCTCTCTCTCTCTATCTCTCTCTCTCTCTCTATCTATCTATCTATCTATCTATCTATCTATCGTCTATCAGACTCTATCTATCTATCTATCTATCTATCTATCTATCTATCTATCTATCTATCTATCTATCTATCTATCTATCTATATCTATCTATCTATCTATCTATCTATATTTTTCTCTCTATATATATATATAGTCTATTTATATAATATGTCATGTGTGATGCCTGTCGCATATACATTTCCCTGTTTCTTATCCTGTCTCTTCTTGTAACTCTCTATATTTTCCGAAGACATTTCAAAGACCCTCAGCCGTCGCTTCATCAAAGTCTTTGAGTTAGGCTATAGGCCTATAACAGAATGCTCGTTACCGCGGTGTATATATCGTACATCTGAAGCGAATGAAGACACAGCACATAAGACAACAGCTTCACGACAAGTTAAGTTGGTTCAACGGTTAGAGTAAGCAAATATTATTGGTTTATTGAGGAAAGGAAATGCACAATTGCACATGCATCTTTGCGAACTCGTGCGCTGATAATTATATTCTGCGTCGTGTATACCATTTATAAATATGCTCCTCATTCAGTTACCATTCGTCCTCGCTGATCTGCCCCGCTTATAACAAGTGAACGAACTGCTATATATAGTTCTCTCACACGCGTAACTCGATAATTATAATGTTATGTGAAAAACGGATAAAGCCCATAGACCCATTCCATGCCCTGGCTTCCTTTCAAAAACAGAGCAAAACTTCAAGTCTTTCATCTTTGAGCGGACTTCGTTCATTGATTCTTTTCAGTCATCAGCAAACGATATAATCGTCTGCTGGTGCATGTCTCAGCTCACACTGCAACCTCATGATCGACTGTAGTGTCTCTGTTTCGCCATTGTAGATAAACTGGAGATAAACTTCATTATTATCCATTCGCTTTATGACTCTTATTAATATTTTTGGCAGGCTCATTCTCGGTAAATGAAGGTTTTAATATACACAGAATGCGGCAGTTCAGGAACATATAAACCAATCTGACTCGAGTCGACTCGACTATAAATGAGTCTATAACGGACGTTGCGGAATATTAGAACGAGAGACGGTGACCAATGTATTCAGTGATAATCTGCTGATGAGCTAGGAAGAGACTGCAGTATATACTCCGGTGAGTTAAGAAGCAGTAGCGGCGCTAGGGGTGCTAGGGGGGCTAAGCCCCCTAAAAAAGGCCATCCATCTTTTTAACCATGTAAAAAGAAAATATTTAGACGATTAACACCCTTCAGCCTCCCCCCAAAAAAAATTAAAGCAAAGAAAGAAAAAAAGGTCATCAGAAATTTTGGCGGCGAAAATGGAAAATTTTCTTCGGATTTTGGTCGACGACTAAAAAAAAGGTCATGAGAAATTTTGGCGGCTGAAAACGGAATTTTTTCGAAAATCCAGCACCCCCCCAAACGAAAATCTTGGCGCCGCCACTGTTAAGAAGTGGATCGAGGAAGAAAAGCGCAACACGTCTTCATCAAATATTCAAGACCAGGGTTTTTTGCCGCGAAATAAGGTAGAAAAGCCTTCTCTGCTGGCCAGAACTTACACCAGCGCAGACTGCATGCATAGGGTCTCGTGACCATGGCTTTCTTTGGACGCTCCAGAAATCCCGAGGCGACGAATTGCTTCTCCACATATACGGGCATAAAATGTTTGGTAGCTTTTTGCCAGATGCATGGTTTCAAGCCAGAAAAGGAAGTGTAGTAGAAAAGTTATCACTGTAAGAGCGTGAGAGGGTTTAATGAGTGCGAATAAGATGAGTCATGCAGCGATTCGCTTTTTATAGCTCTATAGAAATCTCAAGCGTGTACGATTTCAATTACTCGGTAACGGATGTAGGCCTACACATGCATATATAGTTGTTCTTTATAATCTGTTTTAACTGCTGAATTTAAACTTAAAAACAAGAGTAAATCAACCTACAATATTTTTTCTTAAAATTATTATTTAGGCCTATAAATAAACAGCACGTTTTATCTCGTCGGTGACTAGGCTATATACATACATACATAATGACGTCATTTGTATAAAAATTTAAGAGAAATACAACAAATTTTCTCAAATTTCAATTATTTTAAGATGTCATTTACCAATAAAAAATGTTAGTTCAATTTAATTTTTATATCTGAATTATGTTATATTACAATTATGTGCTCAAAGTGTCCACCTTCGGCCTTAACGCATAGGCTACTTTAAAACGAATTTATTTTCACTCCTGGTTCTATTAAATAGATTTCCGTTTTAACAAGAACCAATATACCAACAGAAACCATGCATGATTGACATGCTAAATGAATACTGATGCAAATAACGTCATTATGACGTCATTATTGCGACTGGAACGTTTATATTCTCAACACTCTTAGACAAATACGTCAGGATTAAAATGGTGTTTGAATTGTAAAAATCGATGAATATTTACTATTTATTTTCATATTTACAAAATGGGTCCCTTTTTCCGGACACAGTGTATATATAATGTTACAAGTCGCAATCGGATCAATATAGAGGAAGTCAGTTCTGTATAAGACAGCCTATATATTATATAGATCTAAGTCTATGCATATATGGCGAATAGGCAATTTTTAAATGTATTATACTAAATACTCTAAACGACCGAGCAGAACCTATAGGCCTACAGACGGGAGAGGGTTTGGGTAATCGTAAACACTCTGGCCGGAGGAGGAGTGCACGGATGCGAGATCACATCCCGCTGCTGCCTGAATGGTCATTCTTCAAGAGGCGCTATATAAATGCGTAGATACAATACAATGCAATACAATACCCTCCCGAAATGACCTCCCAACCTTCCATTCAGCAGATGTTAAGCTGAGCAGTGGGACGGATGGCGTCTTGCATGGTTGCCGGTTGTTTAATAATTCGAGTACTGTTACAATACATAATAAGTCTTTTGATCATCCGTTCATTACTGATTGCAACAATATTCTGCGTTGCAGTGGCGTAGTCAAGGAGGGTTTCGGGGGTTAACCCCATTGGCTTAGGGAAAAAGTTTTTTAAAGGTTATTTATCCACTTAAATAAGAAAAGAAAAAAAACTGCTTGCAGTAACAATTGTTTTTCTGTATGTTCCCTTTGTTACTTTATTCCCTTTTTATTTACTGTAATACTGTTGGGTTGGTGCCAGGAAGGGCATGCGGCCAGGCCAAAAAAACAACTCCCCCATCATAAATTCCTGGCTACGCCACTGCTGCGTTGTGTCAGTTTGAGAAATTAAATGAAGATTATTATTGGATGCAGAACTGCAAAAGTAAAGAAGAAATAAAATTCCACGGCAGAAGGAAGCACGACACTGACGATCGACAATAATTATTCATCTTTGCAATACCCGGTACTCGACCTATAAATTGGTAAAGTCAAAAGGCGCGTCTCTGTACATGGTTCAAACATCATGAAACATGCAGCTCTAAGCGTGGATGGGGCTTTCAGACAGAAGCACTAATTACAATATGACTCGTTGTCGCAGTCACGCGCGCCAGGGACTTATACAGACCGTTGCCAAAGTTGGTCATCGGTCACGAAAGTCGGTTTGCTTAGACTGCAAGACGGTTTGATCGTCAGCGAGTCTTTGATGGGGGTGGGGCTACTGTCTGGCACTCCCTTGGTATACTCAGCCAAATCGGAGTCTTGTGTGGATGCAGTTGTGTCTTGTTGTTGAGATGGAATGCGGTCGTCGCGTGTTGTCCCGTCAACTAGCCGTTGACGTATGGACAACGGGTCTTAATAATTGACCACAATTGCATTTGCAACAGCAATAAGCTAGCCACGCTATTGCGTGAAGGCCATTAGGCCAATGCACGCGCGGCGGCGGACCTGCAGCAAATTGGTTTCATCTGTAGATCAATAGTTAACGCATTTGCGTAATGCCCGCGCGGATGTATTGGTCTATATAATATGAATCTATATATAATAATGATTAGGCTATGTGGACTGACAAATATTAATCAATATTTTTCGCATTGTATGAATTGCTTATATACATAAACGTAAGCTAAATTAAGGAAAAATCAGAAAACTGCAGGTATACGTTTAACTAAGGTATAACAATGTTTATGCCTACTTCGGCACGAAGGCATATAATACACGAACGTTGATCTGCAGTGAAAGGATGTATGGATGAGTAAATGCATTAGTAATTGTATCATTTTGTATGGATGCATGAATGCTTTGAGTGCATGTGTATTGACATGGCAGGAATGATTGAGACCGGATATGAGGGTTACATGTAAGTTCTGACCTTGCAATGTAGCAGGCTTTTATTGGATAACATTATGAGATCGTGCGAGTGATATGACGGCTATGTATTGTATACACATCGAAATGTCACATGGTCTGTTGTGTTGTGCGACGTTTTTATGAGATGTGTAGAAACATTGAGGGGGTTATTGCGTTTATGAATTATGTAGAGACATTTGCGTTGTTTATTAAATGCCCAGCGATGTTATCTGCTGTGTTCGTAGCTTATGCATAGGTTTAAATATATATTATATATTGTGTTGAGATGTTTGGTTAAAATTAAATTGATTTGATGACATCTCTACAACATACGTAGGCAAGTCTATTTATATTGACAATGTTTATTGTTGAGGGATGTTTGGCGAAGTGATTGTAAATTATGTAGAGATGTTGGTGATGTTTAATATACTATGATTTTCGTTTATTCGACAATCCGGTTTATGTATGTATGTGCACTTGTTATTGCGCCCCTTCAAGTTCTCTCGCTACTCAGAGGGGCTCCCAAATGCAGCGCGGACACTGCATCGGAGTTTCACGCCGAAGCGCTGAGCAATTGTGAATGAAGGACTTGTCCAAGGTCCATACGCGGCGACTTGAGGTGGATTCGAACCTCGAACTTCCGGCCTCAATTCAACGACGCCACCACTGCACCACCACGCCCCACAAATAACCGGTTGCGGTTGACAGAAAGCAACCGGTTACAGTATGCAATTATGAAGTTATCGTGATAAGCATCAATCTTAACTACTAACAGAATAGAAGCCTACAGTGCAATTGATGTGCTTATGGCTCATGTGGACATATCGGCAATGTTTATTTAATGTTTAGCTATTAGAATTATGTGCTTGTAAATAATATTGACGATGTTTATTAATTGATTACAGATAGTCACAGATGTGTGTATAAAAATCATCCATAGAGATATTGTCGATGTTTGGGCCATTGGTTGGTTTGTATATGTGCGTGCTCTTGTTATAACGCCCCTTCAACATTCATACTAAGAAGCGCTCCGACTACAGCGCGGACACTGAATCGGAGTTTCACGCCGAAGCGCTGAGCAATTGCGAGTGAAGGACTGAAATTGTTGATGTGTAACTATATTGTGTACACTATCATGGTTCTTAGGGATGTTGGCTTTATCTGAGGAGAAGCGGCTGATCAAGGACCTTCTGAGAAACTACGAGGAGGTCGGTCTCGTGGGTCGTCCCGTCTACAATATGTCTCAGACGATCAAGGTCAGCTACGGCATCGCTCTCATCCAGATCCTTGACCTTGAGGAAAAGAACCAGGTCCTCACGACGAACATCTGGTGCAGATACGTAAGCATCATCTCTAACATATGTTCTCCATTTGTCCACTTGTTGAGGGTCAGCCGCACGGTTTCAAGGTCTTTTGTTCCACTATGTAGGATAATATCCTCTCAATTATTGCAAGGTCTTTCAGAGATTTGAATCGTGGGGACTTTAAAAGGGTGCACGGACAAAAGCGCGCAGGACAAAAGCGCGCAGACAAATGCGCGCAGACAAATGCGCGCAGCGACAAATGCGCGCACGACAAAAGAGCGCAGACAAATGCGCGCAACAGGAACAATGAAATCTAAATTTCGAGTATATTAGAATGACCATTTAATATAGCTGCACATCACAACATAACCACAACATCGTCGGAGGCGGTTGTTAAAAGTAGATGAAAAAACTCTAATCGAAAATGCCTAAATGTCGTTGAAAGTTTCATAACTAAGCGAGTAAAACTACAAAGAAGACTAATAAGACAAACTAGAATATAATAATCCTACGTTAGGATGCTTTTCGCAGTCAATCTAATCGTTGTTGTGTGCTTTTGCATCGCAGTCTTTGATTTTTTTCCGAACTTGGACGACATTTAGGCATTTTCGATTAGAGTTTTTTTCATCTAGGCCTACTTTTAACAACCGTCTCCGACGATGTGCAGCTATATTAAATGGCCATTCTAATACTCGAAATTTCGATTTCATTGTTCATGTTGCGAGCATTTGTCTGCGCGCTTTTGTCTTGCACGCTTTTGTCTTGCGCGCATTTGTCGCTGCGCGCATTTGTCTGCGAGCATCTGTCTGCGCGCTTTTGTCCTGCGCGCTTTTGTCCTGCGCGCTTTTGTCGGCGTGCCCTTTAAAAGGCTTGACAACTATTCAAACAGGTTGCGGTGGCTCAGCTGAGTAAGTTTCTTGAAGGGGCGCTATTTAAGTCCATAGAATGAATATTTAAAAATGAGGAGGGTCAGAGCATACACATATGGTCGCTATATGAAGACTCAAGCTCTGTGCGTTTCTTCTTATTGTTTCTCATCTGATTGTTGTTCATTTTATTGTTCCTCATCTAACTGTTCTTCAACTTATTGTTTTTCATCTCAATGTCCGTGATTGTCTTCTTCTGATTCTCTTCATTTTTCACTAGGAATTTGCTTTACCTCTAAATTTAGTTCCTTTAAATCCTGGGGAGTTCGGTGTACACGAAAAACAACTTTTCAAGCAATACTTAATCTGATCCTCTGTCAAAGTGAAACTCCAACAACGGGTCTATAGACACAATAAAACTTCAATAATTTGCCTTAATACAATTTATTAATATAAATATTAATAAGATTTTTTATAGCATAAATAATAGCAAACCCTCTTCGATAGTTGCGTCATTGATTTATAATCGGTATAGGCCTATAATTAATCATTCGATGAATGAGTGAGAATAGTCTTCTGTTGAACTGAGCAGGCCTGGACGGATATCCTGCTGCGTTGGAGACCCGAAGAATACGGTGACATAGACCACGTCAGGGTTCCTGTCAACAAGATCTGGAAACCGGATGTCGTCCTCTACAACTAGTAAGAAAGCATACTTTGCATACTTTACCATGTCCCATCAATAAGAATTCAGTACAAAGTATTCGGAATGTAATGAATGTGATTTGAAAAATTACATAGACAAGATAAATAATTGATGTTAAAATCAAAACTATCTGATCAATAAACAAATGTTGCGTCTTGTATACGGAAGATGGGATTCTCATCATCCTCATATGCTTCTGACTGTTAGCTTAGGAGCGAGAGTAAGATTTATCAGCGTCAGTTTTAGAATCGTCATGGGGATCTAGGCCTATACGAGCTGTAGGCTATACGCACCACAGCAGCAGCAGCAGCAAATGATCTGTTGATCGATTAATCGATTGGTTGATTCCGTGATTGGTCCATTGATTGATTGATTCATTCATTCATTCAATCATTCATTCATTGATTCATTGATCCATTGATTGCTAGATTGATTGAATCCGTGATTGATTGATTGATTGATTGCTCTTTCTGCTCTGCAGACCGACTACCTTTGTAATCGTAATCGTAAAACTTAAAACTAAAGCGCCCGCAAAAGCTAAGTCGCGGGAACCAGCTTATTCACAGGCGTTCAATCAAGACAAAGTCGATAGGCAGAGGTCAAGGTCCGGTGGTCAGACGAGGAGTTAGACATATGGCTAGGATGGATGATGTTTAGAGTTGGAACAGCGTGGGACGTTATATAGGGTTAGGGTTGTATGTATGTATGTATGTATGTATGTATGTATGTGCACTTGTTATAGCGCCCCTTCAAGCTCTCTCTACTCAGAGGCGCTCCCGAATGCAGAGCGGACACTGCATCGGAGTTTCACGCCGAAGCGCTGAGCAATTGTGAGTGAAGGACTTGCCCAAGGTCCTTACGCGGCGAGGTGGATTCGAACCTCGAACCTTCCGGCTTCAAGGCAACGACGCCACCACTACACCACCGCGCCCCACAGGGTTAGAGATAGGGATAGGGTTAGTAGCCTAGTATAAGCATATGTGATCATTTTTCTTGCACATGCCTTAATCGATGATGATTTACATTCATTCGTGTGTTTGATGCATTGAATTTATGTAGCGCCGATGTGCGTCTGAAGGAGCATCGAGACGCAATGGCCGTCGTCGCATCGACCGGTGAGGTGCTCTGGATCCCTGCTGCCATCTTCCGATCGACCTGCTCCATCGACATCCTCTACTTCCCGTTCGACACTCAGGTCTGCAACCTCAAGTTCGGATCGTGGACCTACGATGGATTCCAGCTCGACCTCGACTTCTACGATGGACGAGAAGAGGTTAACGATATACATATGTATCTATATATAGATTATAATATATATAAATTATATATATATATATGTATCTATATATAAATGGATATATGTATCTATAATTATATAACCCTCTCAATTATATGAACGTTATATATATTATAACTATACATATATATATGTGTGTGTATCTATTTATAAATTATATATATAAAATATATATATATATATATATATATTATACATGTACACACCAAAACAGTGATTGTCATTTCAATCATGAACTCATAGCCATAGTGCTTGATGACGCTATATAAGCCATAATTATGCGTCCACTATGAGAGTATTGTATTGTATTATGTTGTATTGTGTTGTGTTGTGCTGTGTTGTGCTGCATTGTGTTGCATTATGTTGTATTGTGTTGTAATGTGTTGTATTGTGTTGTGTTGTGCTGCATTGTGTTGCATTATGCTGCATTGTGTTGCATTGTGTTGCATTTTATTGTATTGTGTTGTGTTGTGCTGTGCTGGGCTGTGCTGGGCTGGGCTGTGCTGGACTGTGCTGTATTGTATTGCATTGTATTGTATTGTATTGTATTGTATTGTATTGTATTGTATTGTATTGTATAGATTGGGCTGCATGGGTCAGACTCATTTCTTAGCAGTTTCCTTGAAGGAATGCTAGACTAAATCCTGCAATTAATAAATAAATTAATAAATAAATAAATTTAATTAATTAATTAATTAATTATAATTAATCGCGGTTGTGTTACCTGCAGATCGATATAACGGATTACGTTGAGAGCAACGAGTGGAAACTGTTGGAGTATCCAGCGAAGAAGAACATCAAGTTCTATCCGTGTTGTAAGGAACCGTATCCGGACCTGACCTTCACGATCCGCGTCAAACGGATCGCCATCTTCTACAGCTTCATCCTCATCGTTCCATGTGTCCTGCTCTCCTTCCTCACACTCGTCTCCTTCTGGCTGCCACCGGAGTCGCCTGCGAAGGTCCTTCTAGGTCAGTTATTTTTAAAATTTATTTTATTGTCAGTTATATAGCAAGTCCATTTCAAATGATATTCAGTGCCACGTTTGTTTGTATGCGCACTTGTTATAGCGCCCCTTCGATCTCTCTACTCAGAGGCGCTCCCGACTGCAGCGCCGACACTGCATCCGAGTTTCACGCCGAGGCGCGGAGCAATTGCGAGTGAAGGACTTGCTCAAGGTCCCTACGTGGCGGCTTGAGGTGGATTCGAACCTGCAACCCTCCGGTTGCAAGGCAACGAACATACATTAGGCTATACACCACCTCGGCCCACACGTGTTCATGAGGCAAAACGAGGCTAAAACTTTTACCCATGACTGTCCCTCTGGGCTATATTATAAAACATCGCCTTCTCTTTCTCTGTCTGTCTGTCTGTCTGTCTGTCTGTCTCTGGCTCGGTCTCTGTCGGTCTCTGTCTCTGTCTTTCATTCTTTCCCCTTCCTTTTACTTGCATGCGTGAGCCAGTACTCATGTGGATTTATTTTTATAAGAGGCATTGCAGTAGTAATTACTTTGAAGCGTTCTCGTTTATCCCCACCCCCCCCAAAAAAAAAATCTTATTCGATGAAGATGATTCATCATGCAATTGAAATATATTCTTTAAAAAATTGAACTGGACGTATACCATATAACTATTGTGTTCATAAGATATCAGTGCATGACGAACATGATTGTCTTTGCTCTGATTTAGATGCGAACTGATACACTCTATGTATACATATAGCCTAGGCTATTTATATACATGTTGATGTATTTGTCCAATCTGCTCTGCATAGACAGCCTTATTTCAATTTATTTAAAATCGTAAAGCTATATATGCGATAGCGATGCAGAGAAGGACGCATCACATTATGCTGTGTAAAGTGCAATCCACATGGACTATTTTATACTAATAATTATACTATGGGCTATACTGGCTTAATAGGCCTATAGGTTATTCTTTAGGCTATCGTATAGGCTTACGGTACTTTATATAGTTTAGAACGTCTTAAATAATAATCGAGCATTGTCTAGCTTATTATGCTTATAGTGTCGAATGGGTTGGACCTGTCTAGACGTCTATATTATTCTTTAGTCTTGCGTCGTGATCTGCGCACTCTATTTGATGCAATATTTCTGGTATGTGGCTACTTTTGGCAAGCAGTAAAGGCATGATTGAATAGGCTATATATGGTTCAGGCCTGGCCCTATAATATCAGTCGCAAATTCCATCATATATGGGAATGACATGCGGAAAAGAAGACACGCATGCAGCCTGGAAGTGATAAATCCTTTTGAAATCAATACAGACTTTCTGAGACTTATATATATCAACTCATGCAATACCATGCATCGACTTATAGGCTCCAGATATAACAGTATTTGTACACTCCAGCAGCTGTATACGTGGGACGATTATACTTTGGCTGAACAACTAACAGTAATTCAATGATTTTTTAATCTTGGGCTGAAACTCTGCTATAAATTATGACATACATGCCATCTGTGTTACTGCGCCATATAAATTGTCGCTATTATTATTATTATTATTATTATTATTATTTTTATTGCCCCGAGGTACATATGATCCCTCAGGGACTTACACTCTATTACCAAAATAAAAACATCTGGAACGGCACCTAGTCGTCGTTGAAATCCAGTGCAGGAAAATAGCCGTGGAATGCCACCGCATTAATTATTATTATTATTATTATTATTATTATTATTATTATTATTATTATTATTATTATTATTATTATTATTATTATTATTATTATTATTATTATAATTATTAAATGTATTAATATTATTATTAATATTATTTAAAGAAATTTTTAGAACTGCACAACCTCTTCTTTCTCTTCCAATCCTCCATGGAAAATTACATTCAATTGGAGGACAAGTTACCTTTTTCACTAGTTTTAACTGCACAGAAGTGCTTCTATACAACTGCAAAAATCCATTTACAACTGCACATTTTGTGTAGAGCTGCACGTTAAAAAGCTCTGTTAGTATTATTATTATTATTATTATTATTATTATTATTATTATTATTATTATTATTATTATTATTATTATTATTATTATTATTATGTGCACTAGATATAATACCTGGTGAACAGTTAGTTATATATATCTAATTAGATAAATAACAATAATGATTGGGAAGGGTTTAGATTAATGGTTGACTCTCTGGCACAAAGAGTTTGAGTTTATTATTATTATTATTATTATTATTATTATTATTATTATTATTATTATTATTATTATTAATTATTATTATTATTATTATTATTATAATTATGTAGCATTATTATTATTATTATTATTATTATTGTTATTATCATCATCATCATCATCATCATCATCATTGTTATTATTATTATGTACGCCTCCATCTACATGTAGCCATCGTATGCAGAATATTCCAGTTGAAATATATATATATATATATATATATCTGCCGAAGGACTGACAACGCACCAACAAATAGCATAGCAACAACCTCTGACAACCTCTCCGTATACAGGAACAGACAACATGTTGTCAATTTCACCGAATGTCCTCATGGCATTCTAAAGTCTAGCAGAGAAGTGACATGGCGACTGTCATCCGTCACTTGTATGAGATTCAATTAACTGACCCAACCAACCCTCAGCCATTGAATGGGTGCTGGACTTTTGTCATAAAACTCATTCCCTTAGAAACCGTTGTCCGAACTTGGTGCCAGGCTGTCCGTTAATCTCGTCCGAAATTCCACGGCAACAACAACATTGCTGTATACAGTTGTAAATTCTGTTTTTAACGGTCCTACATTCTCAGCCAGAGGTTAAAGCAGCTCTGGCAAAATTAATACTTCTGTAGCGCATCTACTTTGTTGGCGCTGTTGCTTCTTTCCAAATCCCAAGACCACCTAAATCCCAATCCCCTCCTAAATCAACAACAGCCTAACTAACGGTCTGTGCTATAAATAATTTAAGCAAAATGTTCGGAATACAAAGCTGAAATGCGCTCTTCGTTGTCAAAATAATTTTTCCACAATCTGGATTGCATGCTTTGGCTGAACAAATAACAGTAGGCTAATTCAATGAGTTTTAATCTTCATTTGCCTATCCTGTTGTTATGGATGGAGTTGGACTTTATTGCTCGTCTAGTACTGTTTTTCTTTCTGTTTTTTTCTAACAATAATTTATTGTTTCTTACAATTGTTCCGCGTATTGTGTATCCGCTACATCAAGCAGACCCTCGTTGTTGTTCCTCAAATAATATATTAGCTTTTCTGTCGGCTTTCCTTTATTTTGAAATGCGATAAATTCTGCTAACTATAGACCACGATAGTTGTGCAAATGAATGAAGCTGTTTGTTGTCCGTGTCGTGGTTCGTGTGACGCCCGGAATTTATTAGCAGTCAGTCAGACGATGAACGACGACGAAGGGTGAGAGTGAGATCGTGATTTCGTGCGAATGCCAGTCACATGCATGCAGCGGGTCTTGAGGTGTTTCTCCATCAACCTTTCTCTCAATAGTTCTGTCAACAGACTCTCTTATTAATTTCCTCGAAACGGCTTTATTATTTCCTTCGGTCTAACCCATGTGTACAGCATGTAGCTTATAATAGAGAACGATATTATTCTATATTCTACGGAGCATCCTTTTCTTGTCAAATTTCCTGTCCGAGTTTTATAGGAATACATATTCATGAACAGTTTTTACATTTACACTATTTGGCTACTTAATAAAACAGAATTAGGTTAGTGAAATTTGATAGTTGCGATACTATATCTCAATCATTTGCCAACGGAATATTTATTCATCCTATTAAAGCATAATATATATATAGGCTGTATATACGATAACCAACGGGCTCTCTATATAGGCTTTGGAATTTTTACATTATTTACTTTATTTTGACTATATACCGAACATTCTACTAAACGAATTTTTAGGAATCTTCAACTTGTCATTCACACTTACTTAATGAATTTTCATAAAATTTTACATAATCGCAAATTCGCAGCCGATGCCTTTACACTTAAGAACGAGATAACATTATTTTGTTGAATGAATTCTTTGAACGCTCTAGTGGATTTTAATAGACATGTCCAGAGTTTCACTAAAACGACCCTGCTCCCATTTAATCCTGTGCATTATTTATTTTTTACGCCACGGGTCAATGATTCAACTCGCCTGCATATATTAATAAATTAACGAGCCGGAAACAGTTATAGAATGCGAAGTAAATTTATGTTCCGACCTATTCCGATTTATTCTATTGCCGCATGTTGCATCTGATGACCATAATGTTGAAAGGTGATAAATGTGACAAATGTATCGACAATGGCTTCAATAGACTTAGGCTAAGCCTGATTGTAACGCACAGCACACACACAAGCACACATACACACACATACACACACACACAAACACACGTACACACATTCACACACACACACAGACACACACACATACACACATATACACACACAAGTGCACACACGTACGCGCATGTGTACAAAGATGGAGAGACCGTGTATTTATCTATTTTTCTATATTTATAGGAATGAACATATTCGTTGCCTTCTTCCTTCTGCTGAGAATTCTCGCAGATTCCACTCCACCAGCTTCGTCTAGGATTCCACTCATCGGTAGGACTCTCGACAATCTTGGTCGTCGTCGTCGTCATCATCATCATCTATCATCATTATCATCATCATCCATCATCATCATCATCATCATCATCCATCATCATCATCATCATCATCATCCATCATCATCAGCATCGTCATCATCATCATCATCATCATCATCATCATCATCATCATCATCATCATCATCGTCGTCGTCATCATCATCATCATCATCATCACCATCATCACCATCGTCATCATCATCATCATCATCTTCGTCGTCGTCGTCGTCATCATCATCATCATCATCACCATCATCACCATCGTCATCATCATCATCATCATCATCATCATCTTCGTCGTCGTCGTCGTCGTCGTCGTCGTCATCGTCGTCATCGTCGTATATGTAAGCATGCAAGCATATAATTATGTGTGTAGCCATTCGTATTGCATCTTTCTACTCCTCACAAATTCGGTCTCTGAACAGATCGGTTCTATGCATGTATAGGACGCTGCCAAAGTCAGACCGTTTGCAAAGTCTGCATTTGACAAGCGATCATTTACTGTATATAGCAGGGGCTCGATAACCATCCCCTAATCTTTCTCTGTGTAAACAAGATTCCCAAATTTGTATAGCTACAGCAAGTAAATGATATGTAAATGTATACACGTTTTTCCTAAGTGACCGTAAAATATGCCATAGGCTACCGTATGTCATATCAATGTGGTAATTCAGTTTTCAACAATCAATTATTGATCAGATGAGATCATCCTTCACCATCGCAAAGAGTCAATGCTCTGCAGAAGAATTGAGATACTTATATACTTGTCGATGTTGCAGGTGCTTTCTTCTGCCTCAATATGATCATCATCACTCTGTCGTCCTTCTTATCTGCCACAGTCATCAACCTCTACATGCGAACTGACAAGCAGAACAGGGTTCCAGTCTGGCTCAAGAAGGTGAGTCATAAGCGATGTTATTATGTCCAGCGCAAGAGAGAGAGCCTAGAGGAGTCAGAGTATAGATTGCGATGCTTCGAAAAGAAGGACTATTCATTGCAGTGTATCTCGTTGGGACGGGACCCTAGAGTCTACTTGGGAGCTTATTTCATTAGATGGAGCCTGGAGGCAAGAACCTACACGTTCAAAGGACCTTCAAAAACGCATTCCGTATGGCTTAAATATATTATTCTTGCTGTGGTCACCGTCTAATATTAGCCTACAATTCCTCAAAACCCGTGGACGCTATAGCTGTACAAAAGAGTGACAAGGCAAAGTTGAAAATACCAATAGACCTAGTGCACATGGAACGTAAACTTGGATGTCATCCACACACATATTACCGGTAATATCCGTGTATTGAGTAAACTATACCATATACCATATGCATTTTCAGTGCGTATTTCAATGAACATGCCTCCAAAATAGACGGAATTTGGTTGAAACCAATTTAGAAATAATTTATTTCGGTGGAGTGCCTGAAGTTTTGAACTCGTATATTGCCTCATAAAATCATAAATACTCCCATGACTACTGTCTTATTAACATCATTAAGTTACCGTTCCAAAAGTTCTGTAATTCAATTGCTAATCGTAAATCCATCCATAAATACTCCCATGACTAGGCGTACTGTCCTTTTTAGCATTAAGTTGCCGTTCCATAGGAAGTTCGACACCTTCGATTTAATGGCAGATTCCAACTCTTTCTGTCGGAGAGTTGTCTGCATTTGTAGCATTAGTTTGACGATTAGAAACAGCATCTGGCAGACCAATAGAACATCTTTTAATGGCAAAACAATTGAAAATGTGAGTGCAGTCTCTACGCGTGCGAGAAGGCATGTTTGGTGTTTCATCTGCTATCTGCCTACACGAGTCACTGTTAGTAAGATACAACGGCAGAGAGACGCTTCCCTCAACAGAAGACGTGCGCTCACTCTCTCTCCAACCTTCGTGACCTCTGTACGAAGGATATTTGGGGGCAGCCGTACACGGATTTTCCCGCCTGACATTAACAATGAAATATCTTCGACGGAGCTTATCCGCCCGACTGAACCCCGGGTCAGATGACGACGATGGCGACGGCGCCCGTTGCTGCTCGCCGTGTTCCCTGCAGACGCCGTGCGTCTCTAGCGGGTTCCCCTTCAAAGACCGTTCTGTCTGCATCGGACGATTATGGGTCGAGTCTGGCGGATGCGATATATCAACTTAGCGGGATGATCCGAGGCCACATGGCAACTGCTCTCTCGATCACACAGCCTGAACGCCGCGCATAATACGCTGATAAATCTCTACTCCTCCTCATGCTTCTGCTGTGGGTGGCTGCAGTCATTGCAGGCGAAGTACTGCAGCAGCATGCATGGCGCAGTGATACACGAACGACGGACTACAGCGCCTGCTTTACGACGGTGATCATCGGAAATAATATAAACGCGATCTAAATATTTTATAGCGCCTTCAAGGAAGTTTTACCACGTGCACCAGTCGCCACTCCCTGGAGAAGTGTACTGCACTGTCTTTCGTCATCCTTACTCGATGCTAGATTCCATAATTTATGACTGGGTTTAAGGAGCTAATGGAAGGAGAGCTTAGAGGTTATTCAACTTGTTTGGTGTTTGTTATTATGCTTTTAGAAGCAGCTTGCATCAGATGCAGCAAGAATCAGTGAACGTACTTTGTTTGCTCTTCAGTAGGCTACATTGTATAGAATGCCTACTGCATTTTCTGCAGATTTGTAGAACGAATTTCTAGGTTTATTGAACGATTTTCTGAGAATTTTCAATCAGAGGTCAAATGTGAGGCAGTCTTCACAAAGAAAAATTCATACCGAAGTCATAGTTTTAGCCAACATCAACCTCCAACAGTTAGGCTACGGACAAGTTCCGCTATGAAAGTCAAATTTACAAGAGGAGTTTCAAGCTTACAAGTAGAGTTGACTGGTATTTGCAGTGTTTGAAAAAGATTGATATAAGCTGATAGCTTTTCGCCTGGCTTCCTGTTTCTCAGAGACTGTTCTGCATCCACTATATATACCTTATGTTCTATTTTGTTTCTTTGGTGCAATAAATAAGGAGATGAAGTTTCGATACCTTACGAACTCGTTCTATTTTGAGGAGATTGTGAACTGCATGACATGCATGCATGTGTGATTGTCAGATGCAAATAAAGGCTACTTACTTACTTAGTTACTTACTTACTAACTGACTGACTGACTTACTTACTTGCCTACTTACTTACTTACTTACTTACTTACTTACTTACTTACTTACTTACCTACTTACTGTGAACGGTTGTTCTTTGGAGTCTCTTCAAAAGTTGACAAACACCTTAAGAAGACATTAAAGTAGGCTATCAAATACGGACAAAAGACGACAGGTCGATTGCTGGATCATTGGCATTTAATCGACACCTAAAATCATTTTGGTTATTACAATCCATCGTCCAGAAAGCGAAATGCGTTAAGTAGAGACAGCAATCTGTCAGATCATTACTCGCTCGGATTGTCACTTCCTGTGTCGAATGATCGTGGATATAATCCTTCTTTCAGAGGCTCATTTGGTATTCCGACGACGACGAAACGGCTTTCTCCGTCACTCTAATCCGCTCTTCGTAATCATAATCCATTGATTTGCTCTCATGACTGTCGTTTCCACGCGACAAATAAATTAGCGCCAAAGGGAATCTACGCCGAAATGAGCTTAAGAAGACGAAAAGCAAGTAAGACGAGCATCAACGACGACTCGCTGAAACCTCGGTTGAAGGTCGAAGGTCTTAACTTCCACTGAGTAGAGAACCAGTATATATATATATACAAATATATATATGTATAGTAGAATGACCACATAGTAGTTATTAGCAAAACGGAAACAGTTCACTTCCCTGAAGTCTGGGCCGTCGGATAAAACACAGCAATAGATCGTTAGGATCATTGAAAATTTATCCGAATATTTAATTCGTCATCTTGAGGGTGTATAGCACAGGTCTGATGATGATGAGGAGGAGGAGGAGGAGGAGGATGACGATGACGATGACGATGATGATGATGATGATTCTCGCTCTTCTCCTTCTTAACCAGTTTGTCTCATTTTTATTATAATATTTAGAATCCTAAACAGACGAGTGCTTTCTTTATCGCTAGGTGGCCGTCGACATTCTCGCCAGAATCCTATTCATGGAGCATAGCAAGTCAGCGCCGATGAAGACGAAGCGACAGCGCGATCACGTGACGCATCACATGACCCACGTGATCAGCGGAAGTTCGTCGGGCAGCCACCGGAAGTTATGCAAGGAGCGGAAGTCGATCAAATCGCCGATTCTTTCCTACAACAAATGGGAGCCTCCGCCGGTGCCACGTCACCAGCCAGACAGTCCAATCACGCCACGCCATCAGAATCACGTGACCACCACCGAGAACCATGCGCCGAACGCCGACGCCACGGACGGCGCCGTCGCCGCCGCCGCGTCTGTTTCGCCTTCGCTGTTGGTCGGTGTTGATCGAGCTGTGATTGAGACGGAGGTGCGAGAGATCAAGCAGATGCTGAAGTCGTTCATGACGAAGGTCCAGCAACGAGATGCGAAGGACCGAATCGCCCAGGAGTGGCGCCTTGTGGCCTTAACCCTCGACCGACTCTTCTTCTTCGTCTATCTCGCGACCATTCTCGTCTCGCTCGTCGCCATCTTCCCGTGGAACGAGGCGTTGAGTACACGAGAACATTTATGATGACGAGTGTATACGTTATTATTATTGTTATTATGTGTCGTGGTCTGGAGAGAGACCCCATTGAGGTCGGACCCTTTTAGACGGAGGTCCTCAATGGGGCATTCAAAGGCAGGCCTTCGATTAGGACATTTAAGAAAGTCATTAATTAGGAACGTTGAGAAAATCATTAATTAGGACCTTTAAGAAAATCATTAATTAGGAACGTTGAGAAAATCATTAATTAGGACCTTTAAGAAAATCATTAATTAGGAACGTTGAGAAAATCATTAATTAGGACCTTTAAGAAAATCATTAATTAGGAACTTTGAGAAAATCATTAATTAGGACCTTTGAGCAAATCATTAATTAGGAACTTTGAGAAAATCATTAATTAGGAACTTTGAGAAAATTATTAATTAGGACCTTTGAGCAAATAATTAATTAGGAACGTTGAGAGGTGGATGCCTCGTAAAAAGATAATAGGCCTACTTTTTTAAATGTTGAAATAGTTCCGGTGAATTATTAGGTCATTCTCTGAAGGGCGTTTGAAAACAAGTCTTCGCTGACGATCATCGAAGTGGGGCCTTGAATATTGCCAAGACCTTTAGAAATGTAACTTTTTAAATGATATAGGCCTACAGTTGTGATTCTTGACTGTAGGGCCTACAAAAAGCCCTCGTAAAAGATCTTTTTAGGGGCTTTGACACCCCTTTACCTCCATCGTAAATACTGCCTTCAACAAAGGATCATCTAACAAGGCATTTGGAAAGTGATTCATTTAGGGTCATAGAAATGTAACATTAGGGCCTTTTGAAACCTCATCAATTTAGAAGATCTTCGATGTTTGTTAAATCCTCCACCACGCCATCGAAATTCAACGTTGAAAGCTTTGCAAAATAAGCAAATTAGCGCTATATAAATGCAAATCACCTGCATAGGAAACGTTATTTAATTCTTTTGATGCACTGTTGTTGCGAATGATAAAATGTCATGATAACATCAGCTCGTAGCATCAAATCACAGTTCCTCTGACTACACAATTTGGTGCATATGGATGTATTATAGGGTGACACGAAAATTCGTTCACCGTTTTCAGAATGCGCTATCTCAGTAACGGCTTCATATTTCTTTATAATATTTTGTCAGTGTATACATCAGTCAAATGAAGATACTGGTACAAATTTGGTTATGATCCGGTCGGTTTTTGCCATTAGTTATAAGAAAATGTCAAGACGACCAGTTTTTGCGGAAAAAACTGCGTTAGTCAAATTAACACAAAAAAGAAACAGCGTATACGCCGAGCCTCATATACAAGCGTGACAAGACACTGTTGTTACCTATATGGGACATACACAGACGTAGGCTATTAGCGTACAATGTAGCCTTTCTACTTAATGACAGCACTGACTCTATCCGGCATGACTGGATCAGCGTCTGAAGTGTCCAAACTGCCATCGATCTCCACGCTCGTTGGAGGCGACGCTTGATCTGATCAGTGTTCTTTGGCTCAGGATCTATATAAACGCTATAAGAGATCAAATACTGCACAAGTTCTCAAAAGGAGTGAGGTTCGGAGAGTTGGGTGGCCAATCCTTCGGTTTTATGTGTGACGGGAGGTTGTCGTCTATAGCCACTTTGCCGTCACAGCTGATGTGTGACAGCGTGCGCCATCCTGCTGAAATACTCCTAGGTCATTGTCAACTAACAACTTTCGTTGCATGACACTGCCGTTGCCATTTTCTCTCTCGATCTGCTTGAGAACGTTGGTGATGTACGTAGTAGGCCTACTGCGAGTTCAGTCTGGTACCATTTGGCACAAATTGAAGTTTAGTGAGACCCCTGGCAGTCAGCCCACCCCAAACCATCACCGACGGACTAAACGTCATCTGTGGAGCAGGCGGAACGTACAATGTACTCGTCCTATGCCGGATAGTCAGTGCCGTCATTAAGCAGAATGGAGATACTCAGATACTCTACGGTGTCTACGCTAATTAATAGCCTACGTCTGTGTATGTCCTATATAGATAACAACCGTATCTTGTCACGCGTATACACATATTTTTTACTGTGTAAATTTGATGAAATCAGCTTTTCCGCAAAAACTGGTCGTCTTTACATCTTCTTATAAATAATGGCGAAAACGGAACGGTTCATAATCAAATTTGTATCAATATCTTTCATTTGACTGATGTATACACTGACAAAATATTATAAAGAAATACGAAGCCGTTACTGAGATAACGCATTTTGAAAACGGTGAACGAACTTTCGTGTCACCCTATACATCCGCGGTAAGTCCAACAGCGTTCCTGTCACCTCAATGGGAATATTTTAATTCAAAAAGTGTGCATGCATCATTAATTGCTGCAATGAAGACGATTCTGACGATGTTCTTTGTTTACAAGTTAGTAATAGGCCTAATAGCACAACACAGCAGTAGGGTAAACAGCAACGGTAGTCGGATACCAGTTCATTAGCAGCAGTGATGACAATAATCGCGGTGGCAGTAGCAGTAGCAGTGACAGCAGCAGCAGCAGTAGTAGTAGTAGTAGCAGTAGCAGCAGTAGTAGTAGTAGTAGCAGCAGTAGGCTAGTAGTATCTGTAGTAGTGGTAATAGTGGTTGTAGTTGTAGTAGTTGTAGTAGCTACGAAAGAGCCTACTTAGCAGATGTCGTGCTCTTAGTATAGTAGTGGTAGTAGTAGTAGCAGTAGTAGTAGTAGTAGAAGTAGTAGTAGTAGTAGTAGTAGTAGAAGTAGTAGTAGTAGTAGTAGTAGTAGTAGTAGTAGTAGTAGTAGCATTAGCAGTAGTAGTAGTAGTAGTAGTAGAAGTAGTAGTAGTAGTAGTAGTAGTAGTAGTAGTAGTAGTAGTAGTAGTAGTAGTAGTAGTAGTAGTAGCAGTAGCAGTAGCAGTAGCAGTAGCAGTAGCAGTAGCAGTAGCAGTAGCAGTAGCAGTAGCAGTAGCAGTATCATCATCATCAGCAGCAGTAGCAGTAGCAGTAGTAGTAGGAGTAGTAGTAGTAGTAGGCTAGTAGTAGCTGTAGTAGTGGTAATAGTGGTTGTAGTTGTAGTAGTTGTAGTAGCTACGGAAGAGCCTACTTAGCAGATGTCGTGCTCTTAGTATAGTAGTGGTAGTAGTAGTAGCAGTAGCAGTAGTAGTAGTAGTAGTAGTAGTAGTAGTAGCAGTAGCATTAGCAGTAGTAGTAGTAGTAGTAGTAGTAGTAGTAGTAGTAGTAGTAGTAGTAGTGGTAGTAGTAGTAGAAGTAGTAGTAGTAGTAGTAGTAGTAGTAGTAGTAGTAGCAGTAGCAGTAGCAGTAGCAGTAGCAGTAGCAGTAGCAGTAGCAGTATCATCATCAGCAGCAGCAGCAGCAGTAGCAGTAGCAGTAGTAGTAGGAGTAGTAGTAGTAGTAGTAGTAGGCTAGTAGTAGCTGTAGTAGTGGTAATAGTGGTTGTAGTTGTAGTAGTTGTAGTAGCTACGAAAGAAGTAGGCCTACTTAGCAGATGTCGTGCTCTTAGTATAGTAGTGGTAGTGGCGTGGAAATATAGTTGAAGTTGTCGCAGAAGAAATTTCAGCTGACCGTTTTGTCTAAATTAATGCTAATTTGTGATATTTACCTCGCACAATAAAAAGCCACTGATGGTCACTGCTATCTGCACAACCTCTATGATTGGTCACTCGGAACTTGCTCTACTTAAGTGACCGGAAATACTTACAATTCAACATTTTCTGGTGTAGACGTGTCCTCCTCTCCAGCCTCAAAGTCTCTTGTCTTTCCAACGCTCTCTTTGGAGAAAACGGAGACTTGGAGCAACAGTGGCTTAGCCAGGAATTTATGATGGGGGGTGTTGGGGGCTTTATGGCCTGGCCGGATGTCTTTCTGACACCAACCCAACAATATTACAGTTAATATAAAGGGAATAAAGTAACAAAGGGAATAAAGTAAGAAAAACAATTGTTACTACAGGCAATTTTGTTTTGTTTTTTCTTATGTAAGCGGATAAATAACCTTTAAAAAACTTTTTCTAGGCCAGTGGGTTTTTTTAACCCCCCGAAACCTCCCCTGTCTACGCCACTGTGGCGCAAGATTGCTTTCTTTATTTCCAAGTCTTTAGAATGTCTCTTGTTGCTGAATTCCGATGCAATATTATTCTGTGCCTATCTTTCGATGAAGGTGTCTTGGTCTTGCGCAAAGAACCGTCATCTACATGTATGCCTCTTATCCAATAATTTAAATGGCGCCTTGATTCTTTCTTGTCTCTGCATATTGAATTTTATCGTCATTCTATGGAATGCGCAAATCATCTCAACGCTCTACATGGCTACAATCTAGCAACCATTGGGTCTAATTAAGCTACTTGCGTTGGCTTTCAGAAATCCCGTGCTTTACACTCTAATATCCCAAGAAGAATGAAGAAAGCAGACGAAAGAAGCGAAACTAGCCTAAATGCTAAGAAACTTGCCAGAAACCATGCAACTAATATTCAAGATTATTTCTCGCAAGGATTATAATAATTATAGTCAAGACAGTGTAGGGGAGCAAACCCAACTCCACTCTGTGAGCAAATATGCAGGGAAAGCTGCATCCCGTCCTCAAAATGGGGTCCTCTGGTTGGGTAGCCGACCGTCAGTATACACCAGGCCTGTATTTTACAGTACGCCTGTAGTTAGATATTAGTTGGGTAGCCGACGTTGGTACACGCCTGTTTTTGGCAGTATGCATGTAGTTAGATATTAGTTTTTGCACCGTAGGCCTAGTTAGGGGTAGGGTACTTTAGCCCGAGGGCCTTTGCCCACCTTACCCTACGTGTTCGTTTTTGTTTCTGATGGATGGATCCGATTTGACCAGGGTCTATGACAACAGAGGCCGTTACCCTGGACAGAAATTTGCTCGGCATATTACAACAATTAAGAGCAAGATTCTTGAATTCCTTATAAGCAACCTACTACCTTGGCAAATATATATACATATATATATTTATATATAGATGTAACACCAATTTTATCGTCGTCTTTTGATACACTTTAGCAGTCGGAAATGCACTTTCAATTAGTCATTAGAGTAAGTTGTAATAAACAAACTTCGATATTATCTTAAGACGTGTAACTGAACATGTAGCCTTTTATAACGAAACGACAAAACAACTTACCCGCATACTTTGGTTATGAAACTGACGAATCGATAAATTTGCTATGATTTTACGCAAAATTATTCGCTAGATGGCTTTATTTACGCTTGAACTATGGTTGACCCAAACCTACAAATGATTAGAAATATTCGGTAGGGGTCCTTTAGCGCCGAGAACCTTTGAGGCTTTGCCCACCTTACCTTATAAGTGTTCGTTATTGTTTCTGTGGGAACTTTTTCCTTAAATGCAGCCTACTAGGCCCTACCTTGGCAAATATATAAGCAAGAATATGAGCGCCTGACTTTGACAGGAAATATATAAAGACACTGAGAGATAAGAACGATACAAAGCTGTGGCTTATGAACGTTACTTAATACTCAGGGGCCAAACTTATGTCCTTGTCTTAGCCTAAGTATAGCGCCTAAGCCCTAAGATACGACTAACAACGACACGTCTTTGTGCTTGCGATATGTGCGATTCACAAGATACACTTAGAAGACCACTTACTTAGGCAGCAATTGACTAACGCACCTTGGAATATCATTTTGATATGGCAGTGTCGTTAAACATGTAGCCTATACAACACACCCTGGAAAATTGGCACTTAATATATGCTATAGGCCTAGTTATTCGCTATGGCCCACTTTTTTTCTATACATTTCTTCAAATTAAAATGCTGATGATACTTATAATCATACACAAAATTAAAGCTAGAAATTCGTATCTAGAAACCTCTATCTGATAAGTGCCCATGCGTGTTCTTAATTTCCTGCTTTTAATTTATCAAGGGTCGCGCTAAAAGACTTTAGCCATGACCAATGTGTTTGGTCCTCCTGCGAGCGCCCAAAGAAAGCTAGTTGGCAGGAACCACCTTACTTCGCTTCTATTGATTGACGTCGCAATTAGGGCCTACTCGAATTTACTCTGTCACGACACTGTTGTGTTGATTTCCACTAGGCCTAGGCCTATATATTGGAACAGAAGCTGAAACACATTATAAAATCACAATACACAGCTTTGGTCATAATGCAGAATTTAGGACTTGCTGACAGGATAAGAATCAGATGTAAGTAGGCCTACGCCATAACAAAGACCATCTTAGATGAATCGCTGTTTTAATTCAAACGTGTCATTGCGATAAAGTGGAGAACTGTCAAACCGTCAAAACTATCCATACCTCATCCCTGTCTCTGACGTCATTTCATGCTCTTCAAATCTCCATGCATATGTGTCTTTGAAGGCAGTGAATTCCAGGAGGTTAACTCGACAAAAATAGAACAAGCTTTTCTTATTCACAGTCATTGTTATCCTGCTTGGCACGTTCAGCCAATAAGAAGATAATCCGCTGCATATTACGAAGTGCATAAAATGTTACTGTGCACAATGTATTATATGTCTGGATTCATGCAGACCTGACTGCATGTAGACCTATCCAGACACTTTTATGTCTCTTGCAAAAACGCTGCAGCTTTTCTTATCTTACTGAACTAGGCCTGAACTATAATTCGTTTTAAGGTCGACATAAATTGTAGGCCCATGCTGAGCATCATCGAAGCAGGAAGTAATGAAGTATTTAGTTTATTGAACCGCCTGCAAATTAACGCACTGCGGGAACATTGGATGAGAACAGAATAATTATAGCGAGTACACGCACACAAAAAATGGAAATATGCAATTCAATAATCCTAGTATTATAAAACTAAGAAAATAGCAGACATCTTTGGAACTATGTGTATAAATGCAGTTAGCCTACGTGGAAAAGTTGGCTACATTTCTTAATTTTTTGACTGATTATAAGTAAGCCTATAATTATATCCCTTGCTGCTAGTGATGTGATTGACGCGTTGATAGATGGGCAAATATTTTGTCGACAATTAAGAAATTAGGCCTTACCGTTTTGCATCGCGTGCCATAAATAAATAAATAAATGTACACTGTACATTGCATCAGACATGAGCTGGATGAAAAAAGTAAGAATATAAGAGCCTCACTTCGACAGGAAATATTTAAAGACACAATTATCTTTATTGGTGCATTTCATGCATGATACATATTATAAGCTCATATGATACATATATTATATAATTATATATATATATTAAGCATTAAGAGTCGTTCTTAATGCCTTCTGCTGCAGAAACGTTTTTACTTCATCTGGCAGCTTCCAACAGCCCCAAACCTCGTAGGCCTAATTGTTATGATGGCCCTCAGAGTATAACGAACATCAGTGTTTCAGACGTGTATACTTAGTTGCGTCGTGAAGACATATATCCTGTCTACATGTACATGTACTTGCTTCGTCTGCTGATTACAGCGTTTGCAAACGATAATCATCTCATGCGTTGACCAGAGAAAAATGGTCCTTTCGTCATTCGCTACTGTAACAGTCTGTAGACTGCAGATGTTCCAATAATTACAGACAACGAACGCACACACGCATTTAGTTCGTATGCCTGACCTGACGTTATTGCAGTTGTATGCTGAAAACAAGGTGTGCCAGAGGAGCAATAGCTTCACTGCTATGCAGTACACACTTGCACACTTTGACACTTGCAATGCTTAGGAACAATGTAAAATTGGAAAATAAAAGACGCAAACAGCATTGACCTGACCGAATGAGTCACTATATATGATTTTGAGGTTAAATAGACCACTTAGTCATATAGGCTAGGCCATACATTTAGACTACACAAGTGACTTCAGCTACCAGGGCTTTCTATGAAAAAGTGAAATGCATGATGTCTTATTGTTAATGTTATCCGTCTGCCTATCTTTCTCCCACACTCTGAACGTAATTGACTTTCTCCGGCATTAGAAGACTGTAGATATATATAATTTTATATAGGCCCACTAAGTACACCTTCAGTTAAGCTGTTCAACAGTTCGGCCGAGTGTCAGAGTTCGCTCCTAATTTTACAGTGTAGTCCTATCTATAGTCATCTGTGACTGAGGTGAGCGACTTTATTTTGCATGCAAATACATATTGACATGCGATGATCATGATTCGTCTATTGCAATTGAGAATAATTCAGTGTATTCGTGCCTCTCGCTTCTCTCCTCTTCTCGGTCGCTACCAGGACCAGGAACTTTGAATAACATGAAAACCATCAACTTTGGATGAAGATCTTTTCGCTGGGGTTTTGTGTGTGTGTGTGTGTGTGTGTGTGTGTGTGTGTGTGAACTTGCCATTTGTATATATATATATATATATATATATATATATATATATATACTAGCTTTTATACCCGGCTTCGCCCGGGTTCCGTCAATTTTTCCCCCCAAATTTCCCCTCATCTCCACCGCCACCCCCTCCACAACACGCCACCACTTATTCCGACCTCCGCCGGTACGCCACCCGTGAAATTTTTGTTTTCGGGGAAAAAATTTCCCTCCCAAATTTTCCCCCACCCATCCCCACCCCTCCACAACACGCCATCACTAACTTCGACCTCCAATGGTACGCCACCCGTGAAATTTTGGTTTTCGAGGAAAAAATCCCCCCCAATTTCACTCTCACCACCCCCTTCACAACACGCCACCACTAACTCCAACCTGCACCGGTACGCCACACGTGAAATTTTGGTTTTCGGGGGAAAATCCCCCCTCCAAATTACCACCTGCCCCATCCCACTCCACAACACGACGCCACTAACTCCGACTTCCACCGGTACGCCACACGTGAAATTTTTGATTTCGGGGAAAAATTCCCCCCCAAATTTCCACCCACCCCCTACCCCACCCCTCCACAACACGCCACCACTAACTCTGACCTCCACCGGTACGCCACCCGTGAAATTTTGTTTTTTGGGGGAAAAAAACCCCCCTCCCAAATTTTCACCCACCCCCACCCCACCCCACACCTCCCTCCACAGCACGCCACCACTAACTCCGACCTTCACCGGTACGCCACCCTTGAAATTTAGGTTTTCGGGGAAAAAAATTCCACCCGAATTTCTCCCCCCACCATCCACCACCTCCACCCCTACACCCCCCCACTCCACCCCCACCCGCCCCCCTCCCCTTCCCACAACACGCCACCACTAATTCCGACCTCCACCGGTACGCCACACGTGAAATTTTGGTTTTCGAGAAAAAATTTCCCCCCCAAAATTTTCACCCAACCCCTACCCACCCCCCTCCACAACACGCCACCACTAACTCTGACCTCCACCGTTACGTCACCCGTGAAATTTTAGTTTTCGGGGAAAAAAATTTCACCCCAATTTCTCCACCCCCACCATCCACCAGGCCCACCCCTACACCCCCCACTCGACACCTCCACCCCCCACCCCCACCCCCACAACACGCCACCACTAACTCTGACCTCCACCTGTACGCTACCCGTGAAATTTTAGTTCTCGGGGAAAAACATTTCCCCCCAAATTTCTCCCCCCCACCACCCCACCTTCCACCACCCCCACCCCACCCCACCCCCTTCCCCACAACACCCCACCACTAACTCTGACCTCCACCGGTACGCCACCCGTGAAATTTTGATTTTCTGGGACGAAGTGTCAAAATACATCCGGACATCCTGACATCCGGACATCCGGACATCCATACATACAAACGGAAGGACAAACTTTGAGAAATATATTATAGATAATGTGCGCAATCGTAATATAATGCGCTTTTTCAGGAAAATTCCTTACAAGGTTTCCGAAGTGACAGCACAAACCCGAGCTATAAAAATAAAAGATGTCTGCAACCGCAGGCGAAATAAGGGGCAGAGAAAGGACAAGAAATGAATATGCAAGTCGTAGTTGTCATGGAAACATTTCCCGCGGGGACGAGATGTATAGGCTACGTAGACCTAGAGTCATTCCGTCAGGTGTAGCCTAAGCCTGTCTCGGTGCGTGCTCTGTGCCAGCTGCTAATGAGTTTTTCAGCTAAGATGATCTTGATACCTTGACAGAGGTCGTGGCCTTTGACAGACGAGGCTAACTGGAAGGCAGGACCTGCAGAGGCAGAATTTCCATCTATTTCCATGCTTCAGACGCTGTAGTCCTCCACGCCATATCACTACACGCCATATCATTACGCGCCATATCACTACGCGCCATATCAATACGCGCCAATGACCTTTTTTCCTTGCCTCAGTCCGATATCGGTTTTCTTTCCGGCAAGCGTGAAGATGACTTATGAAGCATGTATTTAGGAATTCTGTCGAACTCAAGAAAACTTCTGGCAGCAACTTCCTGCCATTTAGAAAGAATTACCTTCTGGAATATGGCCTTGCTCTAAGGCTGTTCATGAGTAACGTATTTCTGTAGCGACTGTTTTATTATAATACTGAATGTGTTACCCGGCGTTGCACGGGAAATTTAGGGTTTTCAACACTACTGGACACTGGGAAGGAAGAGGGGAGGAGAATAGAAGCATTTGAGATGAAATGTCTTAGACTGATCATGAGAATACCATGGATGGAAAAACGAACAAACGAATGGGTGATGGATTGGAGGCCGCTGGTGTGAAGAGGAACATGCTAAGAACAGTTAAAGAAAGAAAAATGATATACTTCGGTCACATCATGAGAAAGAAGGGAACATGCATAGAGAAAGAGATAATGCAGGGCACAAATCCGGGAAGTAGAGGAAGAGGAAGGCCAAGAAGGAATTGGCTGGATAACATAAAGACATGGACGGGGTTGCAAATGGGAGAAATGCTAAGAATGACGGAGGACAGTCCTGAATCATTGGAGGAACATCGTGCATGATGCGGCCGAGCCTCGTACCGAGGATGGCTAGGAACAGAACAGAACAGAACAACACTATACTCCTCTGGGGTACCCACTACCCAGCGTTGTCCGCTAAATTTCGTGTTTTCGCCACCCCTCCACCCCGCCCCCAAAAAGCCAAGCATGCCCCGGGTGTGTGTGCTGACTGTAGCCTAATACAATTATTGCAGGCTGTCTGTTCTGTTAGTATAATTAATATTCTGTGATCTGCGTTCTTGCACTGTAACCGGTTTCGGTTTGTCAACCGGAATGTTGAGAGACGGGAATTATTATTGGGCGCGAATGACGTCATGCGGACTGTTGACTCTTACTAATACCGCAATGCGGCAAATGGTGATTAATTCTGATTAAAACGCAAATATCTCTGGTTTTAAAGTGAATTAAGAGCTGAATATAGTTGCGTTGACCTTAAAGTTTGGGTAAGAATCAATTGCAAAAATTTTGTTAAACCGACGCTCTGTCATTTCCGAGCCCTTTCTGGGACGAAGAGTCAAAATACATCCTGTGATCCGGACAAACAAACATAGGCTATAGAAGGACAAATTTTCAGACTTAAAATATTAGATTATGCTGTCGTTCATGACGCATCTAACAACATACGCGGTTGATCATAGCCTTCATAGGCCTATACAGGTTTCTGTAAGGCGTACAAAGCCGATGTTTACTCTATAGTCACTAGATCACTCTCGCAGAAACTTTGGGCAGATTTTCGTGGTTAGTGCCTATTCAAATAGACAACGTTGTACAAATGTTGCGTTTATTGATATGAATTCATAGAACATGCGCTACAGAATTCATTAAACTTGAAAAAGACCGCAGTTGATTTTCGCGCAGTTTATTAAATTGTCTACGTCACGAACGACGTTTCCTTCTATTCAGATCGTCTGCTCCGATAGTAAACCACGAATCATGTTTCCACCACACGCAACAATTTCCATTGTGCAGTCACACCGCTCTTCTTGAGAAAGCTAACATTTCGCAAATGATTTTCGCCATTTTCCCGCTGACAGCAGCAGATCATGAATACGTGTTCAGCAGACGACCCGAATTCACAACGTATAGAAAAAGAGGAGGAGGTCGACGACGACGACGACGAAGGTAGTGCAAATATTGTAACATGAAACTGGTTTTGATTCTATAAACTGATGATTGCTTCAATTTCTCTGCAGAATAAAACCTTTGCAAGACTTGTAACGTGAAGCGAATATCGAGTGCAGCAGTTGTGCAGTGGCTGTTGTGTCGACCACGTCTCTGCCAATGACCGTATTATAATATGGTATAAAACGAAGCCGGTTACGATCGATCGAATGCCTTCAGTCGCTACTAACGAGCGTGTGCTTGCTCGTTATGTAGCTCACGTTCATTCGCAGCAACTCGTATAGCCTACAAGATGCCTATCCGTATACATTTCGTCTGTCTGAATGCACACCTTCCTACATTCACTACTAACTACTCACATCCCTGCTCGTTACCTGCGATCATTAAGAACTGTAGGCTACTTTCTAAGCTGAACCTCCATGTAGAATAGTTAAGGCGACTCGTGTGCATTGCGTGTATTCGCTTACGTTTAATGCATCTTTCCCTCGAGGAATGAAATCCACTGCAGCTCTTCGTATCTCAGATTCACTTCCTTCCTTGAAAGGCGATCCAGAACTCATTATTTCTTCTTGGCTTTCAATATAAATGCATCTTCTCCTGCAGGCGGCTCAGATATTCACATTTCGTCAGAAATTTAATTAATAATAGGTCTATGGCTGATATATTTAAATGTCTTTAAGTTAAAATAAAGGCTGAGAATCATCAGAGTTTTTGCTCTTGCGACATGATGCCCGTAAATAGAGTGCACGATAGGCTCAAAAACTTTCCGCTGGTGAACAAATAAATAAATCACCTATTTGTAATACTGCTTAATTTATTTAAACTAATCTAATTTAGTCTAATAACTTCTTTATCGCCGTTATACACAAGTTCGGGTTCATGTTGGCCACACTTTACATAGATTCCAAGATTTGTTGCCCTACTTATAAATTGTATGGTTCTTTAGGCCTGTAGAATGTGCTAAGCTAGAAAAGCAGCTGTCGCTAGAAATATTGCGACACATAGGAGTCTTCGGGAAAAGTCACTTGGGAATTGGGATAATACATCATGATAAGAAGGAGGCCAATACGCAGATATAATAGTGTTTAGTTTCAATTTGCGTGTCTTTTCGAAGGAACAGAAACCAAGACATGCATCTTGTGTCTGAACTGCACTTTTATATTCAATGTCGGGAACTTCTCTGAAAATGCTCAGCAACACGCAGAAAGCCTACACTTATATCTGTTAACGTTAAGTATGTTGTCTATGATTCATTGACCAATTTTGGCTCAAAGAGCGTAGGCCTACATGTTTCAATGCAAAAAATGATATTTTTAGCTAAAATACTTAGGCCTACTGTAGGCCACTTCGTCAACTTCAGAGCTTTCTGGTGCATGAACATTGTACAGCAGTAGGCTACACGTATCTTGCCAAATTAATAATTGAAAGAAGTTTTCAGCCTTGTAGGCCCTAAATACGAAAAGAGCTTTGACACCCTCCTTCATAATCTAATCATGCCTCTATTTCCTTTCATGTTATTGATTCGACTCTAAGAAAGTGACTGTTCGTCAATTCAATACCGGTAGTCTATAATCTGTGGTTCGACATCTGACCCAACAATCTAGCTGTACCCTGTAGAATTGACACTGACAGACTTTGCTTCCATTCTTATTTTAATATGAAGCATGCTTGTGCGTGTGTGTGTGTGTGTGTGTGTGTGTGTGTGTGTGTGTGTGTGTGTGTGTGTGTGTGTGTGTGTGTGTGTGTGCATGTGCATGTTGGCGGCTCCCCCTCCCCCACTAAGCATACAGTTTCCCTAAAAAAATAATAATCATATATTCATGTGAGATGGCGTAGGATGTTATTTTGTGCGCGGCTCTTTTCGGGCAAGACGTCATTGTGAACCCTTTCCAAAGCAATAATTGTTGTCTTCAAATAATTATAAGCCTTAGTTCTGAATCCCATGGATGGCGTAGAGTGCGGTACCAATTATGGTTCTTAGCGACTGCGCTGTTCCCTTCTTCTTCGTGTAAGCTTAGGCTACAGAGAGACCGTGGCCGATGAAAAGAGACGACGTCGTCGGTCCATACCTGTGTCACACGCCGATTGCCCCCCCCGGTTTGTCCAACTATGCGTCACTAACTGAGTCCGTAGGTGAACCGTTATTATTATTATTGTTATTGTTATTGTCACGGCGCCATTTCTCGGTTCGCAGAAGACACCGCTGCCCCGAAGCAAAAGACGGCCAAAAGACGAGGCTTGGCGAATACTACGACGGGGCGTGATGCCGTCTTTGAAGAGAACTGCTCTTCCACCGCCAGATATATAATACGGAGGTTGAATGAGAGATATGGGGTGGAGGAGAGTGGGCGAGGGAAGTGCTCTTCACCGAGGGCGTCTTAATTTGACGGGGTCGGTCATGAGGAATAATTGCGTTTGTTGGAACCGTCGTCACAATAGATGACGACATCCAATGGCTGCTGCTGCTGGTGCTGGTGATGGTGATGCTGCTGCTGCTGATGCACTGAAATATGACGCCAAAGAATTGTACGCATCAGACTACTTTGGAAATTTAACAGACAAATATACCAATCATCATTATCATCTACTTCTTCTTTTTCTCCTTTTGCTGCTTTTGCTGTAGCCTCTTCTTCTCATTCAGAGCATGCTCCATCCCTCCTTCTTCCTCGTCGTCATCTTCTTCTTCTTCATTTTCTTCTTTTTATTCACTATCATCATCATCATCATCATCACCATCCTCATCATCATCTTCTTTTGGTTGTTCATCAACAAGAGATGCTTTTGCGGAATTATCTCAAAAGCCTTCAATTTTTGGACAGGAGCCTAGTCATGAAGAGAGAGATGATTTTGCGGAATTATCTCAAAAGCCTTCAATCTTTGAAGAAAATCATTCCTCGTCTTCATCTTTTTCTCCCTCTTGCACTTTTCTCTTTTTCTTTTTTCATCTTCGCTTTTCTCTTTTCCCTATCTTTTATCTTTTTCATCATCTTTTCCTCCCTCCTCTTTCTTCTCTTTTGTAGCTTTTCTTATCATTTCAACTTACTACTAGCAATTCTCTCCATCCCTTCTTTAGCATATACATGTAGACATATATATCTACTTCTGTCGATCGTCCTCCTCTAACGTCTTTCTTCTTGTCAATTTTTTTCTATAATTATTCATCGTTTTCTTCCTCTTCGTCAATCGTCATCTCCATCAGAAAAATGTGAATAGGAGTATTCACATTTTTCTCATCATCTATTCACATTTTTCTGATCTTCTATTGATTTTCTGCAACATCGCAGTTTTTAAAACCATCTCAATGATCGCATCCTTCATAAAATCAATTCGTCGTCGTCATCATCATCATCATCATCATCATCATCATCATCATCATCATCATCATCATCATCATCATCATCATCTGCCTTTCGTCATCATAATTATTGTTAAAGTCATCAACTTTGTGAAGAGGAAGCGAGCGAGTGAAATATTTAAGGAGTTTGATTGACATGTAGGCAGAGAGAAAAAGACAGACACAGAAAGTGAGGATGAATTTAATTAGTAATTCAATACAATATGAGGAACCGAGTCGGTGATGGAAGTTTATTTCGTTGCGATAAGTGAAGGATTGATTGAATGAGTTATTGCCTAATCCAAATCACGAAACTTTCAAGCTACAATGGCAGGTACGTCATTGACTCGCTCATTCTTCTCCTCCCCCTCCTCCTCCTCCTCTTCCTCCTCCTCCTCCTATTTCTTCTCTTCCTCCTCTTTTCCTCCTACTCCTACTTCACCCTTATTCTCCGTCTCATTCTCCTAATCCTGCCAATTCTCCTCCTATATCTCCATTTGGACCTATTCCACCTCCTCTTCTCATATTTCTCCCAGTGCCGGCGCCAGGATTTCAGTTTTTTTTGGGGGGGGGCGCTGAATTTGCGGGAGAAAATTTTCCGTTATCTGTCGCAAAAAATTTCTGACGACCTTTTTTAAGTCATCGACCAAAATATCAAGAAAATTTTCCATTTCAGCCGTCAAAATTTCTGACGACCTTTTTAAAAGTTATTTGGTCGAAATCTTGGAAAACGGTCCTTTTTCATATCCGCCAAACCTCGTGCGTACCTTTACGGTTATTTGGGGGGGTGGGGGTGCTAAACGTGCAAATATTTCATTTTTACATGGGGAAAAATGGATGGCCTTTTTTATGGGGGCCTAGCCCCCCTAGCCCCCTAGCGCCGCTACTGATTTCTCCTCTTTCTTCTCGTTCTTCTCGTCCTCCCTCTTTTCTTCCTACTCCTACTTATCCCTCACTCTCCTCCGCATTCTCCTTCTATTTCTCCATTTGCCTATATTCTTTCTCTTTTAACATTTCTCCTCATTTTCTTAGCACTCCTCCAATTTCTCCGTATGCTCTTCTCTTTTCTCTTCTCATGCTTGTTCTCACCAGCGTCATCGTCACTCGTCAATCGGCGCTTCGCTCTCAATAGTTGACGTCACTTGTGGCTGGCCTGCACGCACAGCTGCTGCACTATAGTCGCCTGCGAGTGGCAATAAATAGGAGAACCATTCAGTTGCCATTCAGTTTGAATGCGTGTCTGGAAGATTGTCTAAAGACTGCAGAGAAGAAGTGACTGAGACTGCAGTGAAGCTCTTCTCATCCAACGACACACTTTCATCGACATCGTCTTCGTCTCACTTATTCATCAGACGAAAAGCAGAGAAATTTTCAGATTTGCCACCGTCACTCCATCTCTGCACAACAGGTATGTTCATTGTTCATCTTTTATCAACAACACTTATCGTATATTTTATTCTTAGGTTTCGTTCAGTTACTTATTTTAGTCTGGGTGACACTGCCAGCCTACTCCGATGCTACCCACATATATACGATAATGACGGTGGCGAATGGCGATGATGACGACTGTTGTAAAGATAATTATCATCATGATGACAGCGGTAATTAGAGGAATGATTAGCAGCAGCAGTGGCAATGGCAGTAGCAGTAGTGGAACTGTGGCAGTGGTAGCAGTGGAAATAGTAGTAGTAGTAGCAGTAGTACCACACAAACGGCGGCGGCGGTAGTGGTAGTGGCAGTGGTAGTGGTAGTGGTAGTAGTAGTAGTAGTAGTAGTAGTAGTAGTAGTAGTAGTAGTAGTAGTAGTAGTAGTAGTAGTAGTAGTAGTAGCAGCAGTAGTAGCAGTAGTAGCAGTAGAAGCAGTAGAAGCAGTAGTAGTAGTAGTAGTAGTAGTAGTAGTAGTAGTAGTAGTAGTAGTAGTAGTAGTAGTAGCAGTAGTAGTAGTAGCAGTAGTAGAAGTAGTAGTGGTAGTAGCAGTAGTAGAAGTAGTAGTGGTAGTAGTAGTAGTAGTACATGTAGTTGCAGCAGCAGCAATAGTTTGATCAATGATCATGATGTTGAATACTGTATTTTAATAGTAGTAGTATCAGTACCAGCTATAGTTACTTAGTAATAGTATATCAGTAATAGTAGCAATTTAAAAATAGTAACAATAGATTGCTTATTATTAATATCAAATGACGTAACAATGAGTCTTTATTCTCTAAATTTAAATTACTAGCCATGGACGCTTGTCATAATTGATGTTGCGTAACAACTGGGCTTTAATTTAAAATGTCTAATAAACGATTCTAATTGAAATTAAGTAACAATGGACTTTTATTCTCTATATTTAGGCTTAATTAATAACAATGTTTCATAGCTATAGTGACGTAAAGCTTCATAACTACAGTGACGTAACAAAGGCGTAGACATCCGGTAATTCTTTGAATTATAAATTTAAACTTACTGACAACAATTTGTTCCTAAATTGAAAATGACGTAACAATAAGACTTTAAACTCTAAATTTAGACCTAACGCGACATTATTAATAACAATGAACACTTTTCATAATTGCAGTGACGTAACATACCCTGTTCTCTACATTTCTAAATTTAGACTAACTAATGGTTGTCATGGTAATTATTATAAATGACGTAACAATGGGTCTCTATTCACAGTCAAGACATAATATTATTGTTGCATCGCTTCAATTGTGAGAAGCGTGCATTATTAAAACGCTTTAAAATAACTTTGAGAGTATTAAGTCGCATTGTTACGTCACTTAGATTATGAAATCATCTGTTAATAATTTCAGACTGATAATTATTGTTTCATCAATTTCATTCTGAAAAGTCTATTAAAGATAAAAATTAGGAGTAGCCTCCGAGTAGGCCTATAAAGACCAATTGCTGCATCACTTTATCATGAAACATGTCCATGTTTAGCAACTTTAAATTTAGAAATGCATTAATGAAGCACGTCCATTGTCATCAAATAAGCCTAAATTTAGAGAATAAAGACCTATTGTTTTGTCATTTCATTTAGCCTATGAAGTATTCTTAGCAATTTAAAAAACTACTCTTCCAATTATTACTACTATACCACAACACACTGGCGCTATATCATTCAGTCAAGACCGCAATTGACAAACTGTTCTGTTCACTCAGGCGCCAGGTTCAAATCAGAGGAGGCTAGTCAAGCTGAGGAGATAGCGTGGTGGAACAACGGTGATAATATGATATGGTGATGATGGTGATATGGTGATGATGGTGGTTAAATAGTGGAACCTGATTAGAATAAATATGCGATTTAACTACATGGGATTATAGCTTGAAGAGCTGTTCGGTTTGGGTGTACTCCTTATGGTCATTTTTACTGTATTTGTCATTTTACGTCATGCTGCTACGGATGCTTTCACTTGTGTTTGTTACGGCTAATTTAAGGTATAGTCTATCGCATCACTGATACTGATAATCTTGAGATTTGGTGCGGCTATAGAGGAAACTGCCATAATAAGGAATATAATACTTACTGAATTACTTCGGCTACTTGTTATTAATGTACCTTTACGGGTTATTTAACTTGTACTGGTCATCATATTATTATTATACTTGTGACTAAGTGGTCAGCTTCTTCTTCTTCTTTACTCATCTGCCCTTAAGCATATCCAAGATTTAAACGACACCATATTCCTGTCTATTCTGAGTTAAGCTGCTGCATGGTAAGCAAGGATTCTATATTTAGAGGATAGGTTTCTTGTATAAAAAGCATGTATATCCGTTTTATATATGGTGTCGTTGGTTAGTTCTATTTTTAGTAGGCGATCGTCGCGCCGCCTGGTGAAGCGGACGTAAAGGCTCTTGTAGACAACAACAAACTCGGCACGCGCAATGTGGTGTTCATCGATTAATTGTAAGATTTCGAGGAAGAAAAATCCTGGATTGTCTTTATTTCGGTTTCCAAAAAACGAAGAAAGGTAAATGATGCTATGATTTTAGATATTGCTTGAAATTTGCTTGGTTAAGTAATCTAAATCGCATAAACATGCGGTCGGCATTGCGAACGAATTCGGCTGTATAACTCTGTGTGTACATTCGGTCAATCGTGTCTGACATTGATTCGAAAAGTCAGACATCTGTTTTGTTTTCCCGTAACTTCGCCGAGTAATAAATTAAAGCAAATAATAAGTAATTGAGAGGTAACAATTTGCATTGCTACATGTGTTTGGCAGATGCAGGCGATGAGTACAATTATGCGACGTCAGGATCTAGTGAAACGCTCTGCAGCGTATTTATCTGAAAGCTGTGGACTGTGTGCCGACCACTTTGAGGAGAGTCAATTCATGAAAAGCCAAAGGCGAGACAGCTTGGTGTGGAATGCAGTGCCACCAACACTGTTCAATGTTCCAAATCTACCCAAGAGACTTCAGTCGTGTCGCAAGCTACCACTGCCTCGAAAGCCATCTTTACCTCGAAAGCCACGTGCAGATGTTTCAACACCACCAGGTTAGAAATAAAATTTTGTAGGACTTGTTTGCAATTTGTTTTAGTATTTAAAATCTAAATCTGATATCTAGTTTAGTTTCAGCATCCTAGTACAGTGGTTCTCAAACTTCTGCAGGCCACGGACCGGCAATAATTTTTGGCTGAAGCTCGCGGACCGTTAACTGAAATGGCGAGTGCAAAAACCGACCTTTAATTATAACATAAAGACTTAGAAGTCTATTTGTAATTGGCGGTTTGTTTCAATAATTAAAACATATCCCTATAATAGCATTTTACTTATTTCTCAATTTAATTCTCATTTAATTGAAAATTAAAAAGTTGAACTCAAAGTTTAACCGTGAAAAACTGCCCAAACAGGCTTTTTGCGTTAGCTCATAGATCCTTGAAATGCTTCAAACACATTGTTTATATTTCAAATTTTATATTATTTTAGAAAGTTTACTAATCTACATCTAGCATTGAATTCAGAATGAATTTAAATTGTTTGAATGTGCCATGTGGATGAACATAAAGTGCTTGCAATTATATATCCCATTGTAGTGCTCATTGCGACAATAAAAATATTAATTGAAAAGATCTCTGGTAAACCCATAGCTTGACTTGAACTAATGCTACAATCCACGCATCATTTGACACTGTTAACACGATGTTTTCTACATTGCAGTAATTTTTTACTCATATTTTTAAAATGTTTCTACTTCCACTTTTTACCCCTTGCTTGTAGCATGTAAGCAGAGTGTCTTTAAATATGCTTGTGCAATTACATACGGTTAGTTAGACTTGTGATTCTTAGACAAGAACGCTGAGCAGTAAATGCTTGCATTTTCATTCATTCATTCATTCATTCAGAAAACGACCGAGAAGGCTCGACGCTGTCTGGTAGCATATGTTTATATGTTTTACCTATGTTTGTTTTTACAGGACAATCAGTTCGTTCTTGGAAGCATGATCTACAGTACTGATGAACTCACCGTCGCCTCTCGTACTACATCTGACAGGTCCGAAAACTACGCGCAAAGAAAATAGACAATTCCATGTCAATGAATGAAATTATTAAGGCTGCATCTAAGTAGCTAAGTCATATGATATGCAGTCCTTTACAGTTTCTTCAATGTCAGCTAGGTGTTCTTCCAGGTGACTTGCTGCCTAGTGATGCTATTGTCACAGCTGAACTTGTGGAACGCATGGATAAATTATTTGATTCCTGCAATGGTGTAAATTTCAAGGATGTAAAAATTACTCGACGTCCACTGACAGCCACTTCTTTCCATGTAAAATTCTGGCAAGACTGCATAAGTTGGTTTTCTCATTGGAAATTTATTGGATCGAAAACAAAAATTTATTGCGTTGATGGCTGGAGACTATCTCTCTCCGCTCTGCTGCATTTATGGGAAGCAGTCAAACCAGACTTGAAATTTATGATGCCTCGTAGATTAAATCAGGATTGCCTTGAAAGCTACTTTGCATCCATTCGGCAGAAAGGTGGATTTAGTGATAATCCGTCAGCGGGTAAATTTCGTAGTGCAATGCGCCAGGGTATAGCAAATAATCTCTTGTCAAGTTATGCTAATGGAAACTGTGAGAGCAATGACGATGAAATTTTACTTTGTCTTCATAAATTAGCAAACTCCCCTGTGAAAGAAGTTGGAGATTTGGTGCCAACAAATGAACTAGTTATTGCATGTTCTTCAGCATCTAATGTATTTGCAAGTAACCTTCATGTTACTCAGGTTTATGATTTGGCCACTCTTAATGCCATGGCATATATTGGTGGGTATGTTGCAAAAAGGGTTCACATGGTGCATCCATGCCCGTGGTCTATATGGCTTATTGAACATTTTTTGTGTGCATACTGTGAAATCTCAAGGGCTTCTGTATATTTGTCATCATCAACATGTTGCCATCGTTTGTGACTGTCACACATTTTACATTCTTAGTGGAACATTTTATTATATGCACTTTAAAAATAGAGGAACATTCAATTTCATTGCATGTATGTTGCATATGCCTGCACCTGTACGCTTTAGCATTGGCTTTGAACATCATTCTGTGAATATCAGTAACTCAGCCAATGATAGCTTTTTGTAAGACTTTGTTCCTAATGATTTTGTATGTACGAGTTGCTATTAGAACTGAAATGGTTATAAGTATTGTGCTAAACTTGTATTGGATTAAATGTTCTTAGTTGGTGGAAAATGATGTAACTAAGCAAAACGACCTGTATTTATGTTATGCAGAGGAATAAAAATTTAACATGACTTAGATTCTTCCACCTGCTGTATTACTCCCATGACTTAAATGAGACCTGCTGAAATTGTATTGCTGGCGCCGCCACTGGCTAGAAGAAAAGGTGCATTCTTTATTCATTCATTCTATGAATTTATATAACGCCCCTTCAATTCTACTCAGAGGCGCTCCCAGCCCAGCCACGGCGAAAAAAACAAGATAGATTTATGAACAAAGTTTACTGGTGAGATGTAGTAAATGAAGCTTTGAAAGGCCATTCCAGATTGACAGCCTAAATGGAAGCTGGATTGATGACATGGGGTTGATGTCCTTCCCTCGAGTTTTCTTAGGTAAAATCATAAAGGCATGTAGGCTAATCATAAAGGCATGAAGTTAATGTTAGTCTGGACTGTCTGGGATATCCATAGTCTCAATGCAAAAGCCATTTAATGCCGTATACGGTGACAGCCAAAGCAAAGACCTTGTATTATCTTTGGCCAAAGTGTCAGAAACTTCTTAACTATTAACGCAATGCATTAGTAGGACCGTCGTGAGATGTGATGCTAACTGGCAGCAGTCACAGAACGACGCATGCCTATTAGCCCATGCTAGCATAATCGGAACACTTGATTGCATCAGACAGTGACAGTAATTAACATTGAGTGTCTAGATTGAGTTTATAGGTTCATATAGGGTACAGCTGCTCAAGCGCTTTATTTCAACGTCAACTCTTCTCGATCTCATCGTATCAGACGCAAACAATTCGTCGATACCATGGGCTAGGCCCATGTTGAATCCGGCTTGGGACGCCTCGTAAAAATTTCAAAATTAGCCTTAAAATTATGTAACATGCCATATTAATGGTGATAGACATTACAGCGTATATTGAGCACGATGTTTCACTCTACGTATGCGATTGTTTATTGCTTTAAAGATAATTATTCATCGTTTTCTACATAGCATCCGCAATGCATTCGTTAAGGAAACACGCGCTTTTACGCCCGCTTCGCTAGGAGCGCCACGTTACACGCTCGGCGCATGGGTCTGCGTCGGACGCCATTTTCCTGTACAAGGCGCTCATATAAGAACTTTCCTGTCCTGTGTATAAATCGTCCTTGCATGGTAAGCTAAGGGAGCTAATGTTCCCCGTCTGATGTTCGTCTGAACTGCTGCAGGGTTAATTCATCAATTCGATTGATCATCATGTAGATGACGATTAGGTCGATTTATTCCACACGATCACAGAAACACTTTCATCTGATTCTCCTTAGATCTGTCACGCAGAAATGCACCTATAATGCCATTCATTTTATGCGATTTAACTGCACATCGTTTATGTAGAAATATTCCGCAATTACCTTCACGTTTATGGAACGGTCAGGACTACATATACTACTCACAATTAGATACTCAGTTTTTTTTATTCGAATAATTCGACTAATTCGACTTCGCATTTAGCTGATCCACTTATTGTGCTCCTAGCCTCCTAGCAGTGTGTGCGTGTGTGTGTCAGTTTTTGGAAGATATTTATTGTGATAGGCCTACATTTATTAAGCGCCGCTTTATAATGATCAATTATTAATCTATGGAGCTGATCACTGTGAGCAGTAGTGAACAATAGTGAGCGAAAGATTTCCAACAAATCTCTACGCAGTAAAAGTTTAATTATTGGAAGCTCGAATAGTGTTCGTAATTCCGGGTTACAAGGCGAATTCTCTATAAGCAATCGGATACAGTGTTCCACTTGATACTTCTTGTCGTATCGCCTAATTCTACTCTTCTACCGGAAGTTTGGAGTAAACGTGAAGAGCATTGTGAGTTTTCGATGAATTAAAGCGTTGAAATGTTGATGATGCTTCAAGAAAAATTTGCCGGAATGGTGGGTTATAAATTAATCAGAGTGACAATTAAGAAAGAAGAGTTGACGTCACGCGTGTTGTAGCATATATAGGGTGGTCCAGCATAAATGAACCAAATTTGTACATATACTTGAGTGAAATATCTTTAATTTGACGCATAAAGTATAAATAAATTCCAAAAATTGGCGGAGTTATATGCATTCAAAGTTGGTTCATTTATGCTGGACCACCCTGTATACGTCTTACAATTCTGATAGATTCCGTAAATGTCAAATGTTTATGCGAGAGCCCGACTCACTGCGCATGCGCACACGATACATCTCTGAGATGTCGAAACGACTTATTAGATAGGTGCTGGTCTTTTTACGATGCTGGTCATTTGCGGGCATGTGTAATTTCTGCGTTAAAGCCACTCATTGAGACCACCATTCAATCGGACTGCCATGGCTTATCAAGCCAGAGAAACTGCGCCATTTGCCACGTATACTTTTAAGATAAATGTTGAGTCTCTGCATTTCTAGCCAACTACTTGGATCAATGATCCTCGTCATTGCGGTGCTATTCAACTGGTCACGAAGTAGGACCCACACTGAGCTGCGACTGCATTTCTAAGCACAACCTAGTCGCCTCCCGTGGACTCATTTTATCAGATTTCCTACACTCACTCCTTGTTTCGCATTCTGTCCCTGATGCCCAGACTAGAATTCATTAACCACAAGGTTTCCAACATTTCGAGTACATGCAACTTTATTAATGAATGACATGCTCAAGGTCCCTATGCTGCGGCTTGAGGTGGATTCTAACCTGGAACCCTCCGGCTCCAAGTCACCGAGCCCACCGCTACACAACCGCTCCCCACGATAGTTCTTTCCTTAAAAGAATGCAAAAAATCAAAAATAAGCTGTTGATTATCACTACCTGCTTCACAATTATGTCTGAACTCCTTTTTATAAATTAAAACAGTGTAGCTAGTCGCCCAGGCGACCCAGCGTCAGATTGCCTTAATTCCATTTATTTATTTTACAGTTTGTTCTGTCAGATTATTTTAATGACCAAAGAAGTCACCTGTATTCAATCGCATTGTTGCGACTGATTCTACTAACTTAGGCCATTATAAGTGCTTAGTCCATTCCGCGCATGCGCATCGGGCATCGCATTTCTGTCACTCGTCCGTCATTGATTCTACACTGTTTTAATTTATAAAAAGGAATTCAGGCATATGAAGCAGGTAGTGATAACCAACAGGTTTTTTGCATTCTTTTAAGGAAAGAACTATGGTGGGGAGCGGTGGTGTAGCGGTGGGTTCGAATCCACCTCAAGCCGCAGCATAGGGACCTTGAGCAAGTCATTCACTAGCAATTGCTCGTGCGCTTCTGCGTGAAATTCCGATTCAGTGTCCGCACTGCAGTCTGGAGCGCCTCTGAGTAGTAAGCTTGAAGGGGTGCTAAAGCGAATGCGAGAAGTGAATAAAATAAATATCAATTGCAGGGACGTCATTTGGGGGGGGCAGGGGGGGGCATTTGCCCCCCCCTGAATTTGAGAAAAAAACTATTTTTTATGTGTATATCTGTGCATTTTGTCATTTATGTCAGAACTTTGCACACAGTGGTGTCCTAGAGTGATAGAAACTCCCAAGAGATTGAATGGATCTCGTGTGCTAAATTTGAAAATAGCTAAAATTGCAGCGCACCCCTAGAGAGGTCAACAATGTACAAGCCAGGGCCGTAAATCCTGATGATGAAAGGGATGGAGCTTCCTCCCTATCTATACCGAGGTCCATGCTGTACATCTTAATCCAGCGAAAGGCTGACTTTGACCCTAAATGGAGGGTCAGCAAGCTAGGTGACTTCTAAGTCTCGCAGTATGATATATAGCGAGCATTGTGGACACCGATACTGGAAACCTTAGCCTACTCTGGGCCAGATTCCACTGAAAACAGATGTCGTTGACAGATATGCCGAAGCCGGAGTAGAGGTCTGAGGAGGAATGTGACGACTAATTTATCAGACTGGACGCATTAAGTGTTAGGGGATAGGAAAATTAAGGCAGCTGCATAACGTGTTGGATATTATATATATATATATATATATATACACACATATATTATTATATATATTTGTGCGTCAGTAGGTTACATAGTATTCTGCGTGAGCTTTGAGAGTGGGAGTAGACACCTAAGAATAGTTATATAGTATGTTAGTCACGGGTGCGAGGCCTGGGTGATAACGAAATACATAGAACAAAGACTTATGGCCTTCGAAAGAAAGTGCTACAGGAAAATACTAAGAATAGGGTGGATGCAGAAGGTAAACAACACAGAACTATACAAGCGAGTGCAGCTAAAGGAAAACATCATGCAGAAGCTGATCAGAAGAAAACTAGGATTGTTCGGGCACATCTGCAGAATGGATAACAGCAGGAAGATCAAAGCACTGATGTTCGGACGAATGGACGGGACAAATAAGAGAGGAAGGCCGCATAGGGAATGGCTCGACGACGTATCCGACTGGGGCAAAACCTCGCTTCAGGAGCTGAGCAGAAGGATGGAAGGACCTGGTGAAGAAGGCATCGGACACCTACGGGCGTTGAGCCCACGGTTGTTGATGATGATGATGATGATGATGTTAGTCACAGAACCAAGATCAGTTCATTTCGAGACCTAATATTGAAGTGTCTATAGAGGATTATTAGTGAATGTCAAATAAGTTAAATTGATAAATCATAGCCTAGGCTACAGAGAGTGCTCTGCTTTGCCTTTTAAGTTCTTTTCTGCTTGTTTCCAAGTCACAGTAGGCCTAGTCGCTAGCAGCTGTATAAAGGTGTGATGGTAAGTACAAGTCACTCTGTTTTTCTCACATGGCCTGAATCAGGACCGCCTCCGAGTAAGAATCTTGAAGGGCGCTATATAAATAGACCTATTGATTGATTGAATCATTGAACGAGATAAACAGTGCCAGTGCAAACGACTACAACTGCCTATAACAGAGAGAGACAGAGAGAGAGACAGAGAGAGAGAGAGAGAGAGAGAGAGAGAGAGAGAGAGAGAGAGAGAGAGAGAGAGAGAGAGATTTATTATGTCATTGCATAACTGTAGGCTATAATGTAACCGGATGCGTTCTGTCATACTGTCAACCCGATTAATTTTTGTTGAGTAAAGAATATTATTATTATAATTACGCAGACAATCCAGACATCGTGCAACACCGGCTCGCGATAGCTTGCAGTTTGTATATATATATATATATATATATATATATATATATATATATATATATATATATATATATAGGCTAAATACGAAGCATAAGCTAGCTAAGTTTTGCCCCCCCCTGAAAAAATCTGAAATGACGTCCCTGATCAATTGTCCGAGAGATGGTGAGAATTTGATGAAGCTGTTGTCAGACAACCGATCACCTCTCTCCTCCATGACTAACTCTCCTTGCTCCATCTTTTAAATCTCTCCTCCTCACTCTTTCCTCCTATTTTCCTCTTTATCTTGCTCTTTCTGTCTTTGTATCTGCCTCTATCTGTCTGTCTGTCTCTGCCTGTCTGTCTATGTCTCTGACTATAATATGTATGTATATATATAATACCGGTATACATCTTATATCCTTCTCTGTCCCTGTCCCTCCTCATCTACGTATCTCCATCCCTCTGCCTCTGTCCATCTCTGCATGTATCTCGCTCTCTCCTGTTTGAGTCAGTTTGACTCATATTTTCTCATCCTGTCTCTCTCGTCTCCATATTCTTCTGCCTGTCTTTGTCGATTGATGTATCTTGTGCTAACACCGTAGCACGCCTGTCCAGATTTGACGAGACTATAATGAACATATACTGGCAGGGTCAGATTAAAGACCTCTGTCTCCTCCTCTTCCAATTCCCCTTTTCATCCTACTTCAAGCAGTCTTTCTCCACCTCTTACTCCTCAGCTTCCTTCTTCCGTTGGTTCACTTCCTCTCCATCTTCTTCCTCCCGTCTTCTCGTTTGGCTTCCTTCCCTCTTTTTCACCTCCAAAAGTTCGTCTTCTACTCTGTTTCCGCTTCATAGCCATATTAGCCAATAATTCTATCCATATTAAAGAAGACGTCGCTGAAGGATCGAACTATACCGATCGATTTCGTTCGAAGACGGTTTCAGCGTTCGAAAGGTTATCGCTGACGACTTGAAGTGACCTGATCAATCCCTCTTCCTCGGTCAAACCCTCCTCCTCCTCCTCTGACCGTCCTTTCCAGCCAGCGACTCCTACCTACCCAGAAAGAAGGTCTAATCCATCACTCAGGTTGAGATTACACGGTTGACCTGAGGACGCAAACGTCACACTCAATGTGCAACGTTTTGAGACGGTCCATCGTTGCTCATCTATTTCTCTGGCATAGCCTACATCTTCTGCTGCTGCTGCTGCTGCTGCTTCTGCTGCTGGCTCCTCTTACCTTCTTCTATGCTGGCTTATTTCAGAGGCGACGTGTTATTTCGTCGTGGTGATATAATGTAGAAATGCTATTAATGTGTTGATGTGTTTATGTGCGCAATGTGTGTGCGTTTAATGCCAGAGAGCACTGCATGGTCGGCATTTACTGCAACAAGAATCGGCATTCTTCTGCTTCGTCCACTTATGATGCTCATTGTAGCGATTGGATTGGAAAGTCAAGCTAAAGAAGTCAGCATGACTTTTATGACTCTCCAGTCAAAGCGCTATGCATTATATATAAACACAAATTATTCAGATGTCTGCTTAATTCATACATGCATACATACATACATACATACATACATACATACATACATACATACATACATACATACATACATACATACATACATACATACATACATACATACATACATACACACACATACATACATACATACATACATACATAATATATACATAATATACATAATATATACATTATATATATACATGCATACAAACGTTAGCATTAAGATATCTACGTTTCAGAGCTTATTCGTTACGGTCGATGTCTGCTTTACCAGCTGTTGTTGCCGACGTCACTGTCATTAGTTCCCCCAGGTGCCTCCATCATCCATTATGGCCTCTTTTCCGTCATACAGACTTAGCCTAATATGTTTGAAATCTATGAATATTATTCCTAGACTGCATCTCGATTTATCACGACATATGACCTAGACGCCAGAAGGGAAGTGCAAACTAGGTTGGCGAAGGCAGCAACAGCACTGAAGGCAATGGAGAAGGTGTGGAGAAGCAAAGCCATAGGGACAGAAACGAAAAAGAAGGTACTACAGACATGCATTTTCAGCACTCTGTTATATGGGTGCGAGGCCTGGGTGGTAACGAAGTACATTGAACAAAGACTTATGGCCTTCGAAAGAAAGTGCTACAGGAAAATACTAAGAATAGGGTGGATGCAGAAGGTAAACAACACAGAACTATACAAGCGAGTGCAGTTAAAACAAAACATCATGCAGAAGCTGATCAGAAGGAAACTAGGATTGTTCGGGCACATCTGCAGAATGGATAACAGCAGGAAGATCAAAGCACTGATGTTCGGACGAATGGATGGGACAAACAAGAGAGGAAGGCCTCATAGGGAATGGCTCGACGACATATCCGATTGGGGATTGGGGCAGGGCCCCGCTTCAGGAGCTGAGCGGAACGGCGCTGGATAGGAGAAAGTGGAAGGACCTGGTGAAGAAGGCATCGGACACCTACGGGCGCTGAGCCCACGGTTGCTGATGATGATGATGATGCATCTCGATTCCATTCCTCTGACGTCTTGTCCTATTCGCCTGTCTATAGAAGCCGTTCATCACGTGATAACTCGTTCACACGTGACTGGGTAGGACTTGAACCGGTGACCTGAGTTCCGACGGACGTCCATATATACGGACGGATCTTAGCAGACGACCACAGACGACGAATGACATTCATTTCTGAAAATGCATTTGAGCGTGAATCTCTTTCCGAATAACAACGACTCCATTATTACTCACTCTACGCCAGAACACAGCGCCCTCTCGCAACCACCCTCTCACTTCTTCTAAGCTCTTCTTCCATTCACAGAGGTCGCGTAACAAAGCCATTCAGACGATGACCTATGTCAGAAATAAATACAGCGCTATATGAATAAAGCTCCACTCGGTCGGTCTTTTCTCGCGGCGCCTAACGTCTTTGTTGTCCACTTGTCCGTAGCGACGGTCTGCTAGCCTCAGTCAGTGGGACTCACTCGGATTTAGGGAATAATACTCAATTCCAGGATCATTTTTTGTGTTCTCTTTCATCAATCCATTTTTCCGGCATTCGAACTTTTCGGCCTCCAATATTAGCGATTGTTTAAACTAATATTCTGTTGAATCGTAATTACGAAAGGCTACTGAGAGAAGTGTGCATTGGACACCTACGCAGGGTGAGAATTGCCGGGAGGGTTGGGTTTATCATAGGCCAACCCTGCCCCCAGTTATTTTTCCACAATTCTCGCACTGCACCTACGGGTTGTTAACCCATGGATAATTACGAAAGGCTACTGAGAGAATTGCAGAATGCGTTGAAGTGTATGGATGAAGAAGAACAAGACTTCTGCCTCTTTCCTGCATCACCTTCTCTCTCCCCTCTCTTCCTCTCGCTCTTCCTCTCTGTCTGTGTCTGTCTGTCTCTGTCTGTTTGTCTCCTTCTGTATCTCGCTGTCCTTGTCTGTCTCTGGCCCTCTCTGCTTGTCTGTCTCTGTATGCACGTCTCTGCCTGTCTCTGTCTGTCTATGTCTGTGTATCTCTCTATCTGGTCCTTTGTGTCTCTGTGCCTCTGTCTGTTTATCTGTTTGTCTCTCTCTACTTACTCCCCTCCTACCATAATTATAGGCTACCGATTCTGCCTCCATACTTTCCCATACTCTTCTCAGCTTTTCTTATCCTCTTCTGCTACCTTCCTTCGTGCCAGACCGTATCTTCAGGTTCACTTCTTCGTGCCATGTGGCATAGTGAGGATGCCAACGTCCATCCCTCCCTCCTTCCCTCCCTCCCTCCCTGCCCAATTCTTCCTTCCTTCCTCCGTTTCATCGCGTGCCATTCGATCCCATTTACCACTGAACGATACTCATCAGGCGCCACAGAACACTCAACTGAGAGAGAGAGAGAGAGAGAGAGAGAGAGAGAGAGAGAGAGAGAGAGAGACAGACAGACAGACAGACAGACAGACAGACAGACAGACAGACAGACAGAGACAGAGACAGAGAGAGTGAGTTTCTAATTGGTCTTTGGAAGCTGATATTAGAGCAATCCCACCATTTCCGTTATAAGTCGCCTAATCTGCAGAGTAAACTCCTCGCCAACCTCGTTAATGACAGATGAAGTTTAGACTGTTATTCACGAGGTTTACTCTGCAGTTGACGTGGATGAGACGATGAGGTTCGTGACTGACATAGAACTGTCAGTCTACTCACTACTGGCAATTCTTCACATTTATTAACATCACAGTCATTATCACCACTACCCATCGTCGCTATTAACATTCTGGATCCATTTACCCATGTGGAGAGCTGCGCTTAGTTTGGCCTTAGACTCAGTGCCTAAAGTGTGGAAAAATAAGTGCCTGGACGCCACTTACCTCTTCAAAAGAAGTGCTTGGACGCCCCTTACCTTAATTTCTAGTTTTTGCTCGCCAATAAGTGGATGGACGGCGTCCGGATATTAAAACAAGTGCATGGACGCCGTCTATGACCGTCCAAGCACACTTTAAGCCCTGCTTAGACTATTTGAGTCCATTGGACTATAATAGATCTACATGTAAAAATCAGCTCAATTATGTGACCTTAGATTCGCTACTAGAACTCAATATTAAAATACGTACTTGATCATCTAGTCTTTGATTACTTTTCGAATATATCGGCTAATCCTCGAGTACTTGGCTTCTTAATTTCTTTCTATCGAAGCGTTGACTGAAGTCTACACTGAAAAGGAAAAAAACTTCTTAAGAATCTACTTTTGAACAAGCATCGTCCAATACGGATAACGTCACAATAGTGCAGCCGTTGTTGCCATGACAAAGCTTGAAGTAATAAAGAGACGTAAGCTTAAGATTATGCGAATTGCGGCAGCTTGTAGGCTATTCTAAGAAGAAAATTTTTTAAGTTCATTCTTAATAATAAGTAAGTAAATAACCATTTATTTACACGACATTGTGGCAAGTGCGTAATGCCGCACATATCCACGAACCAGCTTTTTAGTTCACTAAAAAATTCTTTAATAAACGCCTGCAAACGCACTGCGCTTTAGACCCACAAGTGGTGGTTCTCACACAGATCTCGAGACTCCTGAACCATGTACCGTAAACCCTGTTATGCTATGTTATGTTATGTAGGCTACAAGCTATGCAGTAATCTTAATTAATATCAAACTTAACTAGGCCTACTGACAGAACAGACAACCCGCAGTAGGCAAATAGCCTACGGCGCTAATAGCAGTGTATACAAATCATGTCCGCCCAATGGGGACTCGAACTCGCTACCTCTCGCTCTCCATGTCAGCGTGTTAACCAAAGCACTAACCTCCACCAAGCTAAAACATAAGCAGTCGGCAACTCAAAAGGTCTAATAATCAAATGTTTTACAATTTTGTTTGAAAAAAATACTTCGATCCTTTTCTGCATGTTGCTACATTGCATGGGTTGTTTTTCGAATCGACATTAATCGAAGTTGTCGGCGCTATATGAGCCACAGATAAAGATTGAATAAACAAGTTTGCAGTGCGCCTCTGATTATTGGGCGCTATATAAATGTGTAAATACAATACAATTCAGTACAGTGCACTGCCTCGGATCAATGAAACTCAGTATATATAGTCTTCTTTGAGCCTTTGACCAACGGTGTCGGCTGGTCCTTTCGTGTTTCATTGTATATGACCATTCATAAATTGAATTATTTAATTTTAATTTTAAAAAATGACCAATAGCCTAACTTTCTTTCCGTCGTCGATAAAATTTCTGCCATACTTACGAAAAATTTCTTTTAACTTCGATGATCGACTGCCGCTAAGTTTGAGAGCTGGTGTTATAAAACTGTTATTCGTCGCCTTCCTTGCCTTCTTCGTCGTCTTTCGTCGAATTTTCATCATTTTCATCGTCTTCTTTGTTATGTCGCTTTCGTCTTTCACAGAAATAATAATATATTAATCGATTCATCCCTACAGTGATGAGAAAACGAAGGAAAATGACGTCATTTTGCGATGTTTATATTACATATTGTGACGTCAACAGACTTTAAAGTAAAACGGCAATCGCAATGGGTGCAGTAATCATCACGTAGGTTGCAGCTTCAATTTTGCTATTCCACTGTTATCCAAACTGCGCATTCACAGCCATTCAATGTTACATTAATGTAGTTTTTACATCAAATTAAATAGTAATTTGAAGCAAGTAGCATATTTCATCATTTTATGAGTCTAATTTAACCTTGCAGCTAAAAACACGAATCGCAAACTTTGGTTTCACTCGGTTTCTTAATTTTTTAGTTAAGTTATGATCTTTATGCCTGTCAAGAAACGATGTAATTTGGCCGAATCAGCCCAACTCATCTGATGTTCTCAGACTCAATACAATAACAATTCAATTAACGACGTAGGCCTATGGTGGCGCTCTATCACAGGCATGCATAGGCCTATGTGTAGACTCTGTGGCTGCTGGGGCACGTCCCACTTCTCAATATTTGAGGAGGTGCAATTTCCAAAATAGTGTTGCGGACGACCAGGGCTGGGCAAATGACACCAGGAACCGAACCCCAAACCCTAGTCGTCCGGGTGATGTCCGTCCGTGTAGTCCGGCGTCAACTGAAGATTGACGACTAGCCAGTCAGGCTTAAAACACATTTATTCGACGATCAAAGAAGAACTTCGTAAAGCAGTCCTCAGTCAACTTCTACAGCGCCAGTGTTCGGAGCAAGTTCGGAGCAATGTTCGGAGCAATGTTCGGAGCTATTCGTGTAGCGCCACTGTCCCAAAACCACTGCACCACTGTTCACAGCAATTGTCAATGCAGAACGCCGAATCGTCATCGTGTAGATCACCGCTGCCTCGCCAGCGCCCGCAGAAAGTCTGTGAAGCGGGTCGGGTTTCGAACCCGAGTCGGCGTCGTCGAAGACAGGAACTGAACCACTGCGCTCACCCGGTCGAAAGCGTTGGCAGGTCCGGCGTTGAATCCCGTTCGTCGTGGCACAGCGAAGATCACCAGACCTTCCGTCGTCCGCAGGCGTCGGATTCCAGAAGAGCACAACCGCGGGTCAGGAATTGAACCCCAGTCGTCAGCGTTGCACAGCAAAGGTCTCCAAACCTTTCGTCGTCGTCAGCGTCGGACTCCCAATCGAATACGTCAGCAGCACCGGCGTCGAATCCCAATCGTCGGCGTTGCACAGCAAAGGTCTCCAAACCTTTCGTCGTCGTCAGCGTCGGACTCCCAATCGAATACGTCAGCAGCACCGGCGTCGAATCCCAATCGTCGGCGTTGCACAGCGGAGATCACCAGACCTTCCGTCGCGGGTCAAGCTTCGAACCCAGGCGTCGTAGTTGCACAGCGGAGGTCACCAAACCTTTCGTCGACAGGCGCTGAATTTCGACAGCGTCGTCGAATCGTCGAGCGCTCTCCAAAGCGTTTTCCTCCAGACGATCACCCGCTGACTGTACTGCGACTCGAACCCGCAACAGCCGACCGACACGTCTTTCCACTGTTTCTCGGCGATTCGATGACTGCTTCTCGCTGACTGTTGTAACGACTCTCTCTCTCTTCGCTGACTTCCTCGATGACTGCACTTCGATGACTGTTTCTCTCGATGACTGTCGTGCCTACGTGCGCACTCGTATATTTATATCACGAGGCCACGCCCACCAATTCGTGTAGACGCCAATTCGTGTAGACGCCAATTCAGGTAGACGCCAATTCGTGTAGACGCCAATTGAGGTAGACGCGATACTTAGGCGGACACGAGGACAGACACTCAATAAAAAAATACACTCCATGAACTCGATTTCCAACAATAGTCAGAGGAGATTTTCTTTAAATATTGTTACCGAGACCATAGGTGCAATCACGTCCTAAAAGTTGGGGGACCAAATGAATCACGTCCTAAAAGTTGGGGGACCATAATAATAAAGTTAGGAGGACCACTTAAAAGTTGGGGGGACGCGTCCCGTGGGTCCCATAGGGTGGTTGCGCCTATGACCGAGACTGGTATACTGGTATAGCCTATAACTACTACTGAATGGACGGAATAATGAATCCAAAGTCATGAACCGTGATGAACGTTCTCCTAATGCTCTAAAATCCGGGTAGTTTTGTAGTATATGACTAGGCCTACATAGCTTCTTGAGAGATTTCGTACAAGTCAACGGCAGAGACGGCGCAGACGATCTCTAAGACTCTAATATAGGGCCTACTATTATGTGACTTGACTACAATTTCCAGTCCAGCACAACAGAACAGTTTGGAGAAGAGTGTGCAGTTGATATATTTTTTCTGAGTACTTTAGTTAAGCCCCCGTTGCCCCTTCATACCGCTTTGTATTATACTAAGGGAGGATAAAGCGGCATGCAGACAAATATACATAGACCTATATACACATGCATCATATGTACATTATCAAGATTTATGCATACTTGCATAATGCATACATAGGCCGGTGTCACGAAATAAAGTCTCCCCCCGATACAAAGTCTCCCCCCGAAACAGAGTCTCCCCTGGCTGAAACTCTGTATTGGAAGAAATTTTCTGAAGTAAAAGTATTATATGTTTTCTTGTTATATAATCTGGCAACGTAAACTAACCGTTTAACCTGTTCATCTCTAAATTTGATGCAACTGTAGCCAATTTTACGCTGAACGGGGGAGACTTTGTTTCGTGGACGGCGGAAATATTCTGTCCCCCACGGAGACTTTATTTCAGAATATACTCTCCGGGGGCGAATTTATTCTGGAACAGATCCTCCGGGGGAGAATCTGTTTCGAAATAAAATCTCCGGGGGGAGACTTTTAGGGTGAGACTCTGTCACGCGACACCGGCCTATAGCAATCAATGGTTTATTGTAGCGAGCATACATAGCCTAATAAACCTATAGGCTATGTATTGTAGTTCTTATAGCCTACGCCAATCGTTTTCGACTCAACTCGACTTGGCAGTCGATCGATTCGATCGACTAGGGAGTATGGGGGGGTATGAGGTGTAGGCCTACGGAAGATAACTGGAAAGTAGTAGTCGAAACTTGTAGTGCCATCACAGAAGAAACGTGCTGCAGAGTACAATTGCAGATTACAGAGATGCTTTCCCATTTAGGAACTTTGCCGATCCCCAGTTGTATTTGGCGATTGCTTTACCGTACCGTGTATTCTATAGTTTTACTTTAGGCCCTATGCTGCGCTGACGCAAAGAATTAGATGTGGACTAGATGCCACATAGGTCCATGTTTACTTTACTTAAGCTTAGAACCCCAAGTTATTTTGTGTTGCAAGCAATTGTATTGTTCTGTTTTGCATTGTATTAAAATAAATTGCTTCTGTTTGCCATTGTTATTGTATTGTTCTGCTCTGCATTTTATTGCAATGAATAGATGCTGTTTGCCATTGTTATTGTATTGTTCTGTTCTGCATTTTATTGCAATGAATTGCTTCTGTTTGCCATTGTTATTGTATTGTTCTGTTCTGCATTGTATTACAGTGAATTGCTTCTGTTTGCCATTGTTATTGTATTCTTCTGTTCTGCATTGTATTGCAATGAATTGCTTAGAACTGTTTGCATGGTTATTGTATTGATCGCACTAATTGTGTTCTTCGCAATCCAGTTCTCTTAATGTCTGTTTGCCGTGTCTTCTCTGTACTTTCCAGTTGGAATGATGGGTCGACTGACGGCCATCTCTGTCTCTCCGTTCTCCGCAACAATCGCCCTTCTGTTGGTCATCGTCTGGTCATCGACTGGACATGGCGATCGACTGCAGGACTCGACCAACATCCAGTTCCACCATGGACTGGATCCCACCGCAGCCATCGCAAGAAACCCAGAGAGGTTCAGAGGAGAAGATGGAGCACCACTCCTGGCTGCTGCTGCTGCTGCTGGGTTGGATCAGAAGTTGTCGGACGCCTTCGAAGTCAGATCGAAGAAGGAGAAGCGGAGGATGCCCTTCCGAAGCGACCTTGGAAAGCGCTTCTTCAGCCCCAAGTACGCCCTTCAACTTCCGGTGGTCCTCGAGGAAGAAGACTCCGAGTGGAGAGAGGTCAAGGGCGAAGACGAAAAGAGAGGAAAGAGGTACAGAAACTTCAAGGCCGACCTTGGCAAAAGGTCAAGCTCGTTGGGTCATGGATTCGCGGATGACGTCGATGTCGTTGCTGGATTCGATAGAGATGGATACCTGGAGGAGGAACCGGAAGAGCAGGACGATTCCGTCGACATCACCAAACGCCGCATGTTCCGCAGCGACCTCGGGTAGAGCTGGAAAAGATGAACACTAAATAGAATACTAGTCATAACTAATATCCTACTCCATCCAGTAGATTCCTTCCACCACCCCAAACGTTCTTCCTTCCTATGGACGTGGAAAGCTTCACTGAACTTTATCACGCTGCCAAAAGAACGCGTTTATGCTTCAAGACACGTTTGAGATAAGGTTCTCCAGTTCTCTAGCTAGTTCTCCAATTACAGAGGTGGCCCCAGACATTTTTGCAACCAGGGTATAGTCAAGGCAGTGATACTATAGTAACCAGCGCAGGGAGTTATTAACGCCCTAAACAAATTCTTGGCAGGGCAAACATTCCAGTGGCCTTGTGGCAGGGCAAAAACCAAGGGCATTTGCGCAGTTGCGCTGTCTTGCCCAGCCGTACGGCCTTCAATGCAAGTCAATATTGGTTTCGTAGAGATCACATCGTTCGAGTATTTAGACCTATTAGAAAAATACTCTTGAACACAATAGCAAGATAAAAGTGACATTTAATTTGATAGTTGCACATAATATTGAACCTACCTGGCGGCCCTGGCCTATAACTGCGGCTGGAAGTTGTTCACAAATCTGTAGGATTCAGTTTCACACACACAGCATCTGACGATTACTAAGTTGTTATGGTCAAATAAAATCGTAACCTATAATATCCAGATATCTAATTCTGGTCTAAAGAATAGGAGAAATGTTTAATTTATTTTAAGCACTTATTACGCGTGCAAAATCTGTTAATCTGGGTCGGAGGCTTTGTGACAAACCCTCCCCTGGAAGACTTGGGGGACCGTCCATAAATGACGACACACACCTTGGGGCGGAGGGGATCAGGCAACTGCACAGAGCCATCGATTGACGCTTCGATATACGATATATATAATATATATATATATATATTCGAAATACGATATAATATATTCGATAGTGCGAGTTAATAAATATGCATGCAACTATTTATAGATATACACAAACTGAAGTGGAAAGTGACGACGAGAGAAATTGAGAGGTCATGAAAACATGAAAGAGAGGAAGACTTAAAGAAGAAATTGTCACTAGATATTCGAAGGAAAGAAGATATTGCAGGGTGAATTAATTAACATTTGCGAACACCTCGAGCGGTGGAAAGAGTACTCAAGAGATTAATTATGGTCATCTTTTCTGGGTAATTCCAAGTCAATGGGTATCTTGCACATCAAGAGTGAAGACAGCCACCCTCACCCCGGCGCACACGCTCTGAGATCCAAATCATGCAAGAGCAGTGGTTAAAGTGGTTTGGATGAGCAGTGGGAATGCCACAGAAGAGCTTTATTGGAACGCATGTGTTTCCATGGTTACATGCATGGCGAGCAGTGGGAATGCAAGCACAGAATTTCGAGAGCATTGCATGGGTCTGACTTGTCTTGAGTAGGACAAAATAACAAACTCAGTCATAACTATGTTTGTCTATGAGAGATCTTGCCAAACATCTTCCATCTGTTTCTGAACTCTGAGTTAAAAGTCATTTTAAACAAAAAAACATAAATCCTGCATACAGCAGTGCAGCATGCTGCGAAATCTTTGTAAATGATTAAAAACAAACAAGCCATTTAATAAACACACATAATAATATATACATATCTTTGCAAAGGAATTATGATGCAATGAGCAACAATTGTCTGTTCTATTAAACACGAAGTTTGTTAAAAACTGCAGGACTCTTAATTCACCAAATGCCTTTCAAATGAATTTATACACAAAAAATACAAACACAATGCTGCACTTTGATATTTGGACATGAATCACACTTTCAACTCATAACTTGGGTCAAGCTCTTGTCTACCTCCGTTATCTTATTAGGCAGCCAATCTAAGCTATCACTGGATGTCCACTATGCTCTTTAGACCGTCACAACATTTGAGTAACATGGCTTTGAACTGCCACTGTTCCACATTATGACCCTGCTTCTGTTGGTCGTTTGCTCTGCAATAACCTCTCTGTTATTTATAACTTGTGTTGAAATCATTCAGTCAAGAATTTCTAGGACGCCTCTTCACTACTCAAGAGCACTTCTGTCTCAAGCACAGCAAAAGCAGGTTTTAGTTGAACGAAAAACGTCTCATAAAGATCCCCATGAAGCAGATGCAGCTACTGTGAGAACCCATTCCAGACCGCTGGGCCTACCATGGAAAAGCCTCGATTCTGCATGGTTCCAGTTCATGCAAATGGAACCAAGAGCCCTTCTATTATCTGGGAAACTACCATTTCTGCCCGTTGTCTTAAGACTTTTCTTCTTCAAGAAGTTCTTTGCACTGGGAGTGCCTCTGATTAGATTGTACTGTGAGAGGCTCTTAATAAATCCGTAAACAGAGTAGAAAACCAGGCTCGACAATGGGGCTTTCATCAGTTCATCACAATTAAAGAGAAACATAACAATAGGACCGGAAACACTGCAACCACTGAAAAAAATTTGATCCATGATCAAAATTACAAATAAACCACATTTTTCTAAACTTTCATTAATCAGCTAAAAACACAAACAGTTGTAAAGCAAACAAAGCCAAACCATTCCAAGCCTCCAATGTTTATTCGTTAAAATATAATGTTGCAAGATAAATTCTGGTATAATGTAATTACTTGTTGCAGTACTTGCAATTCAAATGCTCCACAACAGTAAATAGCTGTGGCATAGCAATGTCCAAGTTAATGATTGAATGCACACAAGACAGTAATACGCCTACTTATATCAGACGAGGTATAAACAGCTCTGAACATCCAATTCTATACTCCTAAATAGCATTCAAGTGCAAGACAGAGCAGTAATAAAAATTGAAAAGGGTTACATATTGTATATAGTGCTACCTTTGCCATCATGGCAAGAATTCCAAACAACTGAAATTTCCTACTTGCTGCACATAGTGAATGCCTTATGCCGACTTGCTCTGCCAAAATCAAAATCCTAAACGAAACCTCATCATAAAAGATATCAGAGTTATGTTCTGCATATTGAAAACATAGAGGTCTGCAGATTGTATTTTGGTTTAAGTTTATGAATTTTGTTGTGTAGTTAAGGCGATCAAGATCCAAGGTTTGGTCACTGTGTACCGACCAGGAGTGTTTGACAAGGAATATTCTGCAGGGTGAGAATTGCCCGGGGGGTTGGGGGGTTCAACCCCCCCAGTCTTTCTTAGAGCCCCATAGTAAATTCTGTTTTTCACACCCAAATTTCAAGTGGATAATGGTCCAACCCCCCAGTTATTTTTCCACAATTCTTACACTGATATTCTGCCTCATCAGCACAGCATCTTTAAGACCATTGTTACCTTTCAGGAGTTTCTCAATATTACGGTACATCGCTACTCTGTCATAACAGATCACCTCTGCTAAGCAATTACGCAATTTCATCATGCAGACTCATGCTCCTGGTCCTGTGCTCTAAATCCGAGTTAAGAACATAGTACCGGTATTGAATATCTAAAGGATCACCGTATGTCAAGCATTCAAACATTTAAACCACATTACAATATGAAAGGCAGGTTCAACTGCAAAACACTGACAAGATATTTATGCACTGCTGGAGTTCCACAGGGATCTGTCCTTGGTCCTCTATTATTCACCGTCTTTACCTCCCCAATTAATCGCATAGCTAATCATTTTGGTGTCCAATTACAGCAGTACGCGGACGACACTCAGCTCTATATTGCTCTGTCACACACTGATCAGTCCGGTAAACTTAAACTTGAGGAGTGCCTGTCATCTTTATATGCCTGGTTCTGTTTTAATGGTTTGGCTATAAACCCAAACAAGTCTGAGGCAATTTTGTTCGGGTCACGACAACGCTTGCGTTCTTTTCCTTCACTTTCCAGCATCGACCTCGCAGGCTCCGCAGTACCGTTATCAGATTCTGTTAAAACTCTTGGGGTTACCCTGGACAGTATGCTTACTTTTCGGATGCATGTAACTAACCTTTGTAGATCTTGCTTTTATCACATCAGGGCAATACGCCACATTAGGTCGGCTCTGACTAAGGATATGTCAAAGACTTTAGCTTGCGCCCTTGTCTCCTCTCGCCTTGATTATGCTAATGCGATTTTTGTTGGCATTTCAGACTATGAGCTACATAGGCTGCAACGCATCCAAAATTCTTTAGCTCGGGTTGTGCTGCGTGTCCCACTACGATCAAGTTCCTCAGTTTTACTTCATCAGCTGCATTGGCTTCCTGTCGAGTTTAGGATTAAATTTAAATTGGCCTGTTTAACCTACAAATCCCTCTCTACCGGAACACCTCCCTACCTTCAGTCACTGCTTACTCCTTATATTCCTCCTCGTTGCCTGCGATCATCAAACATGGGTCTTTTAGTTGAACCTCGATGCAGAACTGTTATGGGCTCGCGTGCATTCCATGCCTCTGCTCCCAAAGAATGGAATCTACTTCCACTCTCTCTTCGTTGCTCAAATTCACTCCCTACCTTCAAAAAACGGCTCAAAACTCACTATTTCTCTTTGGCTTTCAAGCACATGGACCTTTAACTGCATCTTCCTCTGGCGGCTAACTATCCGCGCCTCAGATTCACACTTTGGTGTGACCTTGCGCGCGTAATAAATTTATGTAATAATAATAAAAAAATAATAATAATAATATGCTAAAAATGTCAAATAAAACTACGTCGTTAAGAAATAGATGCCAAGTAGAATGTGCATTTCTATATGATGAAGAAACTGTTAGTCATAAATGACTTACTTACTTATGACTAAGCATGAGACAAACCTCACAAAGACGGAAGGAACTCTGTTCACTTGATTCTGAAGTTGCTGACTAACTGGGCAAAACCGTATATATATATAATTTTTTTTCTAAATATAGAACTTTTCACAGGTGTAGGTTTCATTAAGGCTGCTATAGAAAAATCCCAAGCTAAGGTTGACCATAGCTTAACCCAAGTCACTGAACCCCATGTCAGGAATGTTTGAGTAGAGTCAATTCCAGCTTATATGCTCCAATGCCTCCGACGATACCATCAATGAAATTTCTATGAAACAACTGCTTAAGACAAACATCTGCGCAACTTGATCATATGCACAATAAGTTGTGATGCACGTGACTAAACATTAGGCACTGTGGAACATGTTAAATTAAGCGCCCATTGCAAGACATCACAACAAATTTGAAAATAAAATATAGGGTCATTCCATGCCAAATCAACAAATTTTTCAGAAAGTTCCAGTTCGACCATCTCGGATTTTACTGAAAATTTTTCAGAATATTTATTATGGTACTGGAGGAAACTATGCCAAATTTTAGATCAAAATCTTAAGTAGTTTTGAAGATATTAATTTTCAAAGACGTCTGGGGTGACCTCGTTTTCGACGTTTTGGGAGTCGCGTCTAAATTTGTAACAACGTTCAGAAGCTCATAACTTCATTAATATAGCAGATAATTTTATGAAATTTTCAGGATGTTTAGTCTTTGTGGTTTAGATGACATGCTGAAGAAATGAAAGATCAGTCTTGAAAATTCTGATGTTAGGACCCAACTGAAAATGGTTAAAAAAAACTTGCGGATGTCTGACGATCATACTTTGCTGCCCTGGTGTGGCCAAATTGAATTTTTTTAAAGGAATATTTAAACAACTTGTGATACTAATGTACTTTCTCTACAAAAATATGCAAAAATTTTGAATTTCTGATGCATGCCTACTGCCATATGGCCTTCCAAATTTGGAAAATTCCATTCCGAAGACCATTTTCAAGGTCAAAGATCATCATGTTTGTTAGGTCATGGAGCAATAAAATTTACATCATTGGAAAGAGCAGCTCAGATACTCTAAGTTCACCAAAAATTGTGATGGTGTCTCTTCTTGTTTGCGCAATATTATTTTTTCAATTGTGGCAGTTTTATGCATTCGCGAGTTTATAATGGAGTCAATATCAGGGCATTATATTGTGAAATAATATCTGTAATAAGTCAATTTGTTCAGATTTCAGTCACCTCATCTTCCTCAGGTCTTGAAGTTATTAGGTGGATGTCTAACTTGATGAGTCACTATCATATGAAAGATATATCTAAGAGATACACATGCCCGAAAAAATGTAAATTGGCATTTGTGCAACATTTACAAATTTATAAATTTAAAATCTCAAGGACTACCACCCAGATTCTTGCATATTTGGAAAGAACACAAAAAACTGATTAGATGAAAAAAATATCAGCCCACTGGTTAATTTCCTAGCCGTGATATGACAGTCCAAACTTGGTGGATCATGCCGTTTCTCGTGAAGGATGTAATATGGCATTTGTACAACATCTGCAGATTTATTAATTGAAAATCACAAGGACTACCACCCATATTGTTGCATATTTGGAAAGAGCACAAAAAACTGATTAGATGAAAAAAATATCAGCCCACTGGTTAATTTCCTAGCCGTGATATGACAGTCCAAACTTGGTGGATCAGGCCGTTTCTCGTGAATGATGTAATATGGCATTTGTACAACATCTGCAGATTTATTAATTGAAAATCACAAGGACTACCACCCATATTGTTGCATATTTGGAAAGAGCACAAAAAACTGATTAGATGAAAAAAATATCAGCCAACTGGTTAATTTCCTAGCCGTGATATGACAGTCCAAACTTGATGGATCGTGCCGTTTTTCGTGATTATTTTTGTGCCACTTGAATTAAAAGCTAATCACGAGAAAACGGCACGATCCAGCAAGTTTGGACTGTCATATCACGGCTAGGAAATTAACCAGTGGGCTGATATTTTTTTCATCTAATCCGTTTTTTGTGCTCTTTCCAAATATGCAACAATATGGGTGGTAGTCCTTGTGATTTTAAATTTATAAATCTGCAGATGTTGTACAAATGCCATATTGCATCCTTCACGAGAAACGGCATGATCTACCAAGTTTGGACTGCCATGTCACAGCCAGGAAATTGACCAGTGGGCTGATATTTTTTTCATCTAATCAGTTTTTTGTGTTCTTTCCAAATATGCAAAAATCTGGGTGGTAATTCTTGAGATTTTAAATTTATAAATTTGTAAATGCTGCACAAATGCCAATTTACATTTTTTCGGGCATGTGTATCTCTTAGATATATCTTTCATAATTATGATAGTGACTCATCAAGTTAGACATCCACCTAATAACTTCAAGACCTGAGGAAGATGAGGTGACTGAAATCTGAACAAATTGACTTATTACAGATATTATTTCACAATATAATGCCCTGATATTGACTCCATTATAAACTCGCGAATGCATAAAACTGCCACAATTGAAAAAATAATATTGCGCAAACAAGAAGAGACACCATCACAATTTTTGGTGAACTTAGAGTATCTGAGCTGCTCTTTCCAATGATGTAAATTTTATTGCTCCATGACCTAACAAACATGATGATCTTTGACCTTGAAAATGGTCTTCGGAATGGAATTTTCCAAATTTGGAAGGCCATATGGCAGTAGGCATGCATCAGAAATTCAAAATTTTTGCATATTTTTGTAGAGAAAGTACATTAGTATCACAAGTTGTTTAAATATTCTTTTAAAAAAATTCAATTTGGCCACACCAGGGCAGCAAAGTATGATCGTCAGACATCCGCAAGTTTTTTTTAACCATTTTCAGTTGGGTCCTAACATCAGAATTTTCAAGACTGATCTTTCATTTCTTCAGCATGTCATCTAAACCACAAAGACTAAACATCCTGAAAATTTCATAAAATTATCTGCTATATTAATGAAGTTATGAGCTTCTGAACGTTGTTACAAATTTAGACGCGACTCCCAAAACGTCGAAAACGAGGTCACCCCAGACGTCTTTGAAAATTAATATCTTCAAAACTACTTAAGATTTTGATCTAAAATTTGGCATAGTTTCCTCTAATACCATAATAAACATTCTGAAAAATTTTCATTGAAATCCAAGATGGTCGACCTGGAGCCATTTGTTGAATTGAGGCGGAATGACCCTATACTCAGCAGAATGCTACATAAGGACTTGCAATTTAACAAAGAACACTATAAGCTCTATACATATGCACAAAACTCATTATCAACCATTTAATGATGCCTACATGCTCTCTGAATGAAATGCTTGCACACCAATGTTTCGACCTTCTGTGAGTTTATTCGAAATGATAATTTAAGCACAAATGCTAGTCAATTCTATATTCACAAATTAGACAATTTCGGGTAGAGATATAAATGAAGTACCACATGTTACAAACCTGAAGCATAAGAGTTTCTCTCAATTTCAATTTTAAAAAATGTAATTAGAATATGGGATTCCATGTTTATCAATCCCGTGATTTAAAGAGTTAGAATCCCTAATCTGATATAATTAAGGTTTTGAGCAAAGAAGAGCACAAACCTTTGCTTGAATTCATTCATTAACATACAATGCACAGCTCAAACAATATACATATAATTATTTTCCAACAACAAACACAAAATCCAATTGTTGTTAATTAGGAGTACAAATTAAAACTATACATCACCTGTAAATACGATCTCCTAAACGAAATATTCAACCCTATCAGATGAATTCAATTCCCTCGTATTTATGGTCTCCAATCTTAAGCTCATCGAGTATCATATCACCCTCCAAGTTAAACACCATGATATAGGACGCAATCTTTCCATTGTCCTCTTCCGATTTTAAGGCCACAATAATTGTATCATCAGTTCCAGGGACAAACTTGAAGGACGAGAATCCATGCGTTGGGTTAAGCGCTCCGATGCGACTAAGTTGGATGGTGGAGAAGTTTTCATCCGTGCGAAACAGGAGATTGGTCGCCCGGCGTTCATCATCTGTTTCCGTGTAGGTCTCGGTGCTGGCACGTCGTGGAAGGAAGAACCACTGCTGGTGAACATCACTCCACATTCCAGATTCGTGAATCAAATAACCTAGACAATACACATACACAAAATATTAAAATGACATCACCGACAAATATGGCATCAAATATGCGCACAGAGCATACTTCTCTCATTGGATTAAAAGATCTAAACACACTTATGCATCTAGCACTAAATCGAGAGTGCAATTAAAAATGAATATGGCTACAGGTGGTAGGAATGTTGAACCTCTTACCGCTATACTTTGATCACTATCACCTGATTTCAGTTTTCAAGAAGAGTTGCTATACAAATGAAGTATAATTATGAAAGAACATAATAAAACTAAAGCACTCTGTGAATTCTGTGGTTAAAATTGAACTAATTGGGGTAGGGGTCTAGGTGAATGGTAGCACCTGTCACAGAGAGCAGAAGTCTGAAGGTCAGCATAGCAGCACAATTGATTGACAATAACCTCCCAAAGGTTTCGGTGTTTCACTCACGAGATGGCATTAATTAGTCAAATCAGCATGACATGATGGGTCACTGCAAAATTTGATCCATTCATATCAGTATCAGTGATTACAGTTGGAGTGAGAAGTGGGAACAGCGAATGTGCAAGCAGTGGGAACGCAGATGGTGAATTTTAATGGAACGCATGTGTTTCAAGGGTTCCATGCATGGTAAGCAGTGGGAATGCAAGCAGATAATTTCGAAAGCAGAGGAACGCCATTCCAATGCACTTTAACCCTGCATAGCATGACTTGCGATAATACTGTGCACCATGTCAGACAGATAATGATAGGCAAGATTATTTGGCTCAAGGCCTCTGTTTTGGGTGAGTTTTTAAAAAGGAGGCATAATATATGTACTTCAGCTGTGCATGCATCTGTCTTGCTCAATATCTGTATAACACTTTCAAGAGCCTCTCAAAACATTGCTACCAAAGACCACAGATCTAAAGGCCAATCTCAAGATAAACAACATATAAAACACTTGTTGATTTATTATACTATTCTACTTGTAACAGTTAGAGGACATTGCAGGTTCGGATTGAGAGGTTGGAAAGGTCAAGCCCTGTGACTTATTGGGGTTCATCAAGGCCGACCGTGTATCCCAATCTATGCGCAAGGTCTTGCACTGGCTTCCTTTCCCGCAGCGCATCCCATTTAGGATTGCATCTTTGATGTGGCGACGCTTATCAGCCTGGGCACCCTCTTATCTGTGTGTGCTTTGCCTACCCCTTTCCACTTGCATAAGCCACTGCGCTCTGGTGTCCATGGTGACTTAATGGTTCCTTTCACTCGCTCTGCAACAATGCAGAGGCGTTCGTTTTCTGTGGTTGGTCTAACAACCTGGAATGGACTTCCATTGACTATGCGACACCTCCCAAGCTCTTCTCAATTTCACAAACTGCTGAAGACTGTTTTTTTCGCTTGATCTTGCCTGAGAGCGCCTCTGAGTAGATACCTTGGAGGGGCGCTAAATAAATTATGATTGATTGATTGACATTGTCAGCATTCAATATTAACTAATTCACTCATTGACATTAATTTTCAGAGACATTATCCTGAGCTGAACCATATTGAGGTTAAAGTGAATCCTATGAACAATGACAATGCACCAACTAGACCATGTTTCCTTAAAGGTTGTACAAGACAAAGGTTAAAGGTAGGTACAGCAACATTCAGCCAAAGATCTGCACAGTCAGCATGACCACAGTGCCATCATTACTACAATCGTAATCACTATCGTTAATTTATATAGCACCACTTCATGAGAAACTCCTCAGATGTGTTCCAGACTTGGCAACACCAAAGTACCAACCCACAATCAAAGAGCATGGCTTTTCAAAAACTTGCGGAAAAGGGGCAAAGAAAGGCAGAGAAGTTCAATATAGTTGTTACTCGACAATAAACTTGTCAGAGGTTAAATGAACCTGGTGAGTTGAATCCACCCTTCTCTCGCAGTTTGTTGTATCGATCAACCCAGTTGTGGTGCGCGATGTCTCCTAGATGTCCGACGCTCTTCACCCACTGCGGGTAAAGATTCTGAACCACACCGTTCGTTGTTGTCCACTCCTTGCCAAGACCTCCAACCCACAGCGTGTTGTCTTTCACTGTCATCCACTCACACTTGAAGCCTATCACAAATACATCATAACTTTAACAAGCAGACTGGAAATGAAATACCACTAGCACCCAATGAACCTTCCTAAGTATTGAGACCTGTTCATTCATCTTAAAGCTGAGAAAACGAAGATTATCCAGTGCAGTGCGTCACGTTACTCATGACATGCTTAGAACTTGTATTAATATTTTGCAGAAAAGTTTAGGGTAGCTAGTCACTTTTTACCAAAGGTAACACAGTGGTAACTGATGACTTTAATGAAATAATGGCAATGAAAACTTTAGTTTCTTTGTGTTAAGTACTTTTAATCGACCGAAGTTGTTTAGTCGAATATGATAATTGCTAAAGGTGTTCTATACTAAAAATCTGTAAATTCACTGGTTCACATGCATTTCAATGGTATGCAAAATTTTTGGCACATTTCCAATTGTGCTCATTTCTCTACACTCTTTCCTATCATTCATTTATTTTCAACTCTAATTTCAAAATGATGAGAGCTCAAAGTTCAACTTAATATTCCATATCAACTGGATCTTGGAGGAGGCAGACCTGATTATACCAGACATTCAGTGATGAAGATCGTGCAAAGACAACTTTGACACATCCTGCAACAACCAGTTGCTCTGAGGGAGGGCCATGCACATCGGCTCAGACCTCATCGGCACTTGGGTGACCAATGGACAGAAGTCTGTCGAGAAGGTAAAGAATATTTGCAGTATGGAGAGTACAAAAGATTGGACCAAGAACCGATCCTTGTGGGATGCCAAACTCAATCGCAGTCCAAGGTATTCTACAGTCTCCAAGGGCATTTAAATGAACACACACTTGCAGAAAAGGAACAGTCATCAAAAGGCCGGTAATAAGTAACAGCTGGCGAAAGAGAGTCCAGTTTACAGGATTTCTGGTTGTAAGACCTAAGGACCAGACACAGCTCAGACCCCAAGATGGGGCAAATTTGAATGAAAAAGGTTAACCAAGTTCAAATTTAACAAAGCTCTATGCATGGGCGCCAACTCTGCGAGGCCCGTGAGTGCTCAGCACCACCAAAAATTGGCCATGCGAGGCCCGCCCTATGCTGGGCACCACCAGAAATCAGCCAACAAGATGTACTTTTTATGATATTATTTCTCTGTTGGCGTTGCTTATCTATAAAAATCATTGCGTTTTTTACATATTTTCTTTTATCTCAGTTAGTCTACCTTAATAATTATTACTCCAGTTTTACTCCGTCCGGTAGTCTGAACTCCATACGAATACGAGGAAAATCTCAAAATCTCGCTCATTCGATCCGCTTCAGTCATTTTTTTTATTACGGACGAAGGCGACGACTTGAATGACTGTTTATTTTTATTGTAGGCCTACATGCTGGGTTATATAATGATCATCACTGCGCGAAAATCACCTTACAGCATCACAAAAGCTGGATACTGTTTTGTCTGCGTTAATTAACAAATCAGCCTTGACTAAATTGTCTGCGAAAACCATTTGAAAAACTATCTTCCACAATGTTAATATTGGCTCACTAAAATTAATAGTGGCTAATGTAGACAGAATTTTTTGATTTCTTGTGCAAGATTTGAGTCTGTTGAGTGTTGACCTAATTAGGGGAGAGTGCTCCAAGATGCCCATGCTAACGAAGATTGTGCTTTTCTTCTGTGTGGATTCCAAGAAAAGTACATGCCAAGAGTTATAAAATTTTTTAAGCAATTGGGAAGAACATTTATTGAGATATTAAATCATATCTTTAAAAATGACATAATGGGAAATTTTGATGAGATAACAGCTCAAAATGTCACTATTTCATGTTGTGCGGAAATTTATTGAAGTATTAAATCATATCTTTAAAAAAGAAATAATGGAAAATTTTGATGAGATAACAGCTCAAAATGTCACTATTTCATGTTGTGCGGAAATTTTTTAGACAACGGAAAGGATGCTTTTCAAGTCTCAAACCACGACAATTTCTTTTAAATGACAGCCTAAGATGCTGCCATCGCAGTGTGGCAAGAAAAAAATTCGAAAATGGTTAGGAGCACATGCATCCCCTCCCAAGCCCCTTCGGCCCTTCCCCGCTCGGCGATCGTCCTTTGACCGCGAGTTCGTCCCGTAAAACCATGAACACGTCTCCGCCTATGAACAGAGGTCATTTCACTCACTCTCCTATAAAAAAGGCTCAAAAATTTTTCCCGCGCTCACGCGCGGATTTCTTTCACATTCCCTTGGGCACCCACACTCTTCGGGTCAACTCGGCGCCTATGGCTCTATGCTATATAATTTCACATATATTATGCAATGCCAACAGATAATCTGTTAAAAAGCATATGTTGCTCACCAGCGGCGCCCCCAGGATTTTTTTCTTGTACGCACAGCCAAGGATGGAAAAAGTTTTCGATGGGGGCCAACCGGGATACAGGGAAAAATTTTCTTCAGGGTCACCGAAAAAACTGATGACCTTTTTTTTAGTCATCAGCCTTGAATTTGAAAAATACCTTTTTCCATCCGCCGAAAAAACTGATGACTTTTTTTTAGTCATCAGCCATTTTTTTAGTCTTTCAGCGCTGTACGCACTTGCGTACGCCTGCGGGCGCCGCTGTTGCTCACTGATTTATGGTGGGGCCAAGCATATGTGGCCCGTTTCTGGTGGTGCTGGGCAAGGGTCTCACAGAGTTTGTGCTTTTGAACACTACACTCATAAAACTGATAACATTACAATGGAAATTTAAAAAATTGCAGCAAGATTATTGTTTTCTTACCTTTTGACTGGTGGCCATCTCCATCATTCAGAACAACATACGGTAAAACTATCCTTTTTGGAGTCACCTCAAAAATAATACCCGTTCTATCATCACATGTGTACAGCTTCCCATTGAAAGCAACCAACTCAGATAGCTCCATTCCTCGGCCCTTCTGTGAAATGTCTGACTTCAGCATTATTTCAGTTGAGTCCCAGTGTATATCAACTTTCTTGAAGTCTTTCGAAATTGTCAAAGTTCCCTGCTTCAAATAACTAACCCACATATCATCTGTAGGCTTCAACCGCGAGTCTGTGTCGAGATCAGCAACAACTGCAATTCGAAGGGATGTTCCAGAGGCTGTCCTGTGAGGTGCGGAAAGTGGGTATGTATGATTGTAGGGAGGAATGGAGTGGTACCTCTTCGGCAAGTCGGCATTATGATTACCAAAAGGGTTGAAAAATACGGGGATAAGCAAAACGACGCCTGTCAGAAACAGTAACATCATGATTCCGAACTGTGCCAGACGATAAGTGTTCACGGTGAAAGAACTGCTTACTCGATACGGCGTCGGTGATGTTACTGCGCGCATCCAATCACTCATACGCGACGAAAGGTCCGACTCTCGAAGTCTGGAACCCGTCGTTTTGCCGTATGATGACATCACAGCTTCAAACTGCCAATGACAGAATAAGTTGCGACATGCCCAATAGGCGCACGCCACTTAAGCACCGGCTTGCCCGTGAGAGAGACAGAGAGGGGTAGTGGCAAATGTTCAATTGTTTCTTAGAGGCTAACCATCCTTATTTGCAGCTAGTCCTGTGCATAATAATTGCTACCATAAGTCCTATCGGTACGGATAACAAAATGTGGACTTCGTCCTTTTTGAACAAAAGCGAAATTTTGGACTTCGGAATCAGTCGCCTTGGAAGAGGAAACACAGACGTGTCGAACCATTCCACGCTCGTTCAATGGCGGATTTCAGACAATAATTTTATAGCGCATCAATAATAAAGCATAAGATAAAATCAAAACAAATTTATTGGATTCGATTGAGTAGCAAATACATTCACAATATAATAATAATAATAATCTTTTTCTTTAATGAAGCACCAGCAAGACGCACTGCGCTTTACATTTACAAGTTATGCAGCAATCTTAATTATATCACAGTTTATTTACACTGTGATTATATGCAGTAATCTTAATTAAACTTAATTACTAACAGAACAGACAGCTTTGCAATGACACGGCGCTAACAGCAGCCTACAAAACACGTCCGCCCAACTGGGGCTCGAACTAGCTACCTCTCGCACTCTACCCAGCGTATCCATTGCACTGGCCTGCCAATTGTTGTAACAATATTCGTTTTATTGAAAAACCAGTCGACATAACGCGACAGTTATGTTTAGTGTTCCTCGCGCAGTGGTCAGTCGGTGCATTGGTCACCTAGTATTGTCTAGCCTAATTCCGGGTCGTCGTATGCAGAGGGCTATACACTATTAAGCCCAGTTAAAGACGGGGGGACCTGAAATGAGCTTAACCCACAGTAATCTATGTCAAAGGAAAGACATGGGAGGGCGGGGAAGAAGAGGGGTCTAACTTGGTTGTTTAGTGGGGATAGAAGTCACTGGTCGTAGGCCTATCACTATCAAGTTTCAAACAAACCACGCTGCTGCATTAGTCTGGCACTGCATGGTCTAGCTCCCATGTATCTACAGGAACTCTGCTGTCCCAGTGTCCCACCAACCCCTGCTCTTGTCCAGCGACGATCTGACCTCTGATCGGCTGATCAAGCTGAACTCTTGGCCCCTCACATCGAACTGCTATAATGCAGCGACGCTCTTTCTCAGTGGCTGGCCCTAGAACCTGGAATGGGCTCCCTGTTGCACTCCGCCTTATGCATAGAGTTCACACCACTATGCTTCTTTCTCACTTAAAAACTGACTTATTTAGTCGCTGTTGTACTCGGAGCGCTTCTGAGTAGTTATATTTGAAGGTGCGGTATATAAATAGTCAATAATAATAATAATAAGTCTAAGAATTTTAATTGCCATTATAAGCATTATAAGGATCGACTCATTTTATAATCCTGGAATTGAGCAAATGCCACGGGATTACATTCCCTACTTTCATGGTATCAGAGTAATTGTTAGACTGCCATGGAAAAGGGCTTGAACTTACCATTCATCGATGATAAGCAGTCGCATGGTCGTGGTTTTGACAAACCCACAGGCTAACAATGTCTATTATTCGTTGATGTTTAGGTTTCCTTTGAAGTTTCTCTTAAAAGCAATAATATTCTGAGCCTATCATCTAAATTCTCCTAAATCACGCAGGCCAGTGTTTAATCTAGTGCCCATCCTGATGTAAACAGCAACTAAAAACTATTATCATTTCATCATATTTTTCTGGGGGAGGGGTGGGGAGAAATGTCAATCCTCGGAGGGAACTTCCCCCCCCAGAGACATCTAGATAAAACACTGCACACCCACGTCAATCAAAACAAAATCCCACAATTTTTAAGCAATCCTGGTTCATTCTGTAAGCCAAGGTCAGTGCAGCATCAGCACACTTGGAATGAATATCAAATGTAAATTGGCACATTTTCCACATTGACAATTATGGCCTTGACCAATGAGCTGCATAATATAAATAGATCACACCCATAATATATATATATATCTAGAATTTCTAGATGGTATTGACCCTGCAAATTTCCATATCTGACAAAAACTAGACGAAAATTCCTTGAAATGTAGCGATGATCAGCATTACACCAGCATAATCGTGTGTTCGGTTGGCACTGAATGGAACGACGCTACAGAATAAAGATTCTATGAACACTACATTACCGTAAAAATTTACTAACCCAAACATGTAACAATTTCAGTAGCATTCAATCTAGAGCTTACATATCCTACACAGTAGAGTTGTTAGTGCTGTTAACATGAAGGAAAGCTGGTGTATTTATTTCCCATAGTAACCAAATCATTAATTGGTAACCAAATCACACTGACAGCATCGAGTTGAAACAGAAAATTGCAAAGGACACTGTATTGAACAAACACGTTTAATAAACAGAGACGGTCAACCAACCAATTTGTCATTTAAACGAGCTCCATAGTGGTTGGATATTAAAAGAAACTAGTCTTCTAAGAGTAAATGGTCCCAGAATACCCGACATCTAGCTGGATATCTATATAGTACCTTTAAGCACCTCTCCGAAGCACGTAGAGGATTACCAATAAGAGCACCCCTGCTCTTACAAAGTAGCTGAATATGATATGAAATCTTGCGCCCATTTAAAACTAAAATGTTCTAAACAGAATCCCACTGAGGAGCCATTATTTCTTAATGGCCTCTTTAGATGTCATCATGTCCAGGCATTGGGAAGGTGAGAGCAAAGGCTTCTACGTCAGATCGCAGAGTCTCAATCTTCTTTCTCACACCTTCGTCCGATTCCACCTTCAATTTGAAGTCTTTTACGGTAGGCCCACAACCTTCCTGTGCTTCGACTGCGATCTGAATGCCTATTATACAAAGCATAAAAATGTTTTAAATGTTTTTTTAAATGCATTCAGTACACATAATTAAAATCATTATCTAGTGATCATTTATATAGTGCATTTTGCAACCTTTCATTGGTGCTGAAACAATAAATCCATAAAGGAGTCGCTACATGTGAGCTGCAAATAAATCGTGAGTTATCTATTGGGAAACAGGGAACCAGTATAATTATATAAGATATGGTAACCAAAATATTCTTTGATGAACACAGTTAGGCACAAAAAAAATGCTGTGTTTCCGGTAACACAGCTCTAAAAAATTAGGTAGGTAGGTCGAAAAATATTTTTATTTTGGTAAAATATTTTTATACAGTGACTATTCGAAAAATTATACCCAACTACTCTTTTTTGCATAAAGGTACACGCTGCAACAAAGTACGTGTTCTAAGCAAGTATAAACTGCCCATTTCCCTGACTGTCTGTACCTAAAATTGCTCTAGAAAACAATTCTATTAATTTCATTTTGTTGACATCTTTTCTGGTAAGATAAAGTGGGAAGGGAAGGGGAAGATGAGTGCGAACAAAACATCACTGCTAGGGGTCGTTTAAAATTTTTTTTCAGAGTCACGGCAATAAAAGCGAGTCGGTCGGGTTACTGGAAACACAGCATTTTTGGCCTACGATCCAACTCTATACGGAGGGCAATGTCACCGTATTATGTCAATACAAATTTTGGAGAGAAAAAAATAATAAAAAATTGTTATTAATTTTTTTTTTTAAATTTCACAAAATTATTTGAGTCGCGGCAATGAAAGAGGGTCGGTCGGGTTACCGGAAACACAACATTATTTTTTTGGCCTTACCTCTGTGGATGAATTCTGCGACCTTCTCGATGTCCGCTTCCTTGAGGCCTCTCGATGTAAGCGCTGGAGTGCCAAGACGCAGACCAGATGGACGAAGGGCGCTCTTGTCACCTGGGCAAGTGTTCTTGTTCACCGCAATGCTCGATTCTTCCAAAACCTTTTCCGCTTTCGCTCCATCCGTCTTCATTGGACGAAGGTCAACTAGGATCAAGTGATTGTCAGTTCCACCTGAACAAGTAGAGCGATGACATCATGTACATCAGTCGATCATACAATCTGCACCAAAAGTTAAAGAGACAGAAATGACGAGAAGATACAGATACGCATTACGCACGAGGTCTGCATAGAACATCCTAAAGAGCAAGTATCGTCCTGAATCCACTGGCTCAAGCATAAACGTATCCAGGTATCATCCCGTACCAGCTGCACGTCCTCCTCTCCCAGACAACCAGTCTTCGACCTCCACTGGAAATCAATCTCTGATATGACATAGCGCTTGTGATTAAGCTGGTGCTCTGTGCTCGCTTTCGGTAGTGATTAAGATATCTGGCATTTACAATTACAAAACAATTAAGGATTGATTAGGTGTTAAGAAGAGTTCTTGGAGGGATGCTATATAAATTCTGACTGACTGAGGGATTGACGGCCAGCAACTGCCTAGAAATGTTTAAAATTCCAATGTTGAAAATCAAACCCTTTACAGAAAAATTTACCCCTGATCATCCCTAGAAGTAAAGTAAATGGATAGAACGAAGTATGAGTAAAAGCAAAAATTTTCTTAGAGTAGTCTGGAAAATGTTCATTTTCATCAGCAGTAGTCACTGGCGTGAGACTTGAAAAGTCAAATTAAATCAATTAAATCAGAGCCATTCAATGAAAATTAAGTGCACAGAAAATAAGCTCTATCATTCTATGTTCTCTTCAGCCAGAGAAGAACAACTTACAGGACAACATACTCTATGCCTTCATTACTGATTACTGCGAAAGAATGGCATTTTCTGTGCGATATTCTTCCTTACACAAAATTGCATGTAAAATTATGTTACTGTGCATTGAAAGGCAGAAAACTTAGATAGGGCAAAAATTCACTGATGAAAATCACCCAGGAACTTCACCAGTGCATCACTTACAATGAAAAATTACAAGAAAACAACTAGTAATACCTGATACAATGGTATATCCTTTATTCTGAAGGTAGGTGCAAAGTGTTTGGCAATTGTTGAGAACCTGTTGCTGATAGTCTTTGAATTCTGGTTTCAGCGCTTCCTTTAACGCAACTCCAACAGCTAAACCAAGAAAAAAATCACATGGATCTTAACATCTAAATTATTAATAATATTTTCATTCATTAAATTCAATTTTTCAACTCAGACTTCTCAAGTCTAAAGCTTGCTTAACTTATATACTACTTTAATGCAAATAAATATATAAAAATTCAGCAACAATTCATATTTAAAAAGACTCAATCTCAAAACTGTCCTGTTTAACCATCACTGAGCAAGGAGCGTTTGTGAGTAAATTACCTTGAAGAGATGCCATAAACAACTTTCTAAACCTAAATAATTTAACAATAATAATGTTCAAGAGTAAGAATAACACAAAGACACACGACGGTACAAATGAAAGTGCTTAAGGAGAAAACTTCAGTTATAAGCATTTATAACCAAACATATTTCTTCTCATCAGAATTTTGCCCTTATCATTCAACCTATAAAATTTTCTTTTGTTGCTCCAACTTCATTAGAACACCTACACTACACAAAGAAATGCTCCGTTACAAATGATGCTGGTGATATGGTTTCAAATTAAACAGCATACAGTCGTGAATGTCATGAAGCGCCAACCTGCAATCGTGTTGTCGTGGGGACCACCCTGTAACCCTGGAAACACTGCCTCATTAATTTTTCGCTCCATTTCATACATGATCTTCTCTCCCTTTGGTCCGATTTTTCGAACACCTAAAATAATTAAAACAAGATGTTAGGTATCAAACAGTTCAAGTACAGTTTTTCCAATTTTTAAAAGTCACACTGCAGCAGTTTTTTTTATATCCTTCCAACATTATATGAATATACATTAATTAGAATCATAGGCTTAGGGGGCATTTCAGAAGAGGGGAGGAGGGCAAGATTTTACTTCTGCCCGAAAAAATAAATCCTGAATAATTCGCATTGTGCACTTATTGGCCTACGTCACTGTGCAAAAGCAGAGTTTCTGTTCCTGCGCCCACACCCGGAGAGAAAAGCAGAAGGGCAAATACCCTGGGCCCGGATACTTTTTGGGGCCCAGGCTTGGTAATTTTAGGCCTACATGCAAAGTTTATGATGCATGCCTTTTAAAGTACAATATTCCTGACACATAACCACAATCAGTTTGAACCTCAAATGAACAACCGAATAAATTTGTAAATGTATATTGCTTTGTATTGTACGGTATCGTATTTGATCATCTATAAAGCCCCTCTTGTAAGAAGTAGAACAATGAGAACCAAGAAGAGAATTGCAGTAGTCGATTTGAAAACATAATATTTATAAAAGCATGAACTAAGGCAGTGAAGATGGAGACAGAACGGCAAATGACACATGAGACGCCTTAAATGAAAATAAGAGGGGCATGTGATATTGGAAATGTGCTCAATAAAGGTAGGCTACCTGCAAGTGAGCTATCAACTACAACACCCAGGTTATGTTCACACCTTTGCGGTAGAAGATGATTCCAGATCGTGGTCCACGCAGCGTCTTATGGGTCGTAGTAGTCACAATGTCACTGTACTCGAAAGGACTTGGCGTGAGACCTGCTGCTACAAGTCCACCGATATGCGCCATGTCGGACATCAGATACGCGTCCACTTCGTCAGCAACCTGACGAAATCTCTTGTAGTCGAGATTTCGAGAGTGACAAGACATTCCTACAAACCATCACAACGCATCAATAAACACGTTAAAATCATTACAAGATTCTGATAACTACATGAATTAAATCATAAAATAATTTATGTTGTCTGAGTTGATTGCGGATTTGTGTTGCCAAGTGATGAACACCTCTGAGGAGTTTTCTTGAAGTTTATGGTGCTATATAAATACACAATTACGATAATTCTGCTCATTGCATGTCACAACAGAACTCAAAACGCAAGTGTTGCAGTCACAATTGGTGCCCTTGTGAGAGTCAAATACTCTGTAGACAGCATGCTCTGCCACCATTGGACATTTGTGCAATGCATCAAAAGGCCAAAGAATGTCTAGTGATATTGCACCATCACTCGACACTAGTAACTGGCTGCATTAGACACCTGCACAATTCAAAAATCAAATTATAAATAACAAATTACATCATGATCAACGTGCTCTATTGCCAGCCAAATATGTTCATTAGGACTCTTGCAACATCAGTGTCTGTCGTTTCCAAACTGTCAATTCAACATGTATAGAAGAAGTACAGATGGAAAAAAGAGAATTTACAAACCAGCAATAATCATTTTTGGTCTGAAGAGCAAGGCACTTGTGTGAAGCTGGTTGTAGTCAATGAGACCAGTCGCCGGGTCCAACTTGTATGGCATAGACTCGAAGAAAATCGACGTTGCCGAGATTTTCTTGGTGGCAGTGAAGAAGCCGTGAGACAGGTGACCTCCATCAGGAAGGTCAAGGCCCATGATGCGACCATGCGGCTCCACAAGGGCCGTGTAGACGGCAAAGTTGGCTGGCACACCAGAAAGAGGCTGGACGTTTACGCCCCATTCTTCTGGATTGAGTTTGAAAACCTCAAGCGCTCGCTTCTGTGTCAGCTTCTCCATTTCATCGACAAACTCATTTCCTCCGTAGTACCTGAAAAAATTGCGTAAAAGACAAGCATTACACAATGCTTCAGCATTGAACATGGCAGCCTGCTAACTTTAAATGTACATTTGCAAGGTTTGTCATTGCTCTCACTGAATTCATCCTGCTGAACTGATTGGGTGAGGCCCTTCTAATAAGATCCTTGTGTACGAAACATGCTAGCTCAAGATTCAAAACTCTTAAATGCACCACTACTGTTATGAGAACAAGCATTAAGTTAACTGCGCTTTAACAACATGGTCTTCAAGTTTTAGCAGTAAAGAAATGACTGACTAATGCCGCAGATTCATAATTCAGAGACCCTGCACAAATCGCATGTTAAAATATTTATAATAATAATGTTATAATCTGCAACACAACTGATCAGTGGTCACTGATTTCAAAATAAAATATATTAAACAAAAATAATGATTTCTATTTTACTCTCATTTTGACAACAAGATACAAACACATTACTTCTAATTTAATTATTTTTTTTGTATTGTCTAAATTCTATTTTCATATATTAAGATACAAGCCATAACACTTAATTCTACTCTACTTTAATTCACCTGATCAAGTTCCACTCTACATAAAAACAGAAACCAAACTGTTTACCAACCTTTGGCCGATCACTCCCTCCGAGTATTTGTTTGTAAGGCAGGACCCAAGTGCTTGGTGGACAGCCTTACTTGTAAAGTTTTCGCTTGCGATCAGTTCAAGACATCGCTTCTGTCTGTTCTTCTCCTTCTTCATGATCGCTAACATCTCTGGATCAACCGAATCGATCAGCTCCTGTCCACATGGAACCCGATCACCATTTGGCACGGCCATTGCAAACTTTTCAAGTCAACTAAAACGACAAATATATAAATGTCACATAATAAATATTGAATACTTTCCTAAATACCCAATTTAAAATCTCTGTAACTGGGAAATCACCATTTTTGCCTTGACCTTTTGACAATTTTAATTTAGATCGGAGGCATTTTTGCCTGGAGATGCGACTACATACAACAGCGGTTCTCAACCTTTTTGGTACGGCGACCCCTTGGTGACATCTCAAAGGTTTTGACGACCCCCAACAGCAAAAATGAAAGTCACCTCTATTCGCCGCATTTTTGTTTCCAATGTCGACGATATGCAATTTTCCATCATAATTTGAAAACTGCCTTTTGCAAATGCGCGAGGTTTGCTGGATCTTGCGATTCTGAGAGCTACCTATTCGGTAGCTTGAATTTGACATTTTCATAAGTCTATTCAGCTGGAGATGGATCAATAAATGAATTATTAATTTGTGAGTAACCATCAAATTTTGGTAACGGGAATAAACTCTCTTCCCAATGTCCAATTTTTTAAATTTTTACACTGCAATGTTAATATTTTAAGCTGGCATTACTTTTACGAAATTGCTCATCATATCAGTGCGGATAGTCGTGGTTTAAAACTTTACAAGTGTCCCCTCCCATTGTTTCAATTTTTTTAAATTTCCACACAACAGTGGTCGCATCTTAAGCTGTCATCTCAGCAAAATTTATCATAATTTCATTGATGAATGACATGGCTTAAGACTTCAAAAAATGTCTCTCCCAATGTTTAACTTTTTCATTTCTACACTCTAATTACAGCATTTAAAGCTGTCATCTTAATAGTATCGCCTGCAAATTGTTTAATTTTTTGGATTTGACACTGCCACTGTTACATTTTAAGATTCAACCTTAACAAAGTTGCCCATGATTTTGGTGCTCCAAGACGTGGTGTAAGACTTCAGTAAATGTCCCTCCCCTCCAAAAAACGCAACAAAATTAGTTTTTTGCTAATATCTTGGTCAGAAGTAAGAATATCGAAATGAAATTTCACATAATTAAAGCACATTCAAATTTACAAATGATAGCCAGATTTCATAAAAATATTTCAAACCCAACAAATGTTATACCGCTTTTAGTGAGGCCACCCATCATTTTCTGACTTTTTTGAATCATCAAAAAACGTAGGGTGGCCTCACTAAAAATGATATAACTTTTGTTCCGTTTGAAATATTTTTATGAAATCTGGCCAACATATGTAAATATGAATTGTCTATAAACCTGTAAAATTTCATTTCAAAATTCTTACTTTTGGCCAAGATATTGGCAAAAAACCTACTTTTTGTTGCGTTACGTTTTTGAATCGGGAAAAAACGAGAAGTGGCCTCGCTAAAACTGATACAACTTATGTTCTGTTAGAAATATTTTGTTGAAATTTGGCCATTGTACGTAAATATGAATTGCCTTTAAGACGGTAAAGTTTCATTTAAAAATTCGTTGGTTTGGCCAAGATATGGGCTAAAAACCGTAGGGGGTTACTTTTTTATGGCCCACCCTGTATACATGTAATCTTTTGACAAACCGAATATTGCATCAGTTTTTAGAAGAGCGGTAAAAGTGGAATTTATATTTTAAAACTAAAATTACAACAAATTAAATTAGTAGCTGCAATCTAACGAATGAATCATAGCAAAAGTATAAGTAAAATTTATTTAAAGTTGCTAAGGTATGATAGAGTTTAAGTTGCTATTGAATCTTTTACAAATTTCTCATGGGTCCAGGCGACCCCTGGCAAATCGTCAGGCGACCCCCGTGGGGGTCGCGACCCACAGGTTGAGAACCGCTGACATACAAGGATCAGTTCCAGGGTTTTTAATCATACCTAGAGAATTTGACAAATAATGGACTCCATCCGCGATTAATAACAAACTGACTTAGACACTTTAGACAGATAACAACAAACTGTTGATGTGCTTGAAAACATCACCATTGGCAGTCACATCAAGTACTTCATAACAACTTCACTTCTGCATATTAATGAGGTTGTTTCATAAAAAATCACATCTGCAATTGAACTAACTTAGAATGAAATGGTTACATCACATGAGAATTCACATTGCACCTGTACTGGTAATATCTCAGGTCTTGTAGACATCTAGATATAATTAGTGACCACCTTTTATAAAGTGCAGATCTAAACCTGTCAGCTATATGCACTTTCTCTTCCAAACTAGGAAATGATCAGACCATCATTCAAATCTCTTAGTGAGCATCAAAATTATCAGTTTGTGCAATGTAATTGTCAATTTACTGAGAATTTGATATCGCACTCCTTCAAAGTTATCCACTCAGGAGCACTCCCAGTGCCACCCCGGTCGAATAAGACAGTTTTAAGAAGAGAAAGAAATTAGGCAGAAAGACCAATTATATGTATTTGACGAAGGATAACAGGGAGCTCATTCCAGGTCGCAGGGCCAGCCATGGAGAAAGCACAGCGCTGCCTGACTGCAGTCTGTGAGCGGCGAACAACAAGTTCCGCTTGTGCAGCTGAGCGGAGAGAGCAGCTGCTTTGGACGTGCGTGGTGGAGACATTATCAATGTAATGTCGACACCACAAGGTAAATCCAAGCAGAACCAAAGTTCTAATACCAAAAACACAACTTAAATAGCATGGCACCCAACCAAACAGGCAATGGTTGTGAAGGATTTCACCTCATAATTCAATGACAAATGATTACCTAGGTCAAGGCCTATTAGGAAATCATGTACATTAACTTTTGCCAGGTTACCAAATTTCATACCAATTTGCAGCTGGTATCCAAAATATAAACCTCATCAAAAAACCATTGCTGAAAGAAACCTTTATCTCTGTTCTTCAGTCAGAACAGCTAATGTACCCATAAATAGGAAAATGCTCAGACATTTTTAAATTCATGGCTGACAAAAGCAGTTTACAAAACATTGTACTTGCAAGACCAAAGGGCAAAGAGATCAGCCTTGCTTGGTGTTTTAAATCAAGGTCAAACAAGACAGAAAACTCCTGTGAAAACAACTCCAGGAGTTAACCACAGTGTTGTCATTCAAACAACATCAAAATGGGCAGGAATGCATTACAAAAACACTATATATTCTAATATCAGTGCATTGTGTCCTCACTGATTATAGCAATACACCAGTTTAAAAACAGTAGACATAGTGAATGTATGGTTGTAACAAGGACTCCATAGCATTCTGCTTCTGTTCAAAGTCCACTTAGATTTATCACACCATTGGCCTGGCAGTTATTTAAACCAATACATCAGGTACAAAAACTAGCTCTAGACGTAAGAACATAATATATATGAACCTTTGAAATCATAGCAATTGTTTACAGATCCATAGGTCTGACAAAAGACAGATAACCTAAAACCCGGTCAACAGGTGACAATTGTTTTCTTGAAGCGCCAGAACTCAGCAATCATAAACTACTTAAAGCTGATCCACATTATGTACCAGGCTTAGGTCAACTGCAAGTGTTTTTCAATTGAAATTAATTACAAACTGATCGTGAAGCATCATATAAATTAATAGTAATAATTGTAATTGTTTTTTAATTGAAATTAATTACAATCTGATCATGAGGTATCGTTTATAAGTAATATTAATTGTAACTTCAATTCTTTGATTGTTTAACCTATGATACTCAATTCAATTAATTTAAATTTGTAACTTATATGAGCTATCTTATGCAGGAAACAACGGTTTGCAAAGCGAATCCAGTCATGGCATAAAACATTACCCAAGTAAATGATGCATTCTATACCAACTTGATTCAATTTATACAACTAAACTATTGCAAGCTAACTGGCCTCTGATCCTCTTAACTACTTGCATGCATAAAAAAGGCTGCACACTTATTTACTGGATGCAGCTGGTTCTGTCAGCATGAGGAAAACAATTTTTTCTAGCTACACGATTAAAATGAATATAATAAATGGACAACATCAGAAACCTACTGACTTGTCGAATGCTGCATGCAACTGACAGAGCAGGAGGCCCATGCCGCATAAATTGTAAATTAAAAATTGTAAATTCTGTCATGTTTTGCTTCAGTTGCAGAAATGTTCAACAGAGTGAGCAACACATAAGTTTAAAAGTTTGAGGCTCTTTGACCACAGAGAACAAGACAATCAGAAGCTTTGGAGTATTAATTTCTGTAACTTAGACAATAAGTACTAGAGTTAACTTAGTTATGCTATCAAAATGATTATACTTATGTACTATTCATCCCTTTGTCAAGTATTGGAGGCAAGTAATGAAAACTGAACTTGTGACATCACTTAATTTTAAGTAAATGTAAACTGACAGTACTTAATGCAATTATAATTTAGCTGACCCATGCTCAACAAAGTTTAAGAGTAAATGTAAATGTAAAAGTAATTGTAATGTAACTGGCTTTTTCATAATGTATTTGAATAATAATATAATCTTCATTTAATTTCAAACTGACAAAATGCAGTATGATTACGATTACAATTCACAGTATGAACTAACATGATAACAATTTTAATATTATGCACAGGAGTAAAAGTTGATATAACTGGTTGCAGCCATGCAAGGCATTCATCTTGTCCTACCGACCAGTTTACCAACACCATAGATCTGCTCTCCAATCAGCTGATCAAGTAGAATTCTTAGCCTTCGCTTGTGGACTACTATATAATGCAGCAGCACTCTATCTCGGTGACTGGTACTAGAACCCTGTTGTGCTCCACCTGGTGTCTAGTGGTCACATCACTATCTTCTCTTTTAACTTAAAACTGCCTTATTTAGCCCATGTGGCTGTACTGGGAATGCTTCTGAGTTTACCATGCATGGACGCTATATAAAAAATACTTAGTAATAATAATAAAAATTTCATATGATGTCAAGATGAATCCTGAACAAGCATCTGCTGGTCATGTCTGCAAATGCTCTTAAAGAATTTACAGATCAATAAGCATAGCTAAACTCAGTTGAATCTCCATTTACAACTCCATACATGAATTCCGACAATGGCTCTGATCAAAATCTCAACTTGTTTACTTTACCATTTTACAATAAATGTAGCCTGGACAGCACTTGACAAGGTTAGGCTACATTTCAAAGGAATATTAATTCTAGGCCAATAATAATTCTAAATAGATTTCACAAAATCATGGTACACATGGTTTTTAATCCAGACTAGGTTTTTAAACCTTGATTGTATGCAACTCTATACAGACATTATACATAAAAATATTGTGTATACAGACTCTTGAGCTCGCTCCATACAACAACCCTGCACTCATCTCTCATACTATTGAGTAGCCGAGCCATACTTAAGCAAAATTACAGGCAGTCCAAGTCTAGATTGGCTTGACAACCTCTGCGATTGACATGATTGTGCATAAGCTGACTAGTCTTAATGATACTAAACAGAAGCAAAAAATGCAGGTCTTGAGATGTGTGCATTAAACTCTAACAATCTTACAATGCAATAGAAATTTGACAATGGCCTCCTTACAAAGCTCAAAAGTGTGCATTGAAGTTCGGCAGACCGTTAAGAACTTTAGGTAGACTGAAAATGGAAAGTTGTCAGTTGAGAGCGAAAGATAGTCTCGCTAAGATAGATCGGTCAGCTCCATGGGCGGAGTTCTTCAGGTGCTAAGTCCTCCAAGAAGACCCAAATTCATTTTTTACCGTGTAAATGTTATCTTTTCCCGGGCTTAGCCCCCCCCCCAAGAAGGCTTTAGCCCCTCCAAGAACGGAAACCAAACTCCGCCCATGGCCAGCTCAGTAGACTCTTTTAAACCTATGCTATAATAGGCGCCCTTGTAACGGAATGACCGATTTACGGCGTCACATAAATTGTCAGAGCTACGAATATGAGGAGGCAGAGAGTTTCAGATGAAGGTGATGTCCTTAATCTTAGACTGAAACAACCTTACAAGGAAACCCTTTCACTACCAAACATTTACTATTAAAGACGCAAGTACTGATTGCTGGGCGCGGTGGTGTAGTGGTGGCGTCGTTGCCTTGAAGCCGGAAGGTTCGAATCCAACTCAAGTCGCCGCGTAGGAACCTTGGGCAAGTCCTTCACTCGCAATTGCTAAGCGCTACGGCGTGAAACTCCGAAGCAGTGTCCGCGCTGTAGTCGGGAGCGCCTCTGAGTACCGAGCTTGAAGGGGCGCTATAACAAGTGCACATACAAACAAACTGCATGCTCTTTGTTATTTCAAGGGTGAACTATCCACATGTGGACCACTAGCAATAAACATATTTTCACCCCGGGTCAACTTCATCGCTCACGCCAAAGTTGCAAAATGGAACAAAGTCAACGAAGCAGTACGTCTTACGTCTGCCAAAGGTTTATCAGCTTATGCTACTTTAAAGAAATGAAGTTCTTTCTAAAGATCTAAATAATCGCACGCATATGCAAGTATTAACCTGAACAAAAGCCAGCGCTTTTTAGAGACTTTCGACCATAGAACGACCAACACTATACTACTGCAAGGCCGACCAAAGTAGACTGAGAACGATCTATGCAACTCCAAAGCTTATTATTAGTTAGGATTTGCCGCTGACGCACGTGATGCAATGATACTTTATGCTGAAGGTTTCATAACGCCTGAAACTTAAATATGCCACCTCGCGTTTGAAAGACATCCTCCATCGGTAATCGTAATGCCATAAATTTATAAAATTGTCAACTGAAACAATTTCAATGTAGCTACAGGCCAATTAAATCTCTATAGTGCGTTATACAAACAATAAGTTTAGTCATGCTCAAATTCATGTTTACCCAGAGACAATCGGCTTGATTCAGTTGCCGGAAGCCAAGATTTAGACCAAAGTCCGACCTGCACCTCACCGCGGTGGGGGGGGGGGGGTGAACAACCAAGTAGGGGATTGCCTGGTGGGGCTATGCCAGTGGTCACCAACCTTTCTTCTGTTATGAGCCGCATTGCCAATTTTGGCAACTTTTGGGAGCCGCCATGGTTTTAGGAAATTTTGGATCACAATAAATAGGCCTACTATTAAGTAGGCTACGTAGTTTCTGCATGGCATCATTAACTGCCAGTGTTAAACAAAATCATATATTATATTTTCTTAAATATATTAGATATGTTATAAATCATAAATAAGAAAATATATAATTCAGAATTATAAAAAAATATAGGGCCTATATCTTAGAAAATAAACCAATTCATAGACTTGTCCATTTATTGATCTTTATGTCATTGTCGTGAACTATAGTGATAAATCTGGTTCTGCCTATTGCCAACTAAAGATGCATAGGCTATTGTGGTTCATATTAAACTGGAAACAGCATTTTCTTGGTTGAGCCAGGAAATTATCGGTTGTTATCCTGTTCCATAGCATTGATTTAAGAATGTTCATTACTGAAAAGGTTTGCTCTAAGTTGGTCTGAAAAATGAAGCAACTTTACTAGCTAGCATGCAAGAAACAGGATAATTCTGTGTACTGACTAACTTCCAGAAGTCACAAAGTCATGAGAAGGTCTGTGGACTCTGCCACATCAGATCTATGTCACTGTTTGAGTTCAATATTTTCTTGTAGCTCAATAATTTCAAGTTCAAAGCTTATGTATGTCAAACTGCATTGAACAGCTGTGTTTGAGATCATCTCAGGTTCAGCACTGAAGGAATTCAGGAGAAACTGGGGCAGAGGTTCTGATTTCGAGAAATCTGCAAACCTTTCTTGGAACTCTTTATAAAGGTCACCAAGCAAATAGGACAACCGAAGTGAAGCCTGTGCAGAATCTTCTTTTGCTTCACCTGCAGTCTTAGACGCTGGTTGATCAGAGGCCATTTTCAAGTTGCCAAGTTGGGAAAATATTTCATATCATTTCCAGCTAATGCTGATTGGAATAAGTTCAATTTCTTCATAAATGCCATTGTAAATGAGCTGTAGAGCTCAGTTACAAAATGCGAACCTTGCAAAATTTTGAGCTCAAGTAACGCGGAAATCTTTTCAGCGATTTTTGGGTAAAAAATTCATTATTTGGATAGCTCTGGCGAGCTGCCACAGAACTCTTCAAGAGCCGCATGTGGCTCGCGAGCCGCGGGTTGGTGACCACTGGGCTATGCCATCAGGGGAGAAGGCCTATGGCCGAAGCACCTCCTAGGGCGCTACGCGTGGTGGACAGGCTCACCAGGAACCCTGAAAGAGTTGGCCAACGCAGGCGGCAGGTGTTGGAAGGGCACCTCAGGGCGGAAGAGGTCGAATAGGACCCAACGGCCTCCTTACCCTGCCAGGGAGGATTGGTCACCACCTGGCAACTGACCAAGAAACTCTTACTGATGACGATGGACTTAAACAAAAAAGTGGGCAACGACGTTAACGGGGCTCCTTTTCATAGGAAGGGGAGGACCGCGTCCGGCAGGGGTGGAGGAGGCAGGGCCACCCAGGTCGTAAACCAGAGAAACCCCTGCGACGAGCGCGATGGGCGCTTATTCAACTTGGATGGACAACGTCAGAGAGGATCTGAGGAATATGGATATTGAGATGGCAGGAGCAAAGGATCTCATCAGAAATAGACAAGTCTGGCAAAGTCATGTGAGAGCCTCATCGTCGTCGCATGACTGACGGAAGAGAGCAAAGAAGAAGAAGATGTGTTGTTAGCCTACATGTTTAACGACACTGCCATATCGAAGATGATTAGTGTCGCCACGCCATTTAGGTATCCGTGGACGGACCGTGCTAGCATAGAGTGAATTGTGTACAGACGCGCAGCCTTCGACCTTACCGGTGTAGCCAAGCGAGCCAGTTAGACCACAGTATAAATAACATTTATTATTCATACTGTGCTTGGTTTAGACAGAGGATAGCAGTAGAGCACATGGTTGGCACGTGATGCATTGTTCAGGAATTAATTTCGGCCTCGAATTAATTTTCTTTTGAATAGTATCATAACCTTGCATTGTCTAGACCAAATAATGCAAAGTTAGGATACTTGTCAAAGCAAAATTAATTTGGCATCTTGATGATGATGAAGGGTATATTACGACCTAGTCTTAATGCCTACATGCCAATATATAAACCTACCCTAACATATTCTTGTAGATTTTTATGTATAATTTTCATGTATAATATAAAAATATAAACCTTAACTATTCTAACAATTTTCAACTGTGATGTCTAAATGTATGGATATTCATCTTAGCATTGACCTATTCTTATATTTTTTGCATCAGTTTTAGGTGATGGTATCATAGACCAAGGGGGGAATCAGAGGATAATGTCCTACCCTGGTGGGATAATGTCCCGGGATGCTTTTGTCCAGGGGGATTATGTCCGGGGTAAACCAGGGCAACGTCCAGGGAGGATAATGTCCGTTTTCCATGTTCAATGGAAGGCAACTTGAATTTATTTTTGTGTCTCTAGGTGTTCTTAAGTGTTTTAAATGTTCAAAGTGTTTTAAAAGAAAAGCAAACCGTCATAGCTGGTAGTATAAAACACACCTATAGTTGTTAGTGGCAATGTTCAAAACAAAGCAAAGATTTACTCATGCGGAAGTGACTTTTTCAACTTCTCTACATCTGGGGAATACGATTTTTGGGAAGGAGGGTGGAATACTCTATTTCGTGACACTGGCGTGATGTCAGATCAAGCTCACCTCAGAGGATTGTCCAGCTGAGGAGACAGCATACACATAGGCCTAATCAACGATGAAAATTGTTCATGATAGTGGAAAGAGGTTGGCGTAAAAGCGAAACATGTAGGCACCTAACAGTTTTGCAATGCCAATAGGTTGTAAATTAAATGTAGACTTTTACAAGTCATCCATGTAACAGGCCCACTAAATGTCCAGGATGAAATGCCTATCAAAGCAAGAAAAGCCTCTTTGAAATATACTTCATAGCATAACCCCGTGCACCACAAGCACAATATTAGGCCTATTGTGCTCGTTTTAAAGCGAAATTTGCAATAACGTAGTCGACGTTATGCAGCCCAAGTCAAATAAAGTAGGAACACCAGGGCTGTTTTTAAAGAATTTTTAGAACTGCACAACCCCTTCTTTTCCTTTCCGTACTTCATGGTAAATTACTTCAAGTCGTAGAGCAATAACCATTTTTTGCAAGTTTTAACTGTACAGAAGTGCCTCTACAACTGCACAAATCCATTTAGAACTGCACATTTTGTGTACAACTGCACGTTAAAAAAGCCCTCAGGAACTCTACTACCAGTTAGGCTACACAAAACAATGATGATGATGGTCTGATAAATGGATTTGGTACAACTTTAAATTTAAATAGCAAAAACGTTCAGTTACAAACGATAAAGAATATTATTGTGGTAACACCAGCAAGCAGTAAGCTTGTAAAAAAATGAATGGATATTGTGCAGTGTACTATGCTGCACATAATAAAAGTGAAGACACTTTATATATTAAATGCATCACATGGTACTTGATAGATAGTAAATGTTTACATATTAAGCCAAAATTGCTAGATCTTACTAGCATTTCTGGCTGATTTTGAGATGAATTTGAACCCCAATAACGAACCACAAATGTGCAAAAGTTGTGTAAATTAACAGTGTCGAATAATTTTACACATTTGTAAGTAGGCCTCAAAAGTGTGACTGCTCATGTTGAACATGCCAACTCCGATACGTTCCTGAGGATGTATTGTATAGGTTACTTTGCTTACTTGTTGTCGAGGCCAATCTAGGGAAACCGTATTTCAATGGTTCTGAATTGTAGGCCAAAGCTGGTTTTCCTACTGGCCCAGGGCTTAAAGTGTGGCTGGATGGTCATGGACGGCATCCATGCACTTATACTAAAATCTGATCGCCGTCCTGCCACTTGTTGGCCAGTAAAGCCTGGAAAGGCAAGTGTGTCCAGGCACTTCTTTTGGAATGGAAGGGGGTGCACTTATTTTTCCACACTTTAAACACTGTACTGGTCAATTTCTCAAAGTTGGTTTAGCAGATGCTTTTGAAAGTATGAAAGACAGTGATGAAGAGCTGCATGGATCATGGTCAATCCATGAGAACATATTAAGTTGCATCATATGACTGCCACTTGTGGGGCATGATGGTGTAGTGGTGGCTTCGGTACCTTTGAGCTTGAGGGTTCCAGGTTCGAATCCATGTAAAACCGCTGCGTAGGAACCTTGAGCAAGTCCTTCACTCGCAATTATTTGTGCGCTTCAGTTTGAAACTCTGATGCAGTGTCCGCGCTGTCGTCGGAAGCACCTCTGAGTATCGAGCTTAAGGGGCAGTAGGCTACTTGTGTTTACAAATGAAGGCTTTAGCGAGTGTAGCAATATTATTGAAGAAGAGAAATGTCCTTGGCATAGACACCAGGAAGCATGCAACATCAGGTTTTTAAAACTGTTGATGCCTTTACCTGGAGATGGGATCAAATGCAGAACTGGAAGGTTTTCTAGATATACCAAAACTCGATCAGGGGTTGATTTGCATGCAAATTGGCTAAATCATTTTCTGTGCATGCAATTACTTTGCAGCAAACAAAAACATTTATAACACAAGATTTAGATGCTGTGATCTATTTACTGATGTTGCCACTGTCATAACAACTGCATTTGATAAACAGGTAATCCACAGCAAATCATATGATAACACTCATGACACTTCTATATGTTTCACCTATAAAACCCTCAAAGCAGCCTAAACTGCAACCAAAGTAGTCTTTGAATAAACCCCATAGGAGGTTATGCATATACGTACTACATTTCGTAATGAAAGACCAGAAGACATCCATATCTATGAAGGAACGTCACTTATGCAAGCAGTCGATACTCACATGACAGTATCACTTGACATTTGCATGCATGTTAAGCCGATGCATACCATTGGGTCAATGTCATTCACAGCACTACACATTGACAATACACACAATTCAAACCCACACAAAGGCAGAGGCAACAAGACATTTCTTGCAATTAGGGCATAGCCAAGGCAGCTATACAAGTAACCAGAGCATGGGCAATTGTAGCCTCAACTAAATTCTCAGTGGGGCAAAAACTCTGGCAGGGCAAACACTTTTTTGCCAGGGCACTTGTCCTGCTGTAGTGCAGTCACTGTACAAAGTGTAACTGTACAGTAAAGGTAAGCATCTCATATAAAAAATTATTAACTTAGAGTATTCGTTTCCTTTTTAGCTGATGAACAATTTATATGGCCCTGAACACGGCAGAGCACAAGGCTAGTGGCTTGACTACTTCACAGCTTCAGCTTTTTCCAATTCCTGTTGCATGGTGACAGGCAAGTGTGCATAAATATTAAACAAACTCAAGTGGTCTGTACATAGAGTCCCCTCAGCAGACTCTAACCAACAACTGCTGGTCATGGACTTAACCTAGGCTAACCCCATCACATTGCGATTCCTTAACATATAAAATAGAAAACCTAAAATAAAAGTGCAAAAATATGTCAAAAACATGGTGTAAGTAAATAAATAAACAACAAAATTCATCCGTTAACATTTCTGTCTCTTCAACATTCTACAGAGTTTGTTATAAAACTGTTTCGATCCATGGTGTAATTTTTCTCCCACAGAAGTTCAGTTCGTTCACCAGTTGGTGCTGTAATCGTTGTGGTTAGATCCACTCACCAGATAGCGCCACAGTCTGTTTAGCATTTGAATCGCTTGAGCAGGCAGATAGCAAGGTTCCAGACGAGAAACTGCCATTAAGACCTGTTTGCAACAGTCGGTGGTCAAGAGTCAAGGTAAAAGAATCTGTTCTTTATCTCCCCAACATCATCCTAAATCAGAACTTGACTTTCCTGTAGCCTCAACCTTTGCAAAATGCACTGCTATTACGGCAAGCAGTGTTTTCGCAAGACTCCTAAACAATAACCATTGGAGTAGTCCAATATATGCTATATATGCATTCTTTACATTAAGGGAGTTGCTAAATGAGTTTGTCAAGAATCCCAAAACAAATTAATGTCCTTAATTGTAATTCAATAAGAACTTTATAAAACCAATTCAAGAGAATCTCCTAATAAAAGAACTTAGTTATAACAAGGACCACAGTTTTTAGCAAACACGACTAATACTGATAGGAGATTATAACAATTACCTTACCTTACCCTAAGACATACTGTATATAATGTGCAAAATATTTTAAAGGATATCACAGAAGCGAAGGTGCTTGTCCACCATTGATGTAGAGGACGTAGAGATACCCGTCGTAGAGGTCACCCTTGATGGAGTAGTAGTTGGAGAGATGACTGTGCAGCTGGAAGCTCAACATCTCGTAGAACTCGATTGCTGATGCGTTGTTTGCCATCACGTGAAGATAGACGGCCTTGCATTGGATCATATCGTCTGATGTCAGATATACGAGCAGATGTCGGAGCAGAAGTGTCGCTGAAAAATAGTATATCAGGAATTAATCAAGAGAAATTAATTAATTAATTAAGAGAAATGGTGCTTTGTTCATAAAGATTTGTTCTATAAGTGACATTAAACTCCAGCGTTATATCAGATCAAGTAGCGTATATGCGTAAGTATTACATGTTTCCAAATGATTTGTAGATTTCACATTCAAGACAAACAATACGTGAGCTACAGCTGCTCAGGGAAATATCTATTGCGAGAAGTGATCATGCGACTAACGCTTGATGAGAATGGAAACAAACCAGCGCCAGGTCAATCATCCTTTCTCGTCTTTGGTGCCAACAAAACTTGCCACTGATTCGTATGCCTTACACCAACAGTGATGGTCTGCAGGGCGTCACCAGTGGATCGTTAAAACACTTTGGAATCAACATTTCTGCATTTTGCTGTCTGTCAGCTCTTTAATTGCATTCCAGTCTAAACTTAATCTGTTCATCTATTTCAATCTGCTTACCTACCCACAAAAGCCCAAATTCTGGTTCTATCACACATCACATTTTCAATAAGCTCTATCAGCAGAATATAAATTTTAAAGATGGTTTCACTTTACAGATGTCATGAGCATCAGGATAACAGTGCCATAGATTACCATAGATAAGATTAGATAGAGCCTTACCAATGCCATGTCTCCGATATTCTTTGATAACACCGAGACTAAGAATGTAGGTGACCAGGGTGCCCTTGGGAAAGTGTGGAGCCAAAACATGAATGTCCTACAATATTGCAAGAAAATTGGTTGTTCCAGTTTGCATAAACAAAGTCATTTGAGCAGTATCAAGTGTTTAATCTATGTTCCATATATGACAACAGCATTCCATGGTTTATTAATCCACATTGAGCAAAAGGCAACATCTTCTGGCAATGCCAAGTTCCTTGTTCTAGGACAAAGAGAGGCATAGGGAACTGAGCAAACACACTAATGCAATAGAACTTCGGCTCTACTGTGCAACTGCTCTATAGGCTTTGTCAACATGAATGTGAGTTGGCATTCATAGTTCACAAGGCATACAAGATGAGCCAGGACAACAGGCCATCCACAGACATAAGATTTAGCTTTATTCAACTCTTGCAACAAATTTGGAAATTGAAATCAGGCTATGTAGCAATTGGGCCGCAACAAGGAATTTTCACAAAAAGGAAATTTTGCTGAACTATTATCAAGCAGATGCGCTGAGCACTGACAAAAAACTGGTCTTTTTTATATCCTGTAGCTGAATAAGAGCTAATTGATCCCTCATACTGTGTCACTTCGAAAGCGATCAGAAGTATATATACTAATAAATTAGTAAGAGCAAGATTCAGAATCGAGATGTGATGATGAATAGAGCTGAACTCAACTGAACTGACCTCTTTGTTACAGAGACTGCGAGGTTTCACTTCGGCGATGATTATTCCAATGATCTTAGAACCAAACGTTGCAGCCAATGAATAATATTTGGAGCTGGCTGTTATGTCTCGAAACCAGTTGTCCGGGTAACTAGAAAGTCAAAAAGTACAGAACAGTCACAGAACCTGTGGCACTGCTGCTAAAGGTAATCACTACTTTATTTATGCATTACAAAAGTCAGAGGTCCAGATCAAATTATTTTCAAATTTTCTCCCAGTGTCAATTTATGGTAATTTTCTGAACAGCTAGTATGGTAGAGCTAATCAGACTTTATGACAGTTTCTGTTCTTACGGAACTTCATGTCTCCACAAAAGATAAATAATGCTACCCCTTGAGAGAATCAAGCTACTCTCAACTAGAGCTGTATCAAATAGATTATGCTAATTCCTTTTTTGTGGGCATCTCAGACCTTGAACTGAAAAAGCTGCAACGCATCCATAACTCCTTAGCTCGCATAGCGCAGTGTGTCTTTCACCTCACCCCTCACTCCCCTCCCCCCCACTCCACTCCCCCACAGGGACAAGAAAAGGAAAAAGGAGATCTGGTTCGATAAATGGAAAAACCAGAGAGGAGAATGGGAGAAAGAAGATGAAAGGAAGGGTTAACAGTGAAATGGGAAACAATATCAGATGGGACATTTTACCAAACTAGCTGTTGACGGTGGTGGAATTGGCTAGTAATTATTGTCAGAAAGTGTTGGCCAATCACGTGCAAAATGATGCTAACAAAAGAAGACGAAACTCACTCGATGGGAAACCATTCATGACAGAGTCGTTTGATTTCATTCACGTCGACTGGCGCAAGGAATCGAAATTTCAAGTCATTCTTCAAACTCAACGGCTTCGTCTGTGACATCCCCTGTCGTCGTCATCGACCCTGAGTTACATTTAAGGCAGACATCGTTTCCTCATCATCAGAATCACTCAAGCTAAAAAACAAACAAACAGAGGTTTTATAATATTTAACTAACTGATATGTGAATCACCACTACTCCCACCAGTCAACATACAATGTTGTTGAGTAAGCATTGAAGAGCAATATGCACTTGAAGAAGTCGGTTAAATTATGTACATTGAAAACATGCATTCGTCAAAAGTGGGTGTCTCTGTGAGGACTTGAACCCCATGGACTGTAACAGTGGACTTTGATGATTCAAGCACCTTGCCTCTTGAGAAAGTCTCACAATCAAAATCAAAACCGAGTAATTCTCAGCACATCTCTGGAGTCATATGCAATGACTGAAGGAAGTTCAATTGATAAGTTGGCAGCATTGTATCATAACTTTCAAACAGAGCTCATTAATTAAGAAAGAAAGTTTTAAGCATCTTCTTTAAACTATTAAACTATTATTAAATCGAATTGTATCTACACATTTATTATAGCACCTCTCACAGAAGACTATTCAACTTCTCAAAAACTCAAAGGGAAATTCAACATTTTTGCGCCAACTTACCATTATGTGACTGGTACTTTGCGCACCTTCACATCACCTAGGTTCCATTAGATGTTGAATGTGAGGACGGCGACAACTTGGATAATTTAGCTGAACATCAACTCTCCTCAAACGGCACGAAAAATAGCCCTTAAAAGAAACATGCATGAAATTAGAACATTGTTCAATAACCATAGCGGTGTGTGCTGTGAAATTTTTAAACATTCATCTAACTTTAATATATTACTGGCTCAAAGCAACATATGGAATTCATTAAGTGGAGCCATAAAAGTTCTATACAATGATTCCAACTTTTCAGTTTCAAACGATGGCATAACAGTAGTATTGGGGACTAACCGACTCTCACAATGCCTAACCGACATTAACCATGCCAGGGGCGGATCCAGGGGGGCAAGCCAGTCTTGCCCACCCCCTTCAGAGATTTGCACAGGACGTGCCGCCCCCCCCTCCCATTAGGTTTCAAGCTTTCAATCAATGCAGCTGGATAAAAGTGAGAAAGTAGCATATATGACTAAAAATTATTTAAAAAAATATAAAGTCATCAGCTTTCAAATAAAAGGAGTTGCTGCGGTTCTTATAAATTTTTGGGAGAAAGCCTAAAAAAAGGTCATAAGATTTTTGGCGAAAGACCAACGAAATTTGTTTACCCAAGCACCAAATATTTTGCCTCCCATCGAAAATTTTTTTATCCGCTCCTGAACCACACCTAACCTGACCCTAAACGAAACTTAGGTCCCGACACTACAGCTATGCCCAAATGATATGCCCGTCACAGACATGAACAAAAATCACGAATCCATGATGACATGGGCGTGTTGCTAAAAGAACCTGACAGTGTTGTCATCTGGTCCCAGGTCGTGACCGTCCTTTAAAAAACTTTACTGACGAATACATATATCGAACTTCATTAAACGTTTAAAGGCAACAGAACAAAGCGTGTCAATTCTTGGTGCGTTAGGGAAATATTTGTTTTAATTTCGAACTATCATTTCGATCATAATGAAATTTCCACTCTCACCTGATCTATCAATAGACACTGGACACGTAAAAACCCACGATCCTTTAGCCGCCATGACTTTCGTTCGTGCGGCTGCCATCTGTCTCAAGGCAGAAGAGATCGGTCATAGCGCAAATTTCCTAGACCTTGTCTTCAAAGTTCGAGCCAATATTTGACTAATTCAGGAATTACAGTGTATACAGCATCATGCAAATCAAAACCTTTAAAATAACATCCACAGTTAGGTTGTGAAAGCAGCTGAACGTTGAAAGTCTCAGGTAAACTGGGCAACAGGCCTATGTCATGATTGCAATTATGTCATAATTGTCTCAATTCAATTTAATTCAATTCTATTCTATTTACGGATGCATAAGCACCCCTAACAGTACAACCTGATCAGAAGTAATTCTGCCACTGCCAGACCACTGGTCGCACTCTGTTAGTGCCAGTCCCAAGTCTGGACAAAGGAGGCCAGTGATTTGAAAGTCGGTCTCGACCCGGACCACCATGGACTACATTTATGGCCAACCCTTTTAACTCAACGCAGCGCCCGTGCATAAGCTGATGACCCATGCTTGGCTTTCGAGTGGCGCTTTAAACATTTGGAGATTACGATTACGATTTGAAAGTGAGGTTAACCCCGCAAAATATCGTCCGCCATTTCCAGACTGAACCATACCATACCGATCAATCACGACTGAACCATGCCGATCAATCACAGTCGATTTCTCATACCTACCATTCGCAAGCGACTTCTCATAACCTATAGACCAATCACAGGCCAGCATCAAGGCTCCTTTCAAAAATGGAGTTTTAATCACGTGACAGGAAAACTAGTCAACAGGCAGCAATGCGAGGTAATGTACTTTATATTATTTATACTGTTAGCCTATGGGCTATTGCTATTCTTCCAACACACAACGCGCGAGTCTTGTTTGCGAAGTTTTGACAATTACAATCAACAAACTCAGGAATTTTAATTTCTTGATACCATTAATATTCTCTAAGTTTAATGCAACAACAGTTGCACTTCCGGAAGACGTGACCTATGTCGGTCATAAGGTCATTGAAGTGTCGAACCCGCTTATTAGCCTTGACTCGCATAAATTTGCAATTCAATACCGGTAACACGGGTTTGTGAATGCGTAGGCGTACAAGTGTTGCCATAAAAGCACCCTATCCAAACTTCAACGTATCTCTTTAATTTACTGCCATCGCATTCTCTGGCCACCATCAGCTAACGTCATAGGCCACAAGGCGGATTTTAGCGCGGCAAGTTTTTTTTAGCACGGTAGCGATAAGAAGATCTCTGTGACTGCTAGCAAGAAGTGTAACCGTTGGTCTACCATAGGCCTACTCAAGGGCGGATACAGAAATTTTCGAAGGGGGGCCAAAATTTTTGGTGTTGCCGGCGAAAATTTTTTTTTTACCGCTGAAAAAACTGATGACCTTTTTTTTTTTTTTTTTTAAGTCGTCGGCCAATTTTCCGGGGAAGACATACCATTTCAACCGCCGAAAAAACTGATGACCTTTTTTTTTTTTTTTTTTTTTTTTTTTAGTCATCGGCCAATTTTTTTGAAAAAAAGTACTTGTTGAAACCAAATGGGGGCCACGTCCCATGCAATTTTTAAATGGGGGGCCATGGCCGGATTGGCCCCCCCCTGGATCCGCCCTTGGGCCTACTTGACGTTCCCCTACAAAATTTATTATTATGATATGACGCCGCAGGCAATTACTGATCGCACCAATGGCGCAGTTTGGACGACCTCTGTGCTCTCCACTTAACAATACTCCTCGTCGGCTGAACTCAATGCGCAAGAGACGCTTGAGTTGTGTTGATTAATGTCTACCTCAATCGTGACCGCAGAGCACAGAGCAGTTCGTACAAATCGTGTTAACTCGATCAAAAGTTCTACGATACACGCGATGGGGATAAATTTAGATGCTCTTTCGATTACACGGACTACAGTTTTCGTCTTTCTTTTATTCATTTGTCGAGTCAGATGCGAGTATTTATGCGGTTCACGGTTCGATGACTTACCCTCCCGGACTATTCTTGCCCCCGTCGTGTTTGAGGGTAAGGCACAACGCTTACACAGCTGGAAAGTGGAGTCAGGGCCTGTAAAAGGGTTATATTACAACTTCACGTTCAGAGTCGATACAGTATTTAAGAGCAGTCTACCGCAGAAAGACAGTGGAAAGGGATATCGATCTATCGTAGTTGGGGTTTTCGGTGAAAAGGGGTTAAGGACTAGATGTATCAGCCCCAAAGTCGAAATTGGATTATCCTATATTGTGTTTTTAAACCTGACGATTCACGGCAGAGCCAACAAACTCAATATTCACAGGATTACCAGCTTTCCAGAGATTGCGTCGAACGAGACGATCGAAACTGTGAGGAGCTATAGCTGTTCAAAGTGTGGTATGTTGTCATTTGCTGGTCTGTGATGTTAATGATGTATACATGTAAATCTAGTTACACTGTTATATAGCGCCATTTGAGAACTGCTGAGGATTATTATGTATAAAATACCTGTAGGCTATGTAGTTATATGTAGAGTGAGAATTGCCAGGAAGGGAAGGTTGTGGGGTTCAACCCCAGTCTTTTATAGAAGGCCCTAGTAAAGTTCTCACTGCAAACCCATGTCCACATAGATCAACGTCTGACTCCCTCCCCCGTTATTTCTCCACAATTCTCATAAGGGGTATGTGTCAGCAATTGAAACATTGTCTAAACGTTTATAGGCTATACTGCAACAAGATTCTATAAAAAGAAAATTTGTGAGTTGGAGCTGCCCAAGGGATATGTTTCTGAAAAATGAATTCTGGAGCTAATGGGGCAACAGCACTAAAATCATGAGATTAATGGCACATGAGTTGTTTTAAATTTGTGAACTGGTTTTCAGTTAGTGAGGGAGATATTATAATTTTTAAAGATTGTTTCAGTCAGTGAGAGAGATATTGTGACCTTAAGATAGTAGGCCTACTATCCATGTTTAAAAATTGTCTGGTAGTGAATACAAGTTTTGTTAAGCACTTTGCTAGAAAGTCTAATGTGGTCATAAAAATTTGACAGTTTAGTAGGATTTCAACCCAACAGTAATTACTAACTACAGAAAAGTGTATATAATAGTGTTGATAACTGTCCATTTTCCCCACATGATTTGTAATTGTGAAACTGGTCAAACTTTCCAAAAGATTATGCTTAATTGCTTTTCGTGTACAGATTTGTTCAATTTTTGTATTCAGAAACTTAGAAATAAATGGGATATGTTAGTAGAATATGGATATCTAATAAATTAAATGAATTAAATACGGCAACAAGATCTGTTTATATTGGAGGTCATGTACATGTATGTGTGTGTATGAAAAGAGCTTGTGTTTTAAAATTATGTGGAACTCTAATCTTTGGTTATTGAAATTGAACCAAAGGTCCAACTTGTTTACTTTATCTGTGGCTTACAGTAGTTTAATTAATTAGCTGACTTTCAATTGCCCCATAGAGCTTTCCTAAAGAGCATCAGGATTTGTTTGAAAAAATAGAAAGCTAGACTAAATATATATAAGGACTAAGTTTATATATGTATGTAGTATGTACTATGTATATATGTATACTGTATGAGCACTTGTTATAGCACACCTTCAAGATTGCTACTGGGAGGCCCAGCATATATGAACAATTGGAGTAAAGGACTTGCACAGGGTCCCTATGCAACAGCTTGAGGTGGATTTGAACGTGCAAACCTTTCGGCTCCAAGGCACTGAACATACCCCAATACCATCATGCCCCAAATATATTTCTATGTATGTATGTATATATATATATATTATAGAACAGTGGTTCCCAACCTTTTTTGACTTGAGGGCCACTTTTTCTTAGTTGAAGGACATTAGGGGGCCACAAGGTTAAAATTGTATTAACTAAAAGCATGTAAAATTGTTATAATTTATTCAAAATATAATGTTTGATGTTATTTATCGACGTTAAAATAAAATAATTTGTAATATAAAATAATAATGTGTTCTATCCTGTCCAAATTGTAAATTTTTTAATACTTTTAATATATTTTTGATAATTCTTTGAGAGATGAGGGTAATTTTTGACGCCTGGCGGCCATTTTCTGAGGCCTGGTGGGCCACTTTTGGCCCGCAGGCCAAAGGTTGGGAACCGCTGTTATAGAATATATTTACCTGTATATATATAATATATGGTTGACTAAAGACTTATTTCAAGACAGAATAATTTTTCTCTATTTCTTATTTCTAGTAGGCTATATGTTCAAAGGCTTGTAACATTGTCTCCAAATGTTATTTCCTTCCAATCTGCTTATCTTAAGCATCATTCAACTGAGCGTGAGCACTCTTACTGACACACTTAGCGACATAATTGAGATTGCTCTTACTGGTGCACTTAAAAAATCCTTCTTTCAATGAATTCTGGCAAAGTATCTCTTCTCCTATCTCTTGCTAGATTTTATACTTTCAGTCGTGGTATTAAGTTGAACCTCTCCACGATTCTTAATCTTATTTGTTAAATTGCACACCTGTTATGAAATAACCTGCTACTACCTCTGAGTAGTTTCTTTGAAGAGGTGCTATATAAATACTTGAATGAATGAATGAAAGGAAGGCAGAACTCTTAGTGTTGCCATTGATTGCTTGCTCCCTGTGACTTAACATATATGCACGTCATAAATCCTTCTAATGAATTTATGATCTAGTGGTCCAGCAATTTTGTGTCCCTCTGTATGCCACAGATCTCTAGCAAAACCTGAACTCAAAGACTGTTTGTTCTCCTTTAGTTGTGTCTGTTTCTAAGGACCTTGAAATGAACAACCAGCTGGATTATAGCCAGTGGCAATTCTTTGTACTGCCCATCAGTATGTGAAGTCTTTCTCTTCACATCCATCACTTGACATTTGCTCTTGCAGGAATCAAAATCCTGTTATGACATGAAAGTAGGACTCTTGGTGTCGCCATTGAGGAAAGTGTTCTTAGATAATTCAGGTGTATCGATTGGGTGGGGGAGGGGCGATTAGGTGCCTCCCTCATTATTGCACTTCAAAATTGGTGGCTGTTGCATGTTTTGACATGACTACACTGTGTACACATGCTTCATGTGGTGTTATTGCAGTTTAGAGTCTGTCTGTGTACTTGGGCTTATCTTGCAGAGGTACTAAATCTGGCCCAGTGAAGCAGGAAGTCTTTCTGCCCAATAGACTGAACATTTGGCCCAGATTTAGCAATATTAAATAGGAAAATAATTGTGGCTTGCAAGTGTGTGCTGTAAATCAATGGGATAAGAAACTATCCATATGCTGAAGCCATCATTGGTTATACAAGTTTAGATTTCCCGCATCAGTGCAAATATCTGATTGCCCAATGCCCATATTATTATTGTACAATGTACATATCTCAAGATTAAAGTTAATGTCACACATATCAAAACCAAAGTTGCATATATAGGAAAACTGAAGTTAACAAATGCCATATGGATAAAGCTAACACGTCTTGCAAGGATAAATGATGTTGACAACTTGTTGCAACCGTATAAAAACAGGCAGCGCAATTCATGATGTTGGGATACATCAGAATTCAGGCCATCAATTCATAGGTGAGCAGCAATGCATTTACTATCTGCCACTCCCTGACTGGGCTCTTCAAAGCTAATGGTTGACATTATTATTTGGGTTGGAGTGGCCAAAGTGTTGCTTTATTAACTTAGTAGACATGTCTTGTGCATCTATTCTTGACAAGCATGCTAACTCCCAGCAGCTGCAGCAGCAGCAGTAGCAGCAGCAGCAGCAGCCTGTGTGGTCCTGTCTTGGGTTAAGGGAGCATCCAACAGGATGATTAAGAAATCACTCTCCCCCTCAGCAGGTCAGACAGGATTATAAAGTTCTAAGTATTTCTGAAGAGCTTGGCACATATCTGGCCCAGTGGACCTGCCTTGACCTATCCCAATGTAGTGGTCCTATTTGCTTTAGAAGACCTTGGCCAATTGACCAGCACTGGAACTAATTGAGACATTACCAGGAACTGGGTCACAGAGGGCAGATCTCAAGTGGCATCTGATACTAATTTAGCTGACCTAATGAATCTGTCCATTTGTGCTGGAGGTGGCCAGTGGAATACTTCTCAATATCTCCCATTTTATCTTTTCCAGGTTCCTGGTAAGACATTAAGGAAGTGGTCCAATTGGTTCTGTATGTTTAAGGAGCAGCAGGTGGTTAGTCATTGGAACCTCTGGTCTGGGGAAAAGTGGTCTAGAAGTACACTCTTTACACTTCAGGGATTTCAATCTGAAGGTCATTCAGTGTAGGGAACATCAACTGAAACCTTTCCACTTATTTCATAAGAGACACAATTGATTTCTGATGTACAACAACTTTTTCTGTTCTGCTGGGAACATTGGCTTGGAATTGAAGTTCTGTTTATATCAAAGCCGTTTGACTTGTTGTACATGATTTCTATGTGTTCAGAGTTTTATGCATGTATTTTTGCTTTTCTTGTTTGTTTGTTTATATGAAAGTGCTGTGCTTACCTAATCATCTTCACTTCCCTACAATTGACTGTGTTTTAATATTGCGTTCTTCTGCTCATTTTTTATGTCAGTGTTTTCATTGTATTTCTGTGTCGGCTGCTATGGCATATATCTGTCCGATTATATGTATAAAGTATATACAAATCCGTATCTATGCAATATGCATGTAGACTATGTAGTGTATCTGTTTTTTCCACTCTATTACTCTTGATTTACCATTAACAAGTCACTAACTGACCTCTTTTCAGTATTAAACACGTGTGTTGCAATTGATAGGACAGTACTTAGGACGCTCACTTGCATTTGATTGCAGTCTTAAAACCGTCCTTTTCAGCCGAGGTTGGCTCTGGAGCACTCCTGAGTAGTAACCTTGAATTGGCGCTATATAAATCTTCATAATGAATGAATTGAATAAATGAATATATGTCAGATTTTGTTGTGTCCTTCAAACGCAGCACTGCATCAAACAATCTGTAAGACTTTCTAAGAAGACAAACCTGTGTCATGAAAGGGCAAGCTAATTATCTTAACCACCAAATACATTTTATGGCAAGAGGTTCATTGATGACCTTCGGAAGTAGGTAGTTATTTGCGTATATGAATATCTGAAGTTAACATTAAAATTCTGTGTTTATTAGGTCGGAGCCCGACTTGCCAGATCCAGTTGCGCGGAAAGACCAATGCGACAATCGGAAAGAAGCTGCGGCTGCACTGCAAAGTCAGAGGAAGACCATTTCCTCAAGTCAACTGGGTCAAAGATGGGCGACCTGTAGTGCCAAAGAAGGGCCTACGTATAAAGCCACACAGGTGAGCTTGTTGCGTTGATTAATACCCGCTGATGTCTCCAGCCCTTTAAAATGCTGGCAATGCCCACGCAGGTGTTTTTCATATGCAGAATCTGTAATGGTTCGTAACCAGCTTAAACTTGATACTTTGCACGGCCACCACCCCTATGACATACCAGTGATTCCTGAGCACTCTCTGTGGTCTGGTGGATTTCTGAATGGCATATCACTGAACGTAAGCACAGCTGTGAGGGCAATTGGGGGTGGGGCTCCACAGCTGCCTCCCCCACTTCTGTCAGCCATGGTGTAAGAGGTGACTCTTGTATATAGGAGTAAAGATAGTGTGTAGTAAATTCTACACGTCATTCTACAGTCTACACCCTGCTGGGCAGCATGTCCCATTCACATTCATTCAGAACTTCCAGGCAACGGGTCCGGTTACATTCTCTACCCACCTGATTTTTCATTTCTTGCACGTTACACGTATACGTGCTTGTGTAGTTCCCCGTGCTAGACAGATATGCGTGGGCCAAGTGTTTAGGGATTTCCTTTGAACTCAGACTTGTGTCTTTCTTTGATGACTAAGCCATAACCAGTGCCAAATCTGTCTCTAAAAAAGCCTGCCTTTTGCTTGCTCCTCACTGTGCTGCCAGCATTTATTCAGCCGACTGCCTCACGGCTTAGTTTAGTTTCATGCTCTTTGACGGCTGGTCTAACTAAGTGAAATAACGTTAAATCCTAAAATAGAAATGAGGAAATAAGGATACATATTTGCTCTCTCGTGAATTGTTCAATAATAAACTACGTTCATTTCTGTGTAAATGCAAATGGAGAAGCTTGTAAGTATTCATGTAGGATTGTATCCATAGATCTTGACGTTTCTATAGCACCTTTTGTGAGGATGTATGCAACGCGCTTGATACCATAATTGGGTAATACTGTTAAAGTCATGAAAACATGCTCATGTATTTATGACTACGTGCATATCTGTACATCAAAGAAATTTATACCAAATGATTCCTCAGTCAGCAGTATATTCAAGGCTTGTATTCTAGTGTGTGTGCCAAACTTGCTGTTATGGTAGAGTTGACGTCTAAATATGAGTTTTATCTGATGCTTTCCAGTTCCAGTAGCTGAGCTACACTGATCAATCAGTAATGGACTTCGTGTTTGACCTAAAGTTCTGCTGTGTGTTCAAACTTGTTATCTTTGTTGTTGCCCCACAGAAGCCTATGACATGACACCCAGTAACATTATTTGGTTCTGCTGTGGAGTGGGAATAAATGGAAAGTCTTGACTCTGCAGGGGGATCTTAGGTGCATGCCCGAGTGTTCAGCTATGGAATGTAGAAGGTTTGCTTATTTAATTGATTGATTGAGTAAAAATGCTTATTAAGCAGATGAATAAATTAATTAAATTATCATAATTTTTATTGTCTGATGATTTCTAGCCAAGGATCGAACCTCGAGATAAAGCAACTGAAACAAGACGACAACGGACTGTATGAATGTCAAGCAGTTAATGCTATTGGGAGCTCGAATTGGTCAAGAATTCAGGTTAAAGGTATGACATTTGATCAGTACTAAGGTCTCTAATTTGGTTTAAAATTCAGTAGGTTTACGTATTTCCATGAATCAAGCTATTGGTATGCGGTGTGATTATATGATTGTGAGTGTGGTAATTTATAATGTGTGTGTAATAAATGATAATCAGATACTTGATATTCACTTTTAGATCATTTAGTAGCATTCTAAGTACTGCTATTATAAATGTGGTGGGCGTAAGTAATGCTGTTATAATTGAGTTGGGCATTGATGTAATTTGGCTTGTAATTGGCCGGTATCTTATCCTTTGCAAGAATTTATAAAGCCTCTCTTAAAGTACAAGCTATTCAGAGGGCTCTCAACATGACAGCCCCAGGACGGAGAATAAGACCTCAACCAAAATCTTACTGAGGACTAGTGGATGGTTATTCCAAAACCAGTGGCCACAATGGCAAATGCACAGCTTTGTTGTTCTAGCACTCTAGCATATTTTGCAAAATTAAAATATATTTGTTATTGAGTTGTTGGCAAAGCGTCTTACAAAATTCTGAGGAAAAAAATTGCTACTGTGCAGTTAAACCCAGCTACTCTGTAGAATAGCTTGCAGAGTTTTAAAGGGAACTTGATGGGAACTATGTGTAGACCTATGCTGCCGGATAGTTACACAAAAAGCTGCAAGTGTCTGGTATGATGAGGATAATCTAATCGAATGCTTATTCTGGTGACAGTCACATAATCTATTGCCTTCTGCGTCTGTGTCAGCTATCTAATCCAGTTCCTTGTGCAGTGACGACTGATTGTCTTTTGTCTAATTGACCGAAAGAACAGAATTCCTCTCTGCTCACGTGTGCTGCATGTCTATATGAAGCAGCTCAGAAAACATTTGCAGCTCAACATTGATCTGCAGCCATATATATATATATATATATATATATATATATATATATATATATATATATAGCCAAATTCAAAATGCATTCGTGGGGTTACTAAGGGTGGAATGTAAATGTAAAAAAGATCATCGTTAGATTGGATTTGAATTGTTGCCATGTATTTATATAGCACCTCTTCAAGAGAGATGATCATTAGAGATGCTCATTAGACAGAAAGCCAGAATTGTAGAAATTGCTTCATGCCCTTGTGGAATGGTGATCTGCAGCCATATATATATATATATATATATATATATAGCCAAATTCAAAATGCATTCGTGGGGTTACTAAGGGTGGAATGTAAATGTCAAAAAGATCATCGTTAGATTGGATTTGAAGTCATGTTGACAGTGAGCAACACATGCACACACCAGTGTATCGATCTCTTTGTTCCCCATGTCAGGACCAATCCAGATCATATGACTGCATATGATTGCCTTTCTATGGAATGGACTTTCCCATCCGTTGACTCTGCCATCGTCTCTGTTAGTCTTTTCTCATCTTTTTCTTGTCTTAAAGCCCTGAGCACTTTTTCTCTCAGGGATGTGCGCACTGGGAGCGCTTCTGAAAGGATCATGCTGGGAAAAGCGCCTGATACAATACGAACAAATACAATGCAATGCTTATGCCTAGGCTAAATTCCCCTGCATTTTTTGAGTATCTCAAATCCTACTTTTTGGCTGTGGCCGGGCTGGGAGCGCATCTGAGTAGGTTTCTTGAAGAGGCGCTATATAAATTCTCGAAGTGAATGAATGAATGCAAACTGTCACTAATGTTGTCCGCTTCCTTTGAGTAACTGAATTGCTGAACAGCCACTTAAGAATAAAAGGACTTGAGTGGTCTGAAAATTTAAAATTGAATGACTCACTTGTTTATCTGGATGTATGCTGCTTTTAACTTGATCAATGTGTTCCATTATAATGTCACTTACTGAATATGTATATGGTGTTTGTAAGTTATTGTACAATGTGCATTTGTGTCATACCAATAATTATAATTGAGCATTATAGGCCCCATGACTTAAATGATTTCTCTGGCAAATGCTTTGACCTCCTGTCATTGTGATTGCTGCATTTTTGCTTCTTGTTGATATCAAACATGCTGAAACTCCAAAGAGTTTAGAACTCTTTGGCTAGAACCATGAAACTAATATACCAGACTTTAGGAAAATATTGCCTCTGTGCTTAAGTCTTTGCATTGGCTCCCTGTTAAGATGTGTTTACACTTGGAATGGGCTCCCGCTTGCGCTGTGCTTACTACCTCGGAATAATTTGCCTGCTTTCTACCAGTTGCTCAAGATCTTTCTTTTTAGCCATGCTTAGTCAGGGAGCACCTCTGAGTAAGCTATATATATATTTAGGCTTCTTGATAAGGCGCTACATATAAATTTTCGGAATGATTAATGACACAACCAATACAACGGATTAAGATGGGAGAAGGCTATCAAATGACTATCACCTGTAACTACAGAGAGGATACGATCAGTTGGCTATTAACTAACTATTTCTACATTGAGAACTATCTAGGTGGATGCGATGGCTATCATTGTAAAAGCTATTAGACGGGTTGAATGCGTATTTATGTTGCTATGAAGTTTGTCACAAATGGTTCTCTGATCAGATCGAATGGTATTTTATCAGAGAACCAACTGGCAGGTAGCAAGGAGGCTGCACAATCATCCTAGGGAATGCAAATGTACGGGGAGGGGATGGTAATCAATAGGAAAAACAGACTGTAAACCAAAGACAGAGTGAAAGCGGACCGAAACAACACTTAAAGGGAAAGAAAAGATGAGGGATGAAAACCGGAAAGTCCATGATACACAGACCAAGCTATATGTAAGACCTGCTGTTGTTTTCTATTCCTCATCCTCGCCATTTGATCCTTCCATTGACAATCGTAAGTCCATCTTGCTAGAGGAATACATTGGAATAAGTTTACCTGTTCTGTCAGAGATTTGAGCCTTATGACCCCTGTTGACAGTCGTGCTAACCTCTGGACTATAACACACTTGTAGTGAAAAGCTGGACTTTATTGGTGTATCATGGACCTCTCCTGCTTTGTGCATAGTCACGTAGTCTGAGACCATGAGATCATGGTTATGTGCTGCAGAATCAACATCATGACGTGCTGTACTAAAGGGGTCAGATACAGATTATAGTGCCTTGCTTGCAGTGTCCAAATATAGGTACGGTTGGTGAATCTGAACACTGTAGTTAGTGATCCAATGCAAAAGTAAACATGAAAGTTTAGGCTTGGAAGCAAGATTGTGAACTTTAAAAAAATTTATGGCCCAACTTCAGTGATATACTTATTTAGTGTGCACAACTGCACACAGATTAGATGGCCCAACCTAAATGTTTTTGGGTGGTGCATGTTCAAAGTTGAACATTTTGATCCGAGAGGCATTGTTTCCATATAGTAAATTTAGGAGCAGAAGGAATGCTCTGCACTTTGTGCTGCTCTTATTTTAAAGAATTTATTAGACCTCCTCCTTTTCCTCCTCCTCCTCTTCGTCCTCCTCCTTCTCTCCACCTCCTTCTATTTCTTTACCTCCTTCTTTCCCTTCCTCCACCTACTGCTCTTAATCTTCAGAGGTAAAGCAAAGCATCAGTCACCAAATATATCCTGTGGAATGCTGAAGCTTTGTTGCAGTAGAGCACCCTTTGATTGACCAGGATGAATTACACACATGTATATATGTACATTTTACAATCGCATGATATTATGTGGTGCATAACTGCATATGGTTATCATTCTCACTTGAGCCACCTCCAACGGTGACTAGGGAAAATAAATCTAGCAACCTCTAGGTGTAACTAGTCACTGGCTTGGCCAGTCTAGAACGACCCCTAGCAGTGCTGTTCTGTTCGCACTCATCTTCCCCTTCCCTTTCCACTTTATCTTACCAGAAAAGAAGTCAACAAAATGAAATTAATAGAATTGTTTTCTAGAGCAATTTTAGGTACAGACAGTCATGAAATAGGCAGTTTATACTTGCTTAGAACACGTACTTTGTTGCAGCGTGTACCTTTATGCAAAAAAGAGTAGTTGGGTATAATTTTTCGGATAGTCACTGTCTAAAAATATTTTACCAAAATAAAAATATTTTTCGACCTACCTACCCAATTTTTTTAGCTCTGTTACCGGAAACACAGCATTATTTTTTTTTGGCCTTACAATGAATTGCATTTTTGCAAGAGAGGACCTCCTTGCATACCATTTTTGCCATTTGTTAAAACTGAAGTAAATTCATTGGCAGCATTGAAGACTTGGCGTAGCTGGTTACATTGCAGTTACTTCATTGTTGACACTTTTATGAAGTGCTGCATTGGTTCCCACTCACTTTTAACACTTTTATGAAGTGCTGCATTGGTTCCCACTCACTTTTAACACTTTTATGAAGTGCTGCATTGGTTCCCACTCACTTTTAGTACGCTCTCATTGTGAAATTGTTAGTGCTGCAACTAGGTACTTGTTTTTAGTAAAATGTTTTTGTTTAAATGCGTGGTGGTGTAGTGGTGGCGTCGTTGCCTTGAAGCCGGAAGGTTCGGGGTTCGAATCCACCTCGCCGCGTAAGGACCTTGGGCAAGTCCTTCACTCACAATTGCTCAGCGCTTCGGCGTGAAACTCCGATGCAGTGTACGCTCTGCATTCGGGAGCGCCTCTGAGTAGAGAGAGCTTGAAGGGGCGCTATAACAAGTGCACATACAAACAAACACATATGGACATGCACATGCATACACACATGCACATATACACACAGCTTTTGATCAGGTGGGTTCAACAGTGAATGCAGTGGGTTGCAGTCAGTGGGGCATTGAAGATTGGACTGATGCCTTAGAAATTAGCATGAAAGGCCCTTGTTTTGGGTGAGGCGGATGATATACTCAGTTTGCAAGCCAAGGAGAGTCTTATTTCAAACACAGCATTCAATTAAGCATTACTTTCATTATATTCTTGAATAATAATGTTCATCTGTCTCTCCATGGTGGGTGGGTTTGGTGTAGCTTGCAATTATTTATGCAAGCTGCTTATCCTAATTAGTCCTATCTGGGATGAGACCATTGCTGTAGCCTAAGACAGCATAATAATCGGTCACATTTATCAACCCACTCAATCAACAGTAACACTGTCTATGTAAAAATCTTATCAGTAAATACTTTTTTCACTGCACTGCAAAATAAAAGTCTCAGCGCTGAGCACTGCTAGGTCCTGTTAAAATTCCTCTGAGCGATTCCCCGTATGATACCATCTCAAATAACTGTTGTCAAATGAACTTGGTAGTGCTTCACAACTTGTGTTCAATGTACCCACCACCATGCCAAAACTGCTTTTGAGTCTCTTTGCAAAGTTCTTGATGGACCTGTTGATTAATCTGACAGATTCCTTATTTACCAATTTGATTGTCATCTTGCTAAGTGACTTCTCAGTGACGCACAGCTACGCTGGTACCCTGTTTCTCTTTTAAATAGTATTAATAATGATAATTTGGCAATATCAAGGCTATTTGATACCAATTATTTGAGATGAGAAAAAAATTGTGTTTTTGTTACTTTTATCAACCCATTGCGTTTCATTTTTGAATCGTCAAGAAAAGGGGTGACCTCACTAAAAGTGGTATAACTTTTGTTGTGTTTGAAATATTTTGATGGAATCTGACCACCATGTGCAGGTATGAATTATCTTTATGCCTGTAAAATTTCATTTCGATATTCTTACTTTAGGCCAAGATATTGGCCTGAATATTTAGATTGGTTTTTTGTTACTTTTTGTTGCGTCGCGTTTTTGAATCGTCAAAAAACACTGGGTGGCTTCACTAAAAGTGGTATAACTTTTGTTCTGTTTGAAATATTTTGATGAAATCTGGCCATCATGTGTAAATAAGAATTGTCTTTAAGACTGTAAAATTTCATTTCAAAATTCTTACTTCTGGCAAGGATATTGGCAAAAAACCTAGGTGGCACTTTTTTGGCCCACCCTGTATATATCTGATGGTTGATTCGCGTGCATATAATATGATACTGATGGATGCAGTTGTTTTATTTGCAGCAATGTATGTGTCAGATTCGATTCTGTGTCCAGATCAGACTTACTGCCTCCACAATGGCACCTGCTACATACTTCAGTCGCTATCCAGACGCTACTGCAAGTAAGATCTGTCATGCTACTCAGCATTCTTCAAATTAGGGACTAAAACTTGGTTAAGAAACATAAAAATCGGGACATGACCTGATTTTCCAAATGGTACATACTTCCGAGGGATCCGAGGATCACATTAATCACAGTAATTCATTGTTTCATTCATTCATTCATTCATTCCAAAAATTTATATAGTGATAGTAATCAGGGGCGGATCCAGAGGAAGCCAATCCGGCCATGCTCCCATTCCAAAAGCGCATAGGACGTGGCCCCGATGTGGTTTCAACAAGCTATAAAAGAATGCAGCGGGATAAGGTGAGAGAGAAAAAGTAGCATACAACTAGGGAGGTCTGATATATTCCCAAGAGATTACGACAAGATGACTAAAAAAGGTCATGGCAGGGAAAGTGGAAAATGATATATTATCCACACATTTCGGCCAAATGACTAAAAAAATGCATCAGATTTTTTTCTAGCAAAGATCTCAGAAAATGTTGGGCCCCTTCGAAACTTTCTGTATGCATCCCTGATATTAATAGTAGTTGATGTTAGTCTAACCATATAATAAAGTTTATGTATTAAACAAAGGTACATGTGATCTCATAGTTTCATATGTAGTGTACACTTTGGTGTACTGTTCACCTTGTAAGCCTCTACAATCTACAACATTGTGGTGTTGGTGCCTTGGACATCTTACAGATTTACTTACTTGTCTTCAATGTTTCTTGTTAATGGGTAATGCTGCTACTGAAATTTATGATGTAAAGAAATAATATCAATAGATTTAGTGAACAAAAAGTTCTTTTCAAGTTTCATCCCATTATGTAATGCAATTGTTTTTCTAATGCACCAATTAATGATGATGAAAATAACAACAATAATAATAATAATTACAAGAGGTTTTTGGCGCCGTAACATGGCAATGCCAGTAGAAGAAAGACACCATTTTCCTGAGTTTGTGGTTAGCATCAAAACCAGAATAGCAGTGAATGTGATGACTTTTGTTACAGGTGCCAGGAACCTTTTGTAGGAAAGAGATGTATGGAGAAGAAGGTTGATTTAGAGAGTATCAGCTATGGACCAGAAGGTACGTTTCATTTTGTCCTTGACGCAATGTAAATTAGATTCTCCAAGTATTTTGCTATGTTAAATTAAAAGGGCATCATCAGCTCTTACCCAGGCAACTCAGCTGACCTTCCACCTTCCAAACCTCAACCTAAACGCCACCCACCTGAACTCCTACTCTGCCGTCTCTCATTCTTTTTGGTAATAGAACTACGACCGCCTTCGGATCTCTCTTTTGGACAACCCTTCTGACTTGACACAGTGCTCGTGAATAAGCTGGTGCCCTGCATTTGGCTTTCGAGTGGAGCTCTAGAAATTTTGAGATTGCAATACGATTGTGCGCTCTTGTAATGGCATGGCTGTGTTACGGCGCCATAGAAATCGTCATTGTTATTTGCTTGGACAGTTTGGACCTCTGTAGGAAACTGTTTAATATCCAAAGTTCTTGGGGGTTTATGAGTGTGCTATAGGCTAGTAATTGAGCTTTGTAATCTTTAATTTATTATATTTTGTAGCTTAATTGTGTCAGTTGTAAGATTTAATTAAACTTTTACTTTGCTGCTGTTTTCACTTGTTTCTTAATCTTAATTGCATTTTGTTTTGAGTCTGTTTTTTATCTGCATATATTTCATTACAAGCTTGAATTTTCTTGCCTTGCTTTTTGATATTTTCTTTTTGACTGACTGTCATGCATGAAGACACTATAGGGTTAGATTCCACCAACTTTTATAGTAATAATAATAATGACAATTTATTTGGCACAGTAACACAGCCAGCATGGCTACAAGGGCGCCTTGCAAGGCAACTAACATGCGGGATAAGCCCTAGCGAACAAGTATGTTTTTAGCATGGATTTAATAGAATCCACAGAGCCGGCAGATCAAATAGCAAGAGGAAGTCTGTTCCTGCATCGAGGACCAGCAACCAAGAAAGCACTTTAAGAGCCATGAAACTAATACATTTTTGAACTCCATTTAGTCTACTGTATTTGGAGATCAATTGATTTTTTGCATTTGCTGAAGTGTCCAATGTTCCTGGAGATTTTTAGATACTCTTCTTTTGCTGGTGAGTGGCTGAATTGCAAAAGGGTGTTAAAGTGTCTAGCTGTATATATGGGAGCCAGATGCATTTGTTTGAGTACTTTACTTGTGTGCCAGCTTTGAAGAGGCGAGCAGCGGATTCTCATTCCGCAGTTGCAATGAGGTTCTTCGCCTCTGCTCGTAGTTTCACTGGCAAGTAAGAAATCCTTCCAACACGCCCGAATGATGCAGAGCATGTCATCTCGACTGCACACGGTCGTCGTCGTCGCATTAGTCACACACGTGTTTTTTCGTGTAGCTTCCGCTTTGCAGTAAACAGATTTGACGCATGACTAACTTTGACGTTACCTTGTGACACATAACCTGCAGGACTACTGAAGTTCTGCTAATTTGCACTTTGCTCATGATAAACACAGGTGTTTGAGACAAGTTCCTATTCACCTGAATTTCTGACTGTCATTTGTCCATGGGTAATGTCTAAACCTTTTTGAGCATGTTAGATGGTATCTGAATGAATCCAGCTTTTCATGCTAGAAGTCCCAGTGGCTTCCTAGCTTGAGATGCTGATATATTGTTTGAGTTAGATAATTGTACTATTGAAACTTTAATAATCCTTACAAGTCTTGCATGCTTTGTTTAAACATCCCTTCACCCTATAGATACATTGAATACTGGTTGGGTTAAAACATGTAAGTCCTTTGACTTAACCTTTTGATTAAACCTTACCTAACCAAAACATCCCATATACTAACCGATAATTGTCCTTGCTCATAACTTTCTTGTCATTATCATTGGAGATGATCTTTTGCTTACACAACGAAATGTTTAGTCAGTGTGACCTTTCAGTCATTTGACATCAGTCCTTCTTGTTTGTGCAAACGGTGTCTTTTGAAAATAAATTGTCTGGAAGTTCAGTGTCACAGTTGATGTTGTCTGTGGTGCCAGTATATACATGTGCAGTTGTCAGATTGTTTGTATGCTGAATTGTTGTCTACGAAGAAGTTTGTGTTTCAAATCCATGCCTAGAATCTGGCTCCACATAATTATGTGCCTCTAGAGAATTGGGCAGTGATGAGTACAATTGCCCTACATTGTTAGCATAGTTTAATAGATGAGGCAAGGTGGCATTTCAGACATCAGTGGCTTCTTGTGAGGGCTAGCATATTCACTCCTCTCTTCCAAATTCTGGGTCTGTATAGATTTCTGTTTAACTCAGTCATTGTGCTGAAAAGCAGTGTTTCAAGAGAGAGTGGTGAGTGGCAGGTATGGAAATTAGCATCTATAGTAGCCTACATTCAATAGAGAAGACATAACTTAGTGCATAGTGCCTGAAATTCAGATGAACTGCATTGTGGTTTTTGCATTATGCATCCAATTCCACCAAATTCCAATCTTCTTTACATTAATCCTACCAGAGTATAATGAGTTTTCTTCTGTTTTTGTAGAAGACAGATGACATGTTTCAGCATGTGCTTATCTGTTGCTAGAAACTTTTCTGGTGTTTTTATATGTGTATTATATATATGTTATGTATATAATAGAAGGTACGTCATTGGTGCACAAAGTAAACCAAGCACTTCAAATATTCTGTTCTAGTAGTAGTGGTAGTAGTATCTTAGTTTGCTCAGCTGTCCTATTTTATAAATGTGAATGGCCAGAGAATGTTTGCCTAGACTATTTATGTTCTTTTGAAAGAGAGGTGTACAGGTTGCCTGGCCTGTCCCCTAAGAGGGCATTCAGTGGCTCTATTTACTCCACCCTAGGACAATACACTGTTGTGTGTACTATGCTGCCTGCATATATTTTATATGTATTATTTCTGCTCTGATATCCTGCTGTTAAGATTAGCAATAATTACAAGGAAAGTATTTTAAAAGTTCTCTATGCATAAGAATTTAGTGACAAGGGGAGTGGACATAATGAGAGGGCAGCTTTGTAGGTTGTCATATTATGAAGCAAAATATAGGAAGTTTCCACTCTGACATTTATCTAATTTTATACTGTAATATTTGTTTATTTATTTCTTGCATTTGCTATAGTGCCCATTCAAGCTCCCTACTCAGAGGCACTCCTGACATCAGAGCGGACACTGCATCCGAGTTTCACGCCGAAGTGTATGAGCAATTGCAAGTGAAAGACTTGCTCAAGGTCCCTACACAGTGGCTTGAGGGGGATTCAAACCTGAAACCCTCCGGCTACAAGGCACCGAACCCACCACTACACCACTGCACCTTATGGTAATAGTAAGGTAATCAGTCATTGTTTTGATATGTCCATGCCAATGACAGTCATCATACGGCTGGTTATGTACATGAAGGACATCAACAAGAGCAGTCCACAGTTTATTACTGTATGACCTTTCTGTCTGCATTATGGTAATGTTGCATTAAAAATTCTGTGGCAATAGTTACAAAGAAAACAGTTGGTTTTCAATTTCACGTGATGCGTTGGATTCAATATATGGGAACACAGCAGTAGAAAGCAAGCACATTGGCAATCTGCGTCCATGCAACTGGCATTGATGTGGTGCATGTACTGGTACGGTACTAAGGGTACTTGATGCATTCAGTTAATTAACAGTACTCTATTGCTGCTCTGCTTGTTTGTTGTCCTGTAATGATCTGACAGCAAAACTGTCTTCATCCAGGATCATGGTGGCTGGTGGTAGGAAAGTTCAGTTTTTGAAAGGGGGAGGGTTAACCATAATCATGCTTTTGGGAGTCATATACCCTACAATGTAGAGTTTTTTTCGGTATTGTATATATGTGACTACAGATGATGCACATGTTGTTTTAATTCTTTTACTCTGGGGAATGTATGTACCTTAAGGGTTTAAGCGTTTAAGGAATTCCCACCTGTCCAATTACCTCCCAGTTGAACATCTCTGACAGAGGTGTCAGAGATGTTCTTCTCTTTGTGCACTAGTTAATTTCTGCCCAGCTTTTCTGTGGCCTCTGTGTGTCTGTTATGTATCCAGCCCTGTAGCTCCTTTTATGACCTCTGTTGGTCCTTTTGTCACTTTATGACCCCTGCCTGCCCTTCTTGTGACCCTCGCTGAGTGTCATGTTATGCCACTATCATTTGCAGTCCAACCACACATGTATGTTAATAATGTAGCTAGAGGTTAAACAATGCAATATAGGTCAAGCAAGATAAATGACAAAATCTATGCTTATATAGGCCAACATCATTTCTGGTCTTCTGACATGACACAACACTCATGAAGGAGCTGGTACCCTGTTTATGCTTTTTAGAACCCTTTTTACCACCTTAGCAACTTCTCTGTGTGTTGTTGGTGTAAATTATGCAGGATATTGAATTTTTCCTAGATCAGTTTTGCATCAGCATTTCTTATACGCTATTTTATTTATTCAGTTATGTTGTACTTCTGCTGTCATACTTGTGAAAAGGAATAGCAAGTGGATGACGATAACATGCCAGGTTTTTTTGGAAATGTTCTGCCCTGTGTCTGTATTACTTTTTATACTGATCTCTACTGGAATGTAAGATATGAAAGGCTTTTGGTTGGGTGTGAAGCTTAACCCCAGGGCATAGCATTTTCTATATGTCCTTTGGTTCAGAATGGCTCCCCGATGGCTGCATAAGTGCATTTTAATGTGACACTTGGAGGCATATATATTTAGATGGGGTCAATTTATGGGAGTTATTGAGTTATGCTTAAGTGTATTTTAGTTAGCATAAATGTGTCAAAATATGTCTCTCATCTCTGATCACCTTAGAGTGAACTCAACTGCAACTGCCACTGGTTCCTCAGGTCTTCTGTTGAGGGGAATTGAGGGAGCTATGTATACAGCAGATGAAGCTTTAGTTTATATGCAGTTATCCTTGAGTGTATTGCAAGATATTGGTTTACCTAATGGGATGCTGTTTCAAGATGTCTGTCTCTTTGACTAGAACTCTCTACTCAGCTCAGCTAGAACTACTTCAGATCTTCAGTTAAGGGGACTGCCACAGAATTGGCAATGCTCCAAGTAGGCCTATTATACAGCAGCATGTTTTCCTTTTTGTAAGAGGCGCAACTTAATTTATAGTGTCCATTGACCTTAGAATAGAATTCATGGCCTTAAATTTTGCATCAATATTGTAATAATCTGTAAATTCATCGACACTTTCTGCTCTTTAAACTTTTCTGTTTGACTTGAAATATATTTATTAGCTAAAAATTGCATGCTTCAATTTAGTTTTTGTTGTTATTTCTTGAACAAAGAACAATCCAGTCCAGTGGCATGAATGAATAAATATTCATATATAATATATATTATTATTATTCTTTGTTTTCTTATGAGTTGTGTTGATACTTCATTTTTTGCTTGTGTAGCTATTGCTGTTTTATAGCATTGTCATTCAATTTTTATTGACTTCTTTATTGTGTAGTGTGAACAATAATCATTAGAAAAAGGATTTTCCTGGGACAATTGCTAATGTGAGATCTTGGAATAGAGGTATTATATTTGCAGTTCAGTCCAGCCTTGTGTTTCAGTTCAATGGTGATGGAACTTGGGTTCTGTATATAATATATATATTATAGAACAATATTGTGTGCTGACTTCATCAGTTGGCCATTGGTTATGTTTATGTTGCCACCGCCATTTGTCTAAAACTGATCAACCATAGTAAAAGTCAGACCCTGAGGGCATTGTTATGAGAGGCTTTGATATCACTTAAAAGCCTCTTAGGTTTGTTTTGCCAGCCGCTACTCTAGAGCTCTTCAAGCACACCTTTCTATAAATCTTTGCAGGTATTTCTGGTATTTTAGGTGGGCTGATTATTAATTGGAGACTGTTTTGCATTTCTCTGCAGTGGCCTGCAAAATTGCATAACCAGATTAGCCTGCTTTTTCTCTAATGCACATTATTTAAGCAGCTGCTACTTGCCATTGCATCATCTTAGTCTTGTCTAATTCATTCAGAATGCATAGGAATTCATGACTGACTGACCCACGGAAAGTTTTGAGCTGATTTAAACTGATTTTAAAGGCAGTATGCAATGGGGTTGGGACTTGGAATCAGTAATAGCTCTACCAGTTGTACTGCTAGGTATATCTTCCATTTAGAGTTAAATTCAGGTGTAGGTATAAGGCCAGCACACAGTTCTGGGTAGGAATGTAAATGTGGGCGTAACTCTATTGCAACCATACGACCTTGACCCTGCTCAGTTTTTTAAATTAAATGACTGTGTGAGATCCTTCACTGCCACTGCTTGTTTGACTGGGTACCAATGTACCATGCCATTTGTGGAGCCCATGTACACATTGTACAGACTGTACTAGTCTGAGCTTCAAATCTTGTAGACACCACAATTGATATGCATACTCATGCACTGAGATGCATTGACAGATGTTTGATCGATGTAGCTAACTACTGGTAGCCAATTTTATATGCAATGTAGTGCAGTGTAAGTCTCAGCACCAACAAAGGACTTCACATCAGAGAGACCATCTTATTCACTTGGGCTATATCAAATCAAGCTGACAATACAGCCAAACTGCCCTGCTCAATTGAGTGCAAAGGGAGGTGAAGTCAAAGAGACAGCATGGTGCTTATGCCAGGCATGGAAAGAGTCCCAGCTGCCTACAGATTCATAACAGCTGTGGACTCTTTATTGTGATAGTTAATTGTTAAATGTTTTAATTTTTAAACTTTGTTAACTTATTTCATAATGCGATTCAAATCAGAATTCTGAATCCTTGCTTGTATGTGGAGTTTTTCCAGATGCTAGTTTTAAAGTGTACCATGGTTTAGGTCTATACCTCATCCCCTTTTCACCTTCAGCCTTTTAATACCACTATCTCTTAAGTTGATGGTTTATGCAAGTTTAGGCAGATGGACAAATTGGACGTTATTTTTTATGGAATAAATCTAAATGTATTTAAAGCTTCTTAGTATTTCCTATTTTATCTTTTGAAAACCATTTCTTTTTCTTTTGTAGTTTTTGTACTCTCAGTTTGGTAGCGCCTCTTTAGGTTTACAATTACGACTAAAAACAATTGATTACCTTTACTTTGCCTTGAAATCCATTGTTTTGCAGTTGAGTTATTTTCTAGGGCCATCAGCTGCTATGTGATTGTTTGAACTCTTGCTTGTCATGTCTTTGCTGTAGACGTCATTGACATTATGTAAATTGTAATCTGAGGTAATCTTTTCAGACCATTGTTTGATTTTTGCGTGTTTAGATGAAAAGTCGTTTGAAATAGCCTTCATCATGCCAGTCATCGGAGTCGTATTGATCGTTGTCATCACAATCTGCATAGTCATCTTATCCTACTGTGCCATCAGGTAAATTCATCTAGATTACCGTACATGTGAATCTGCGAATAGTTGTCTGTGGTAACTGAATGGGACTGTTGAGCTATGTGAAGGATATTCAGCACCACGGCAGGTCAATAGTGAGAGATTGATATACAGATAATGGGTTCAATTATCTTTTGAAAATACAGTTGGATATCAACTTCAGTGCATGACTGCTAGTGAGAGGTATTCTGGGCAACAATTGGCCCCAGTGTAGTGGAAAAAATATCCTGCAGACCACTTGTACACCAAAGCCAAAGCCTCAATGACCTCTGACTGACTTGAGGCTTGAACACACCGTTCTCTGATTTTACCCTGGAATGGTGCGGACAAGCAAAGCTTACTATACATGACGCCATCGGAAAAACAAACCAATTTTAAGGGTAATAGTGTGCAATTTAAAATGTTTTGATGAAACTGCAATGTGTGGAACTCTGTTTTGCTTAATATTAGTATTTCAACCTAAAACTGAAGAGATATCTGTTTGTTCTGCTTGACTGACTGAATGAACCGCTGTGGGCTACTTTTGGGGACTGAGTGAGTTAGTGTTGGCATGAACTGCTAAGCGCCTTTGAAGTTCTTATGAGACTCTGTAAAAATTTTATTATATGGGCATAAATACTAATGACTGCTTTCTCACTTGTAAGGTACTCCAAATATATGTCTCTGCTGAGTAATCATGGGGTAAATATGAATAGGATAGATGGTTAGAATATGTAAAGAATTCTTTATGCAATCGTCTTTAAAGCATCAGTTGTCAGGCAGATCAGTTGTGGATGATTTCTTCTACTTACCAGTTGCTCTATAGACCTCTGATCAGTGATCCATCCTAAAAACCTTAATGAATTATTGTCTTTGCTTTTGACAGTAACTTTTGGCGACAGCATAAAGCGAAGAAAGCAAAAGATACTCTGGAGAATTCCTATCATTCGTATTCTTATGGAATTCATGAGGGTTCATTGAAATTGAACCAGAGTGGCCGAAGGATGTCCAAGTCGGGTGCTGTAAGTACCACGCTTTCAAAATAGACATAACGCGAAACCAGGACTCATCTGAATCAATGGCTTCTTATAGTAGCACCAGTCCAAGAAAAATTGCCAACTAAACACTTCATGAAATCAGTAGTAATCTAAACTAAAGAGTAGCACAGGTCATGGCAAATAAAAAGAAATAGTGAAATAACAACTTCACGAAATCAGGATTCAACTGAATCAATGAAACCAGTAAACAAATTTTAAAAATAGCCAAATGGCCACAACACAAAAACCAGGATTTAACTGAATCAATGAAACCAGTAAACAAATTTTAAAAATAACCAAATGGCCACAACACAAAAACCAGGATTTAACTGAATCATTGAAACAAGTAAACAAATTTTAAAAATAGCCAAATGGCCACAACACAAAAACCAGGATTTAACTGAATCATTGAAACAAGTAAACAAATTTTAAAAATAGCCAAATGGCCACAACACAAAAACCAGGATTCAACTGAATCAATGAAACAAGTAAACAAATTTTAAAAATAACCAAATGGCCACAACACAAAAACCAGGATTTAACTGAATCATTGAAACAAGTAAACAAATTTTAAAAATAGCCAAATGGCCACAACACAAAAACCAGGATTTAACTGAATCATTGAAACAAGTAAACAAATTTTAAAAATAGCCAAATGGCCACAACACAAAAACCAGGATTCAACTGAATCAATGAAACAAGTAAACAAATTTTAAAAATAACCAAATGGCCACAACACAAAAACCAGGATTTAACTGAATCATTGAAACAAGTAAACAAATTTTAAAAATAGCCAAATAACCACAACACAAAAACCAGAACAATTCAACTGAATCAATGGCTTCCATACTGAATTAATTCAACTCCACAGACCAAGTGCGGTCTTCCTTCCATCATCCGTAATTATTGTCTGCATTATGTGAATATATGGTTTAATGCTTCAACATTTGTAGTGTAACATGGGTAAGGACCACAAAGTGCACAATGCATTATGCCGCATACACTAGTCATTACTTTTTAGTAGCACATTACGAACTTCATATAAACACTTGCAAAAAAAGTAAATATAAAATTGTTCAATTCAACTATCCCTCATTTTGGCATTATGGTTAATGCATATGTATTGTTATGGTAAACTTTTGCATTTCACATTTTTAGTTCATGTCAGTTGTGTGTTATATATATGCTCACGCTCTACATTTAATTCCTCACTTGTTTCTGCGGCCAATTTATATTATCCAGAAAAGCGCCAAGGCTGCCTCAATGGGTGCACATGACCCGTTTGGATTGACCTTTTGACTTTTGCATCATTTTCCTGAAGTTTTTGAGTTTGTACTGACTGCTGTCATTGTAGTATTATGGTGTTGATGATCTGTTCTGTGTTGAAGTAGTCATATATGCTGTGTCAAATAAACAGGCGAGATTTTATGGGTGTTTCCCTGTGCACGTAGAACTTTGAATGTGGGCCTCATTTACAAGTGCTACCACTTGATGTGTGTTCATATGTTTGCTTTGCACTTCACCCATTAAGTAATGAATGAAACGTAAAGCACAGTCATCATTAGCAATTTCAATATTGCATTCCATTGATGTGGAAGATTTGATGTTTTAATTTTTTAATTATTGTTAATGTTTTGACGAATAAACTGGTTTTGCTCTGCTGTGATATATATATATATATATATATATATATAAAATTAGTAAGGGGACAGTGGGACCAACTTGTATTTATTGGTGGCAATAATATATAAATCTCTGACAAGAATCCCTGACTTTGTTTGGTTTTTGCATTGCCACCTCTGTGGCAGCCTGCTATTTGGGTTACTCTTATTGCTCAAAGCAGAGGCTTATCATGAAGAAATTACATAATCTTAACTAACTTGCTTGAGCAGTATATATATTTTAATAAAATGTGATGTAGTGTTACCTGGAAATGGTGTATTTTAATTCACTCAGATTTATCGGTTGTCTATATTTGCTGTGAGTGTTCTGTGTACGCCTCCAGATCTCCTTGCAGGCATACTTGGCACGATGGTGTAGGGGTATATTCTGTGCCCTGGAGATGGAAGGTTGTGGGTTAGAATCTGCCTCATGCTGCTACATAGGGACTCTGAGTTAGGGACCCTGAGCAAGTCCTCTTGCAATTGCTCATGCGCTTTAGCGTGAAACCTCGAATCAGTGTCCGTGCTGTAGTTAGGAGCGCCTCTAAGTAAAATCTTGAAGGGGAACTATAACAAGTGCTCATACATGCATACATGCATACATACATACATGCATGCATACATACATACATACATACATACATACATTCATCGTATTACAGTTTCTGTGGAACATCTGAAAAAGCGCTGTAGTCAAGAGCTCCTATAAGTAGGAATCTTGAAGGGGCACTACGACAAGTGCTCATTCGTACAAACATGCATTCATCCTATAACAGTTTCTGTGGACATCTGAAAAAGCCTTGATTGTAATGTTTTGTCTGTGCGTTTGTTTACAGCCATTTCTGAAGGATGTCTTCACTCAGACAGAAGGATCTCCAGTGCCAGCTAGACAATTTGCCATTGTTCGACCGGACAGTTCAAAGGCCGTCATTGTTCAACCGGATCAACCACGGAAGGGGTCCACTGGATCTGGAAAGGCGTCTTCCAGTCCACGACGAGGACGTCTGAATGGATGTTCGGTTACTCCACCAGATTTGTCACGGAACAGGCGCAAAGTGCACTCTCCAATTGCGGAGAGAATTTCTTCCTCTTCTGATGTAGCAGAAGAATATCCGGCATCCAGGACAGACGCAGCTGAAGCGCGACCAGGCAACCACATCCACGCGCCGGTTGACGGTGCGTTCCGGTTCAAAGAACGCAACAGAAACAGCGAATATGACAACTGTTGGTTGGATGACACGAGAGACGTCGTCATCGTCAGTAGCAAGGGTGATTCTCATGCAAGAATTGACAAGACCTGTGATCAGGCGACTTCTAGCGCCGGTGTTCAAAAGAGTCGGACATAAGATTTGGTCAGCGTCAGTTGATGTCTGCTTCAGTTAGAGATTGCTCATTCGCCAGCCTTCAAACATAAATATGATCCAACATCAGTTGTGCAGATTAACTGTAGCTTGGATTTAGTTTGCCGCTAGTCAGTTCATGAGGAATCAGCGATCATTTTCGAGATTAGATCAAAGCAGATCATTGCTGTTGTAAAGTTATGGTTAGCTGCAAATAGATTTTCGGGCATCTTGATTCTCTGATTGATGGTTGAATAAAGAGCAATGCAGATCTGACCAGAATTCAAATCAGAGATATGCGTATTAAGTAGAGGTTTTACCATCATGCATTCATTTCGTACCTTAGAGCTGTTCATCTGAAGAATGTGACACGTTAGCCATTGATAAATCGAAATCCATGAGATGTGTCTCAAGATCTTAGGATGAAACTAACATCAGACTACGGGCTTCAGACTACGATCTTGTACTCTTCAATAGTACGTGATGGAGTCAATTCGGGAGAAAAAGTAACTGAACTCAATATGAATGTATAAATGTGTAGGCCTACTTTTAACTGTTGAAACAAACATTTCCTGCCAGTTGTAACACAACTTCTGTAATGCAGATATCATAATTATGCAGAAGTAGTCCGTTGATGGTTGCGTAAGGTGAATCTGCAGTCTACTAAGGTTGTAGAAGTTCTGTGAAATTCCAGTGTGTCTGAAGAACAGATGGCAGATAAAAAAGAAGGTTTCACAAGTGGAAACAGATGAGTTTTGAGCGTAGAGTCGAAAGGCATGGAACCGCCTGACCAGACAGGAGCTGCGTTTTCCAACTCTTTAAAGACCGGCCAGTGAACACTCAAGAGTTCTGGTGTCAGTTCCATTAGGAATCTTAGTGGCCAGATTGTCAAGTAGGTTGCACTGCGTGAATTAAGTGTGCCAGTGTTATTATCGATGACATGTACATTGTACAGTGCCAGTGGCTTCTGCACTTTTCATCAACCGATGTTGCAGCAAAGCCAAAGCTGTAAAGTAGCTATTTACACATAGTTTCATCAGATTATCTAATCGATCAAAAGCCAGTAAGTTGCGGAGGAAAATTGGAGTGAGATGGTGCTAGTTTACATCCAAGATATTTTTTTTATGAAAGTATACAGATTAATTTAATGAAGCCAGTCGAAAGTGGGTCACAATGAGCAAAAGTAATTAAGTTCATCTTGGGTTTATTGGCTAAACAAGAGTTTGGATAATGAAACCAATGAGATCTGTGGCAGTTGAGATGTAATCCTATGAATATGACACAATGTGATCAGTGCTTAAAGTGTGGAAAAATAAGTGCCTGGACGCTCCTTATCTTTCCAGTCTGTGCTCGCCAATAAGTGGCTGGATGGTGTTCAGATTTTACAACAAGTGCATGGACGCCGTCCATGACCGTCCAGGCACACTTTAGGCCCTGAGAGTGATTTATATATAGGCCTAGCATGATATTATCAGTATGTCATGGAGTCAAACATAAATTATTATGCCTGTCCCAACGATATTTCTTATCAACCTATCTGCAACTGAACAGAGGTAGACAACTGAAATTTGTGGAGCTGTTGATGGTTTACGAGAAGTTTATTGCAAGCTGTCCAGGACTGCACATTGCCAGAAAAGAAGCGGGTAGTTTGGCGTCTTCAGCATTCAAGTAGTGTTCCCAATGAGCAATTTATGCACAGTGCATCCAGTGATTTGCTATTCAGTGTTAAGCATACAACCGCATTGTACACACGCACACACCACGGTTGAAGAATAACTTGAGCTGAATGAAGGCAAAGGTTTGTCCAAAAGGCAACTGAACTGAGTTACACTTGAATTGACTACTCAAGATTATGAAGTTATGGCATAATGTATTGAATGCAAAGTGCAGATTATCATTGAACAAATGACTTTGTGTTTGGACCTGATAGTGCCACAAGAATTTCCATACAGCTCTGGTTGACTATGGTTTGGTTGAAGTCCGTACAGAAATATAATTGTGTAATCTAATTTTTCTTCTTCCTTATCTTATCACACAAGGTGTCAGTCAATCTATGGTTGCACCAGATGATTATTGAGGTCGCTTGAGAAGAAGTCCTATTTGAATGCCCTTTACACCAGGAAGATGGCATGGCTTTTTTAACGTGCAGTTGTACACAAAATGTGCAGTTCTAAATGGAATTGTACAATTGTAGAAGCACTTCTGTACAGTTAAAACTAGCAAAAAGGTCATTGTCCTCCGATTGTAAGTAGTTTACCATGGAGGTGGGAAAGAAAAGAAGGGGTTGTGCAGTTCTAAGAATTCCTTAAAAACAGCCCTGGAAGATGGAAGTTGAGTAAGCAAGTCAAATTACTTGAGTGGGCCACTTTTGAGCCTATGTCTGAACAACATCAGAGGCTGCCAAGTTAAATAGCAGAGGACACCAGACAGTGCAGTGAATACCTAAGTTTCAGACTGGTCAGCCATCAATATTTGCCAGAGAGACATATGCTATCACATGTTGCAAAGCACAATAACAAAGTCAAAACGATTGAGTGTAATATGTTGGCACAGGGCTGAGCAATGAGCAAACAAAGAAACATAGATCTTACAGCTGGCTGAAAGGAAATACTGGAAATTACAAGAGGCTTATTTAGTAGAATTCTGTTAAATTTAATTTTTGTCCTATTTTGGCGAGAAACAGAAGTTCACGACATTGATTTGATTTACAAGTGTGTATGTAAAAATTCTTGTCTAGCTGTATTTATTATGAAAATGATTATTTATTTGTTTAGAATTGCTTTTGTTTCTAAACATAGTATATGTGCCTTGACTTGTTCGTCGCATTCTATTATTAGATTATTGAATATATGTTTTGTTTAGAATTTGAATCTGTCTAATGAGTTTAATAAAGCAAAAGAAAAGTTTCAGACATGTTAAGTGTTGAAAGAGAAATTGAGTCCATTCATTTTTTCACTTCTTGGTGGCTATTAGATTTGGGTGATGGCAGTAGCATGCATAAAAGACCTCTAATTCTGTTATATACTTACATTATATTATTTTTAGACATTACATTATTTTGTTGTTGTTGTAATGTTTGCCTATGTCCAACCCATGTTTGAGCTTGACTGCAGGCATGTCAAAAGGTCTTGCTGAAAACGACTAATAAATTGGACCTACGCAATGATAGGCCTACGTCCAAACTATGACTGACCTGAGTTGTTACCATAGATTTCTGATTCGCCTGTGGGTCTTAACCAATTCACCCACTGTGCATAGCTGTCGGTGGAAAGATGAGACATTGAGAAAGAGAGAGACACACAGACAGACAGACAGACAGATAGAGGACAGGTTGTCATATGCTGAGGGCATGTGGAAATGGTGTCTCTTAAAAAACACGTGGAGGAAGGAAACAGGAAATCATCTCCCTATTTTTCCCAAGAAAGACAAGGACGAAAAACAAGAATGGTGTCATTGGAATCTTGGACCTGACAAAATGCAGAACAATAAAGAAGACAATGTTGATTAGACCTGCTTTGTTTTCTGAAAGAGATCAATATGCTTGTCATGAAATGCACGTACAGAACTGCTGCTATTTTGTTTAATCAGTAACACCAGCAGCCTGTGAACGAATCTTTACTGCCATGAAATTAATTCACACGTGTCTACGAAGCATTATTATGCCCAAGGGCGGATCCAGGGGGGGGCCAATCCGGCCATGGCCCCCCATTTAAAAATTGCATGGGACGTGGCCCCCCCCATTTGGTTTCAACAAGTACTTTTTTTCCCAAAAATTGGCCGATGACTAAAAAAAAAAAAAAAAAAAAGGTCATCAGTTTTTTCAGCGGTCAAAAAATTTTTTTTCGCCGGCAACACCCAAAATTTTGGCCCCCCCCTTCGAAAATTTCTGTATCCGCCCTTGATTATGCCTGACGTTCTTTCAAGCAGTTGAGCAACTCTATCAGTTGAATCTGTTCGTGCAGAGTCGATTAACATGGATGCTTTTGGAGACAAGGTTGACCCTAGGCATGACAGACCAAAAAGTTTACTTAGGGTAATGAGAAGCATGTATTTTGCTAGCAGTTTTTCCTTTATAAAAAGTGATTGTGTTTCCAGGCTCGTCTTGAATTGAGACTGTTCATGTAAACATAGGCCTATAAAGAAAAGTTCAACCCCTCCAGTACAGATTTCATATCATGCTCTCGGTTTTGATGAACTAGACATCCAAGCGTTCTCTCTGTAAGGTTTACCGGCCCCTGCGTGGCCCTCTGTTGGAAAATTCTAAAATAGCATAGGGAATTCATTTCCCTCTCTTCCCTTCCTTAAAAGTGACCAACTTGGACGAGAATGACTCAAACTACTAAACAATTTCCGAGCCACTGGACCGTAGACTAGTCTCGACGTTCATCAGCAAAGACTTAATGACAAATCTATTGGATTCAGAATTTTAAAGGCCAATGGCTCAAAACAGAACGTAAAAGTACACAAATTATCATGTGCTTCTCTTTAAACTGCGGCACGTCACCTCAGCTGGCTTGGTGTAGTTCATGTGAATCTGCCAGCATTTGCATCTCTCCCACGAAATATGGATTTTCCTCGTACAATACGCAATGCATTTGCTATGTGAACGTATAGAGATGTATTATATAATAAATACATCGCTTATGTTATGCATGTAATACATCTCAATGTGTGAACGTGATGTTTACACCTCTGCCGCCAGAGGCGCCAGACTTATGGAACGCCATTTAGTCGCACGCGCTAAAATGAAAACTTTCCAGTCCTGCGTTGAAGAGGTCGTTGGCTTGAGCGATATAATAATTATTTTATCGATCGTTTGATTTTGATGTTTTAATCAGTCTTAATCTGATTTAAGCTTAACGTGTAAAACCCGCGGAATGAGTGCTGTTAAGAAGACAGTTTCTGGGAAAGGAAGAGGCAGTGCTTCTGCCAAAAAATCTGCACCGGACAAACCGAAAGGTTGGAACAAATTCTGATTCAAAGTTCTATAATTCTGCACAGTGGCTCTACCCGCTCGTTACCCTTCTATCTCCGCCTTTCCTGACGCCCAGCAGTAATGGGCACAATAGCATTTTGGGCGTTCATGTACAATCGGGGATGTTATTTTTTCGCGTCAGGGTCGGTTAGGGTTCAGGCTAGGCGTCGTGAGGGTCGGTTAGGCTTAGTTTTAGGGTTAGTGCAGTCATTCTGCTGAGCGCTTTGCATGTTGCGATGCCGTCGAGAGGATAGGTCGCTGCGCTCTAATTTTATTGCATTCGTTGGCAGACACTGTATGTAAGGTAATATAGACTGTATATGTTGCGTCCCCTCTTAGTACATGAACGCCGCATTTTGAAAATAGATTTCTATTTTCAAAAGAGAAAATGATAATCCCGAAGCCTGTCTAGGTAAACAATATGGCCACCCCGACTGTGGCTCAGGTAGAGCGCGGCTACTTTAATACTCAGCCACATCCCAGCATGCAATGCACTCAATAAGTAAGTATTCAACATGAATTTTCAGGGGTGAGGGATTTTTTGGTAAAAGTATAGAACGGCTCGGTTGCACGTAAACAGTATGGCCGTCACAGATATAGGCAGAATAGAGCGGTCTCACCTACGGCGATCGATAGCCCAATGTTTCCCCACACTTTGACCTACCTCGATCGCTAGCCCAATGTTTACGCGAAAGTTAGTAAGGCCAAAAAAAAATAATGCTGTGTTTCCGGTAACAGAGCTAAAAAAAATTGGGTAGGTAGGTCGAAAAATATTTTTATTTTGGTAAAATATTTTTATACAGTGACTATACGAAAAATTATATAGGTACACGCTGCAACAAAGTATGTGTTCTAAGCAAGAATAAACTGCCTATTTCCCTGTACCTAAAATTGCTCTAGAAAACAATTCTATTAATTTCATTTTGTTGACATCCTTTCTGGTAAGATAAAGTGGGAAGGGAAGGGGAAGATGAGTGCGAACAGAACATCACTGCTAGGGGTCGTTCCAGACTGGCCGAGCCAGTGACTAGTTACACCTAGAGGTTGCTAGATTTATTTTCCCTAGTCACCGTTAGAGGTGGCTCAAGTCAGAATGATAAGGCTAGAGGTTTCTCAAGACTGACAACCAGGAAGTAGTTAGGCAGGCGTGAAACTCTAAGGCAATGTCAATGTAAATAAAAAATTTACGCAAAATTTTCCGAGTCGCTGCAATAAAAGTGAGTCGGTTGGGTTACCGGGAACACAACATTTTTGCCTAAGATCCAACTCTATACGGAAGGCAATGTCACCGTATTATGTCCCAAAAAATTTTTGATAAAAATTTTTTTAAGAAAATGTTTTTTTCATAAATTTTTTTTTTAAATAAATTTTTTTTACAAAATTATTTGAGTCGCAGCAATAAAAGAGGGTCGGTCGGGTTACCGGAAACACAACATTATTTTTTTTTGGCCTAAGTCAGTCATTGATCCGGAAAAATATTTTCTTTATTGAACAATCCGCATTTGACACACCCGTTACAACATACAGTTATGCAATTGAAACAATAAACAAGAATGCAGATTACAGAAGACATAAATTTTAACTAGGTCTACTAGCAGAACAGACAGCCTGCAATACACAGTGCTAATAGCAACCTACAAGGCATGTCTGTCCAACTGCGGCTTGAACTCGTTACCTCTCGCTCTCTACGCTAGCATGTTATCCATTGTGCTACCGCCCTCGAATATTGTCAGAATATATTCAGAATATAGTCTCGGAGGGCAAATTTATTCTGAAGCAGATCCCTGTGTCAGTATAGTCTTCTTGGGGGGGCGCTTTTAAGAGGCAACCCTGTCACGCGACACCGGCACTGCCCATAGATAGATTTTGCTGCATTCTTTAGCTTATTAAATTTTGGGCATATTAATATTTCTGAAAATATACCCTGTCATGGTATTTTGACAACTAGCTGACTTACTTACTTTCGCGGAAACATAATCGCTGTAGGCAAGAGGGTTTGCGGAAACATTGGGCTATCTATCGACATAAGTGAGACCGCTCTATTCTGCCCTTATCTGTGACGACCATGTTGTTTACTTGCTACCGAGCCGTTCTAGACCTCTACCATTTTTTTTTATTAAGATAGTGTCGAAAAAAGTTATAAAAAAGGTAATTTTTATCATTTTAGAATTCTTTACTATGTGTGCCCTATAAACCGAGCTTTGGCGTCTAGGAATTATGTTCAGTACAATGGATGCTGGGTTGATGAAAAGAATTTATGTTTAATTAGTAGTTGGATAATCTCAATGACTGAGTGCCTGGTTACAAAACAATATGGCTGCCCATGACTTCATTCAAATAGAGCGCTGCAGTTTACCGGTCACATCCCATGATGCAATGCACTTCATAAGTAAGTAAAGAGCAACACCGCCATGGCGCTGTTTGCAACATATGTAGTTTTGTAGAATAATGGTTTCCTACTCTAATTCAATATTATTTACGATTTATTTAGAACTTTCTTGTTATTACTGAGTGTTACTTACTTGCACAGCACATGCATTATGTGCGTCTATTTCAGCAGAGTCGTGGGCAGCTATATTGTTTATATAAACAGGCGCTCAGTCTTCTGGATTGCCAATTCATGTGATTAACTCTTGTCACAAATTTAAAAGTCAGACTGATGGAAATGATATTTGCTTAAGTTGATGTTGGATTGATGAAGAAAAGCCTTGCTTTAATGGAAGTTGTAATGATCATGAGTGAATTCCATGGCATGCTAGCTAACACGATTGAATATCTGATGCTATTAAATTCCGTGTTGATTGCCTACTTTATTGAATGCATTGCATCATGGGATGTGGCTTGTGGGTTACAGCATTCTATTTGAGCAAACTCTGGGGCAGCCATATTGTTTATATGGATATGCACTCAGTCTTTGGAATTACAGAGGAACTGCAATTTTATTTGGTACTTTCATAATACATTTGAGTAGTATTTTGTAAGGAGTGTTCTACTTTAGCTAGTCTTGTCAATTCCTGGACACTTAAGTATGGTAGGTAATAGAGAAAAGATTTCCTACAGTGTTTGAAAATAAATTAAGTGCAATGTTTAGGGTTGTCAATTTCAGAGACTTAGCATGCATTTGGTTGATGATTGTGTTCACAAAACAGATAAATTGATATCAAAAATGCACAGAAAGAAACTGTGAAACAGAACCTACAGAGTCTATAGGGAGTGTTATCTGCGCGGTGAGCTATAGTCAAATTGTTTTATTTTTGTCCTTATTTTGACAGCCATTCAATACCATTCTGTTTGATTGTGGTCTTGTATCATCAGGTTAGGAACACTGTGAGTTGTTATTAAATTTTACGATTTTCATTTTGTCTGCTTTGACTATAAACATGAGACAGGAGATGTTTGTTGGTTGGCTTATATATATACACTGGCATTTGATGCATTTATGATCATTAGACTGGAACTTTTGGTTGTTGCAGCGAAATTGAATGTTGCAGTAAAGCCGGCTGAGGTGATATCAAAGCCTGATGAAGAGGTAGCTATAATTATTTTTGCATTATTCTGTCTGTTCGATGAAAAAGAGGTATATATTTATCTCAGATGTTACTTTTTGCATTTCATTTTATCAGAATTATTTATTTCTTGTTTAATTAAAATTACTCCTATAGATGAATAAGGCCTAACGCCCATGAATGGGAAATCTGCAACAACGTGAATATTCTGTTTAAGTTATTTTGACAGTTTTTAGCACTTTATTTATTACTATGGTGGTGATGAAATTTGGGAAGTGATTATATTGTGTATCATCACTATCATGGTTTGTCTTTTTGCAAATTGTTTCGATACCATGGTTTTGTCCTTTTGCAAATAGTTTTTGTCCTTAAATTGCAAATAGTATTGATGACATGGTTTTTTACCTTTTGCAAATAGTTGTTTTGATAGAATGGATTTGTCCATATATTGCAAATAGTTGTTTTGATAGCATGGTTTTGTCCTTATATTGCAAATAGTTGTTTTGATAGAATAGATTTGTCCATATATTGCAAATAGTTGTTTTGATAGCATGGTTTTGTCCATATATTGCAAATAGTTGTTTTGATAGCATGGTTTTGTCCTTATATTGCAAATAGTTGTTTTGATAGCATGGTTTTGTCCTTATATTGCAAATGCTTTTGGATAGCTTGGTTTATTCCTATTGCAAGTAGTTGTTTTTGATAATTCAGGAGAAAGCAGTTGAAATCCCTGCGGAAGATGTTATGCAGAATGCAACAGATGATCTTATGCTTGAGCATGACGACGATGGACAGAGAGACGAAGATGAGGAACATATCGAATACATTAACTTGGATGAGATCGACTGCAGTGATTCAGAAGAGGCTATGATGACAACTGATGACATCACTTCAACAAGTATGTTGTTAAATTTATTCATTTTGTTTCTGATCTGTTACTTTGCTAAATGCATTTAAGTTCTTTTTGAGAGATCCATTAGATGTGACATGTATTAAATGAATTCCTAAGATGTTTTTGTATTAATAGCCACATTCCTTCCTTCTGTTTATAGACCTTCAGTTTTGTGTCACTGTATTCCTAATACCTGCAAGCTTGCATATTATGTACCAGAAATCTTGCAGGTATCTTATTTATGGTGATAAAGCAAAGTCACTGTACATTATAACCAGAACTGTGGTAGCCAAAATGATCATGTTACTGCAGGGGCATTTAATGATTTGGTGACTTTGACTCTGTGCACTCTGGCTTCTGAGCATTTGAGCCTTGCTGGCTGTAAGTTAGCTTTGTATGGCTCAATCAGGTAAAGCGTCTCTGTGATCTGTATGTAACTTGATCATTTGCAACGTTCCTGGGTGCTTAGTAATCTAGTTGCAAATATCTATATAACTGTACCAACCTATATGTACAATTGTACATGCATTTTCCTTGAGACACCCAGTGTGCAGTGTGGTTAGACTTGCCAGCTGTGGACATGAAATCTATTGTACCATGGGTAGCAGCGTCTGTAACTGACCATTCCCTCATTGCTGATCCGTCTGTCTGTCCTCCAGATTGCAACATGTCTTGCGTAGTTTATTCTGTTACTACACAGGTCTGTACCTACTTACATGCTCTCTTGAATACAATTATGTGACTGTGCCTGCCGTTGTTTTATGCATAAATGAACTGATTGGTGCACATGGTCAGTTTTATTGTGGGCATATGGAAGGTTTGACTTGTTTTGCTGATGGTCAGTCAATATCAACATCACAAAGGTTTTACTGCCTGCTCTGTAATGACAGAGAACAGATTGGTTGCTTCTCATCCAAATTGACTGTGATGGTGAGGAGATAGTCTCATGTGTATTACCGTATGTAAATAGTTGGCAATGGATGGACATTTGTCTGTTATTTCATTTTCTACAGATTGGCGTTTAGGTGTCTTAGTAAGACAGGAACTGCAAAGCATGTCCTGTTGATGATGTTGAATCAGAGATAGAGATGAAAAAATCGTCAGAATTGGTGCTTCATACTGAGATGCGTGTGTTATACGCGTGTGTTATACGCGTGTGTTATATGCGTGTGGTGTTTTAGGTGACCGAGTGTTTGATGAGGATGTGGTTGAGTACATGAAGTCACTTGGACTCAAGGGCGTACCTGACAGCCTTGAGTTAGAGGTTCTGAAGATGCCTCCTCTGGATTTAGTTACTACAGGTGTGTACTATGTGATTTTTGAGGGGGGCTGTTTTGATTGGGTGCATTGCTCTATGATCAACGATACTTTTCGTGGTCAGACTTTGTGACAACTACTGAAAAGCTTGTAATTTTTGTTTTTTATTATTGGTAATATCCATAGCAGCTATTTCCGACATGCAAGGCATCAAGTGATAGCACACTAAACTTAAGCTGTAATCAGTCCAACATTCAGGGATTCTAGTGAAACAGATGCTGCTAGTGGTCAATGAACATTTTGAAACGGAGAAGTTTTAAGTCGAAATTAAATGGTGAGAACAAAACAAAATGATTAAGTTTGCAACTGAGCAGAAAATGAATAGATACTGGAAAGAATTCCAACAAATTATTTGTCCAACAACTAAAAACCTCGATCACCAGACAGAATTCTTATTTTGTGCTAAACTTTAGATTTGTTCGAGTAGCACCTGTAGTTGATTGGAACTTGAGGTAAATTTTATGCATCATTACCCCGTCCACCTTTCACTGATTCCTTATCGTGCCTTCGGTGGGGCACAGTGGTGTAAGAGATATAGTGTTCATCTGTTCACCTAGGTGTCACTGTGTAAAAACCTTGAGAAAGTCCATGACATACAATTACATGATGGCAGTGACGCTTTGTCGTATGGCCATGTATCAAGGGCGGAAACAGAAATTTTTGATGGGGGGGGCCAAAATTTTGGGTCTTGGTCAAGGAAACAGGGAAAAATTTTCGTCTGGGTCGCCGATACCTCTTTCCATCCGCCGAAGAAACTGATGACTTTTTTTTTTTTGTTTTGTTTAGTCATCAGTCTCGAATTTCCCAAAAAGATACCTTTTTCCATCCGCCCTCTGCCCAAAACACTGATGACCTTCCTCGCGGCTGCGGGGAACGGACATACAGAGCTACTCACGGGAGGGCCCAAGTCAACTTTTCGGGCCAGAATAGCTGGTAAAAAAATAAAGAAATTTCTAAATGGGGTTGCCATAACCATTTTGGCCCCCCTGGATCCGCCCATGCCATGTATGCACATCTGAATTTTGGACAGAGAGTGCTCTAAAATGCAGTTGTTTTGTATCAGCCACTGGTAACCAATGAAGTACGTGAAATCAATGACTATTATCAGGTGTTCATTTGGAAATCAACGTATGTGATCTCTGTTAACTGTAGAAACAAGGGCGGTTCGTGAGTCACGTCGCATCATCATATACCCTGTGAGTTCGGCTGATTTGTCGCACGGCGCAGTTCAGAAGATTCTCAGCAGAGATTCGTGCGTTCATTTCACAGTGAAATGCGATCGAACTGGTGACAGCAAGGCTTGGAGCGGGTTAGTTGAACAGCACACAGCTCTGTTACTTGTTGTTGAACAAAGTGTGTATGTAAAAAAGGATATGTTTCTGTGTATATATATCTAATTATGTATGCATGATGCATACTTCTCTTTAACTCTGCTATGTTCATATGGAATAATGTAGTAAGACTCGACTGTTTTGTTGTTGAATCTTCTGGCATTTTGTATGTGCCATATGTGCTTGTGTATATATGTGTGTTTTTATGTATGTGTGTACGTTTGTATGTATTTAACCGAATATTTGTGTAGATACTTCTAAATGCTTGCTGTGCGTACTATGTGCAGTGGTTTTGTAAGGTCAACAAGAGACAGTTACAAATGAGTGTTTACATTGGATATATATAAAGATGCAGAAATCACAGAACAATCACATTACAAACATTATAATTAGGAACTCATTAATTAACCTGATATTTAACGAGATTGAGGGATTGGCAGATTTAGTGGTCAGTGAAAAGTAGAGAGTCGTCGATGATGGCATGCGCCGCTGTTTGTCTTTTAGGTGCGCAATTCTCAGTTTCATGACGTCATCAGACGCCACAGCAGCCACTAGTGAACTGCGCCAGATGAGACGAAGCCTCCACATTGAACAGGGCACCAGTGTCGGTCTGTATAACTTGACCAAACGCTTAAAATGGAATTTATACAGTATTATTATTGTTTTTTGTGTTTGTATATATATATATATATATATATATATATATATATATATATATATTGTTATAAATTATATTCAATCATTCATGTTAGAATTTATATAGCGCTTTTTCAAGGAGGCTGCTCAGAAGCATTATATATACATGTATATATCTTTGCATCTTTATATATCTTTACTTTATTATGGCTTTTATGTATGTTCATTTGTTGCAATTAGTTTGTTGTCATGGCAAACTTTAAACTTCTGTTCAATGCAAATGCATGAATCTTCTCTTATAATTTTGAGAATGATTTTTTTAAATGTGTTCAATTATCGGTTTGTAAACAGTAACATCTGATAATTATTCTCTAAACTGAAAAAAATCTGATGGTAGTTTTTTAGTTGTCAGTTGCTTATGATGCAAGTAGTTTGCATGGATGCCTACTGTACCTGCAGTAAATGTATGTTTAAATTGTGGTTGATGTTATATATTTTCAGATTCAAAGTTTGCTAAGCTGCAGCCGCAGTTGCCAGAAAGTAAGACAAAAGTGTTGCATGTTTATGTGTAAACTATGCTTGTAACTTCCAACATAAGATTCAGTGAATTTTTATACTTAAAAAGGTTACAGCATAATGCATATAATAATATGTTGTGGTGGATGTTTCAACACTTAGTGCTCAGACATTCATGAATTTCAATAGAAATTCTTCAAGGAGGCACTGTCGACGCCATCACGGCAGAAAAGCAGTTTTGAATTGAATAAAAAATGCTTTTGTAAGAGTCTCAGGTGGCAGGTGCATTCCAGACCACGACCCACCACAAAAAGGGTTGATTCTGCATGGTTGCATTTCGTCCAAATGGAACCAAGAGCACCCTTTCTCTGCAGAGAGGGGGTGGTGACCCAGATACCCGAGGGAGCAGCAAAGAAGACTTTTCCACACCAGAGCAGCAATACTATACTCAATGCGCTGACAGGTTAAGTCTCCAGCATATAACAGGAGATGTGACAAAATTTGAAAATTCTCCAAATATGATGAACTAGAGGGTGTAAGACTCGTTCCAGGAAGGAGCCAGAGTAAATTAACGAGCAATGGTCAAGGCAAGCTGTGCTGAAAGAATACGGAATCATTAAGTGAATGCTTTGTGCTAAGTGTAGAAAAACTTTTTGATTCTTGTCATGGTTTAATGGTCACATTGTTAGCCAGGCATATTTTGTAAATTCATTAATTCTGTTAGTTGCTCATTAAGTTTTAGTCATGGTTATATATTTTTACACCATGTGTAATGATCTTTGGTACTTGAGGTTTTCTTACAGTCAATGATATCTAAAACCTTCAAATTTTTGCTATATTTTGAGTTTTATTTATTGACTCTCTGTTTTATTTTTGTTGAAAACTAGGTCTGTCGGTTTTGGGTATTATGCTATGATTTTACTTAGTTTTAGTGATTGATTTTTCTTTGGATTCTTAAAATGGTTTCAAGTTCAGTTTTAAAACTGTTTTATTTTGAAAGGTTTCATAACGAAGTTATGCTTTTATGGTGTTTAAAGGCCTATTTGTAAACTCCCTCAAAAGCTAAATATGGGAACAAGTTTATTCTTGGGTAATCGACAAAAAATTTGGTGATTAAAGTGGGGTCAGTTCATTTCCAACTTCCATGGGAAGATCAAAAATTAGAATTGAGCTCCATATGATGAAGCCATTCTTTTGGAAAATGTGTTTGAGATAGCCATTTTTAAAATCATTATTTGTGCATTCCAATATATTTTTAAAGCATTTCAAGGTATAAGCTTATTTCAGATGTTGCTCACCAGTTGTTGGATTTGTCAATCTGAGATTTTGTATGTCAGATTTAATTTACTCTACAAGATATATATATATATATATATATATATTCTTGATCTAATATCTTCAATGCTCATTTAAAACACTTCTGTACATCTGCTGAAGCCAGTTACATACTGCTTCATTCAACACATGATCTAATGAAGTCACCCGATAGCTTCCTAGTTATAGATGTAGTGCAACAGAACTTCCAACTACAGCGAAATGATAAATAATTAAAATCATGATTGTTCAAGATTAGGAGTTTCCTTTGCATTGTGCTGTTTGTTATGAGTATTTGTTATTAGTACAGCAAGATTTTCTTCTAATTATAGTTATAAGTTAGCCTATTAAGTTTTTGTTGTGCTTTAGTTATTCCCTGATGTTGTGATTATGATTAACAAATATCTTAAGTTTTCGCTAAAGATATCTTAATAGTTTTTTCACAGAGATTTTCTGTTTATCAAGGATGGATATGTTGACTTGTTGTTGAGGAGTTGTCAGTGAGAAAATGAGTTTGAGTTATCTTATTTGGGTGATATCATAAAGAAATGATGATATTCCTGCCTTTATCTGCTAACAATTGATTCTATGAAGAAGTTGTTTGTCGATTTATTTGCCTGTTGTATTGGACTTTGTGGATTTGAGTCTACTGACCAAACGTTGTAACATCCCTGTTTGGAAGTGAACAGCAAGTCTTCTGATGCTCTGGTCCTGGGCCTAATTGCGACGTGTGCACTGTCAGCTTCAGGACCAAAGAGAAGAAAATGAGTTCTTTCTAAATCCTCATCTACATATTAGCATCAATAATTAAACTTCATTGGAGGCCATTGATGCTTCTTGTTTTGATTGTGCTGAAAAGTCTTCAAGCAATCACTTGCCAACTCTGTAATGACATTTTCAACCTACATTGCGGAATCATAGGTTTACTGTTCAAAGTTTGTTTGCCTTTCGTATTTAAATTTGGACTGCTTCATCCTCCAATGCCATTTATTTTTTCAGAGGCATGCCTAACAGTACTGATACATTAGGCTATCTTTGTGAGCTACAATTTCCTGTTGTGATAATTCATTGTTTGGGAATTTTTCAACAAGGTCTTATCAACGGTTTTGACTGTTCGTAATGGAATTCATGTGGCTTACTTTTATTCAGAGATCTTTCAATGGAGGCTCTTTTACCATACAATTTAGTTCCTAGGGCAATGGATGAAACACCTTCATCGGCTTGGTCTCCTTTCTCTGTCTTTATTGACCAATGGTTAAATTGCACCTCATAATGTTTACCAAGTTTGCCTTAATTTGATCTGCTCATCTGGATTAACTCAATATCTCTGACTCTAAGAGAAAAAGTTTAAAAGTTCTGGAACTCTACTAGCCCAATCTTCTGGTTTTTCTTCTGACTTTTAAATTATATTCTCCATTGTATATTTCAGTTATGTACCTTATATGTACATTGACTGTTTTACTCTACATACGCAGCAGTCTATAGCTTTAAAATGATTATTCGTCGAATTTTGTTGTTGATACAAATCACAAATCTATGTTGTGTGACCTCGACGTTTTACGCCTTTGCCGCTGGGATGCCAGACTCATGGAACGCCATTTTTAGTTACACGCGCTTATATAAGGACTTTCCAGTCATGTGTATAAAAAGTCGTTGACTTGAGCGATATAATATTTTGACGGTCGTTTGGTTTCGATGCTTTAAGCCGGTCTTAATGCGATTCACACCTAACATATAAGACCAACGGACATGAGTACTGTTAAGAAGACAGTTTCTGCAAAAGGCAGAGGCAGTGTTTCTGCTAAAAAAATCTGTACTGAATAAACCGAAAGGTTTGAAGAAATTCTGATTCAATATTCTATAACTCTGCACCATCTAGTCATATACATTTGTATCGTATATTCATGGACTGTTGTTACTATTATTGAGAATTTTGCCTCTGATCTTTGTATAAGTTGTCTACAAATTAAGAGGACTTCTCAAAGTTTGACGTGTTCTGACTGGTTTTAAAATTACAATTACATCTGCCAGGCAGTCATTTACAAGTATCTTATTTACATTATAGTGTGTTTTGCCACTTCTCTTAATTTTGCCCTTCCTTCTTTGAGTAAGAAAAACCTGGTAAAACTTATTCAAATAGCCATTTGATGGTGTTGCTCTTTAAGAAAATTTCTGACATGGTGTGACAATAAAATGAGTCTTTAATCATTTGATTTTTTTCAGGAACAAGTTACACAGGTGTTTCAATTGAAACTTGAAAAAATGTTTATTGTACTCTACATTCCTGTTATGCATACCTGTATGCGTCTTATTACGTTACCGGGGTCACTCCCTGGATTACGTCATCGCGTGCGTCAATTTCGTGCTGCCTATCTCGAACGCAGATCGCACAAAGAAGAAGACAGCACCATGAAGCAACTTATCCCTATCCGGGTCAGTAAATCGCAAGCAGTTTTCCCGGCCGTTACACGAAGAAAATCACGTGAGCAGAACAATTTGATATACCTCGTGACAAACAATTCAGATTCTGGCACCTAAACATCCATCTGTTTACCTACAACAAAGTAGCCAGAAAATCATGTCATCTCTTCTGGAAGAACGTAAAGATCACGCCACTTCGTAAAGAACATATCTGCAAATCCTACCAACATTGCCAAACCTAACGCCTTGGACCACCTAAAGGCCGACGTACTTTCCTTCAACCCAGATGTTGTTCTCGTTGAAAGCTGGCTGAAACTAGTGGAGTAGACAAGGAGGGTTTCGGGGGTTAAACCCCCATTGGCTTAGGATTTTTTTTTTAAAGGTTATTTATCCACTTAAATAAGAAAAAAACAAAACAATTGTTTGTAGTAACAATTGTTTTTCTTACTTTATTCCATTTGTTACTTTATTCCCTTTTTATTTACTGTAATACTGAAGGGTTGGTGTCAGGAAGCGCATCCGGCCAAGCCACAAAAAAACAACCCTCCAACATAAATTCCTGGCTATGCCATTGGCTAAAACCTTTCAATCTTGACATTACTTTCAACATCCCTGGATATTTCCTGTTTAGGGGGGTCCGAGTCGAACGAAAAGGAGAAGGCGTCGCAATTTACTGTCGTTCTTCACTGAAGCCTTCGATTTGCTTGCCTAAAACACCTTATACTGCAGAGCTCGAGTTACTGTGGATTAGTACGACTATCATGAATCGCAATTACTACATTGGTGGGATTTACCATCCTCCCAGTTCAAGATACAATGTTGACCATCTCGACCATCTCATCTCTACCATCGACATTACTCTAGATGAAGTTACAACCGTTCAGGTGGCCCCATCGTTATTTTACTTGGAAATTTCAACCAGATTCCATCATCAGCCATGCTAAATCTATGACTTATTCCTGAATTTGAGGGTCCCACCCATGCAGGAATTCTCTCGACTACATCTACACATCTGAGAAACTTTTTATTATTATTATTATTACATAAATTTCTTACGCGCGCAAGGTCACACCAAAGTGTGAATCTCAGGCGTGGATAGTCAGTCGCCAGAGGAAGATGCAGTTGAAGGTCATAGATGTAATAAATAATAATAATAATATCTTTTCTTTAATTGAACGCCTGCAAGACGCACTGCACTTTACATTTACAAGTTATGCAGTAATCATACTTAAACTTAACTACTAACAAAGCTGTCTGTTCAAGACAGCTTTGCAATTACACGGCGCTAATAGCAGCCTACAAAGCAAATCCGCCCAACGGGGGCTCGAACTCGCTACCTCTCGCACTCTACGCCAGCGTATTATCCATTGCGCTACCGCCCCCCCCTGTCTACTCCACTTGAAAGCCAAAGAGAAATAGTGAGTTTTGAGTCGTTTTTGAAGGTAGGGAGTGAATTTGAGCAACGAAGAGAGGGTGGAAGTAGATTCCATTCTTTGGGAGCAGAGACATGGAATGCTTACGAGCCCATAACAGTTCTGCATTGAGGCTCAGCTAAAATACCCATTCAGGCAACGAGAAGGAATGTAAGGAGTAAGCAGTGGCTGAAGGTAGGGAGGTGTTCCGGTGGAGAGGGATTTGTAGGTTAAACAGGCCAATTTGAATTTTATCCTGAACTCGACAGGAAGCCAATGCAGTTGATGAAGTAAAACGGAAGAACTAGATCGCAGTGGGACACGCAGCATAACCCGAGCTAAGGAATTTTGGATGCGTTGTAGCCTATGTAGCTCATAGTCTGAAATGCCAACAAAATTGCATTAGCATAATCAAGGCGAGAGCAGACAAGGGAGCAAGCTAAAGTCTTCGACATATCCTTAGTCAGAGCCGACCTAATGTGGCATATTGCCCTGATGTGATAAAAGCAAGATCTACAAAGGTTAGTTACTTGCATACGAAAAGTAAGCATACTGTCCAGGGTAACCCCAAGAGTTTTAACAAAATCTGATAATGAACTGCATAGCCTGTGAGGTTGATGCTGGAAAGTGAGGGCAAAGAACGCAGGCGTTGGCGTGACCCGAACAAAATTGCCTCAGACTTGTCTGGTTTTATAGCCAAACCGTTAAAACAGAACCAGGCATATAAAGATGAAAGGCACTCCTCGAGTTTAAGTTTACCGGACTGATCAGTGTGTGGCAGAGCAATATGGAGCTGAGTGTTGTCCGCGTACTGCTGTAATTGGACACCAAAATGATTAGCTATGGGACTAATTGGGGAGGTAAAGACTGTGAATAACAGAGGACCAAGGACATCCCTGTGGAACTCCAGCAGTGGGTTCAGACCGAGCGGTACCGATGCCCACCTGCTGATTCCACTCACCAAGATAAGACACTAACCAGTTTAAGGCTGTACCAGAGGCACCGAGGCTTTTGGTGAGTCTTGAAAGAAGTAGTTGATGGTCTACGGTATCGAAAGCTGCACTTAGGTCAAGACATACAGAAAGGCAGGCTTTTCCATTGTCAATAGACGAAAAGATGTTGTCCAGCGTGGATGTAAGGGCAGTCTCAGTGGAATAGCCTTCACGATTAAACTGACTGAAAAGGACTGAAGTTGGGAGAGGAATTGATGTGTTTCTTGATGCGAGTAAGACAGAGATGTTCAAGGATCTTGGAAATGTTATTTAGGTTCGAGATAGGTCTGAAGTTAGACAGATCATTGGAATCTAGGTCAGGTTTTTAAGCAAAGGGGTAACTAAAGCAGACTTGAAGCATGACAGGAAACATGCGTGGCCATCACACCCTCTGTCAGCACTAAACACGCCGCTTTATTGAGCCATTCTGTTGCTGATTCCGCCAAGCATCCGATCGGATCTGTTGACGGTTCATCGGATCGAACTGACAGATCTGTGAGAAGTCTTCGGCTACGCACTCCAGGTCGCATGGCTGCATTGCATGCCTACCTCGAGAATTACCCATGGACAACTTCTGATACTGACCGCACCCTGAACACCGTTTTTACCGATTTCTACACGACCATCGAAACAGCATTGAACCGTTTTTCCCCCATCAGTCAGGTTACTATACGTGACAAAGACCCGCCTTACATGACTCCTTATATCAAATATCTACTTCAAAGGAGATGCAAACTTCTACGAGCTCACCGTTATGAGCAAGCAACAGTCATCACAGACAGAATTAGCAAAGCCATCTCCTGAAAAATTTCGGAATCTTTTGTTTGCTTGGCGCCATTTGTGGACGGAGGTCCGCCGTCTGAGGGATGGAGACCAGCCAGGCCTCGTCGGTGCCAACATCGAGTCCATCACGGCTTCATCGCTCAACTTTCAATACATAAACATTTCCACTGATCCTCATTATGTGCCTCCTCCACTCAAACAAACTGTTGTTCAAACCCATTTTGTTAATCTGCGTGACATTTATAGAGCACTTGTATCTGTTAAAGGCAACTCCACCGGCCCTGATAGCATACCATCATGGTTGATGTCAACCGTGGCACATCTATTAGCTCTGCCTGTTGCAGATCACTTGCTCTCTTACTAACTCTTATGTGCCTTTAAAGTGGCACGTCAGCATTAGCACCCCATACCCAAGATTTTCCACCCTGTCAAAGAAGCTGACTTTAGACCCATCTCTATCACTTCCATCCTCTCTCATATCTTAAAAAAAATTGTTGCATATAAGTACTTTTATCCCTTCGTCACTGAACCCTGCTCCAACCGGATCTTTACAGATTAATTTGCTTTCCGACCCTCTGGGTCCACATCTGCCTCGCTTATATCCATTACTCGTGAACTTCAAGCCATGCTCGTTTCTGAGCCCTATATAAGACTCGTGTCCCTTGATTTTATCAACTGGCATCGCAATCCATTCCAGATTTTTTATACAACTGGGTACTTGCTCTCTTGCGTGAGCGTCAGCACTGCACCAAATTTGGGGGTGAAACCGCTCTGTTCCATCAATGCTAGTATTGTGCAAGGCTCTGGCCTTGGACCTACTGATTTTGTCTTAGCCATTTCCAGTCTCAAACCTAAATTCAGTGGAAACTGTCTCTCTGCATATGCCGATGATAGCTACCTGCTGATCCCAGCTTATTGCATTGACACCACTCTTTTTGAACTTGACCATATCTCAAATTGGGCATCCATTAGTAACCTACAGCTAAATCAAGCTAAGACCAGTGAATCACCGGTCTTAGCTTGATTTAGCTTTAGGTTATCAGGCCACCTAGGTATAAAGCTATTGCCCTCTCTTCCCCCATCTCGGGCATCGAGAGGGTCCAGCAGATGGTTATTTTGGGCGTCACCATCTCTGATCGGATTGGCTGTGAGGCTCACATAAACAGAATATGCTGTAAAACCTGGTAATAAATGTTTGCTTTACGTGTTTTGACCGCCCACGGCCTCTGCGGTCAACATCTGTTGGATGCAAGATTACTTTATGCCTGTTTGGTGGGGATTTGCCAATGCCATGGATCGTCAACATTTTAGCGATATTTTACGGAAATTGACCCGTTCAATCTTCCTCCCTACTGATTTTCCTAGTTTTGACACACTGTGTTCTAGAGCTGACTCTGCTCTTTTCCGCTCTATCCTCTTAAATCCTTGTCACGTTCTTCGTGACCTCCTTGAGGCTCCTTCCTCCACATACGGTTACTCTTTACAATACTTGACCCAGGCCACATAATCTAACCCTTCCTAGAGTTGATTCTTTTGCCAAAAGAAGTTTTATTATGAGAATGTTATATATCCTTGCATAAATGTTTTTTTATTTCTGTAAACTACTGTGAGTTTGCTGGTGGTATAACAAAGCATATTCTTGCTCTTACTTAAGAGTGCCACCCAATGCACTAGGGCAACATCAAAACCTTACACAACAACTAAATGGATTGCCAGTTGGAGAGAGGAGGGGATGGGCAGACAGTTTGGGGTTCGGGTTGGTAGGAGTGATGGATGGATAGTCAGTTTAAGGAACGGAGAGGTGGATAGACAGATAGTTGGAGGGAGAAAGAGACTGGGAGAGTGCTAATCACATATCACGTCATGAAATCTCTCTTGTAAGATCTGTTTTAGCCGTCATAGGACAAGCAAATCAACTAGTCATTCTATTTGTGCTAAGTTCAATGTTGGACTATGTCTTCACCCTTCCCCCATCTGCAAACGATTCCACCATGCCCAAACTCAAACAAAACACTCGTGCAAACAATTCATGGTTTAATTCCTTTCTTATAGATCCCAAATGATCTTGCTGTTGTCTGGTATGATCATGCTTTCTTCTTAATAGACTTAAAACCTTGACAAATAGATATCACAGTCACTATCTTTTGGCCAAAAAGTTACCTATAATCTTTTTAAACTGAAATTATACACTCCTCTTAAGTCTTTAGAAAAACCGTAAACTATCTTCTTCACCGTGGCTCCTGTCACTGCTTCTCGAACTCTATTAAACATGATTCAATTGCCGACTTCTTTGCATCCTACTTGACTGACAAGATTTCTTCTCTCTCTTCTTCTCAGACAACAGACTGTCTTATCAAAACCTATACAGAAACTGACTTCCCTTCAGGCTTCCACAATGACACAGCTTCACCACCTACTGAATCTTTTAACCTGTTCGAACCTGCTTCAGTCGCAGAATTTACTACACTCATTCAAGCCTCTCAAAACCAACTCAAAGACTATTCAACCCTTCTTGTTCCTACTATAACCAGGATCATCAACCTGTCTTTTTGATCAATGCATTTACTATGCTTTTCAAAAACTCTGTCGTTAAACCACTTCTCAAATTGTGAGGCTTCTGTTTGTGAGCTTTCCTGTAATACTACAATTTGCCAACTCTGCTGTTTTGCTGATACTACCCTCTTTTCGGCAGTCCTTGGAAACTCAAGTTGTGTCCTTCACAGGCTGCACTCACCTGCTGAACAACTAACGTCAAGATCTATCCCATGTCAGAGCCTTACCACATGCAAACAGCAGCATGAGAAAAACTTTCATTTTCTAAATGCTTTACATGCACTGACATACTAATAATTGGATTTCGTTTATTTACCTTTGTTTGTTTATGATATTTTATTTATTCACTCTAGATGTTTGTCAACCAGAGTGCTCTTTGGCAAACAGTTTAAACAAAGAAATACGTACTTTTTGCCGACTATCTAAAACCATTCCTTGACAATGAACTTCTTCCTCTTCAACTACAATCCAATTTCAAATCTCTGTTTTTATCAAAACTCTTGGGACTGTTGGTCCATCTCATCTCAACGTATATCTTACTGCAATCAATCTCCTAAACCCAAATTAATCTGTCTACGTCTACATTACTTTACTGAAACACCCTTTTCTACAACATCAACTGTTCTCAATAAAGTGGTGCAAACAGTTAAGAATGCTCTTGCCTGCACACTGCACAGTCATCAAAACTCCCCCAACATCAAAACACCACCACATAACCCCTGCTCTCAAATCAATTCATTGACTAGAAAGTCTCTCACCACATCCGTTTGCAAAATTGTATCTCTTACGTATAGTGCTCTTCAAACAACTTAACCCTCTCACATTTGCCAGCTATTCACCATCCATTCACCTAGGTCTACTCGCTCATTATCTTATTTTTCTCTATTACCGTCTCCTATTCTCTGAAATTCTGCAGCTGCTCCATAGTCTATGGTACACTGCTCTTTGGAATGAGCCCTCAAACGACCTCAGTTTACTCCTTTCTCGCCTGTTAATTTAGCCTCTACTGCTCCGCTTGCACGCTACTCTGCTACATCCCACTCTCAACTGATAACCAAATTCATCAATTATCTTACTCTTGGTCCACCATGCGACCACCGTAATCACCGATTATCACTGTACTACCATACCTTTTCCTCGACTTAGCAACCTCCCAGATTCTGGTTACCGAGTACTGCGGACTTGATTTGAAATAGTGCCGGTGAATAAGCTGGTATTCCGGTGCCGCTTTAGTGTCGCATCGAGAAACTTCAAGGACCTGTAATTATGTTGTATTACATTTGGGCCCCTGCCAAACTGCGTTATTCGCTATATACAAAGACTAGAAAATCGATTCTTTTACAGAATTTGAAGTTAACAAATTGAAAAAATATTTCAAAATTCTGCGACTATGCAGTTTCATCTGCCAGAATGTTAAGCAGATAAAGTCGTACAAACAAAAATAATCCCAATTTCCTGTGATTGCACATTGTGCATTGCTGTTTGTGCTCTAATTGCTCATGTTACTATTGTTCTTTTCCAGAGGACTGGACTGAAATGCTGTTAGTGGTTAAAAACATTGGTGATTCGACAACTGAGAAAGTTCTGAAGGAGCTTTTTCCGGACGCAGATGTTGTTATTCATAAGAATAGAGCGGGCAGCTCCGCTAAAGGGTAAAAGGCTCTCCCTTGTTTCAGTTTTCCATATTGCCTCTACTGCTGAACTTGATTTCATTTTGCCGTACACTCTTTCTCTTTCTGTCATGTCTAAACATACTTGAGATTTCTCACTTGGAAAAACACTGATCTCTGTTCTGACTGTCAATGGATTCTTGTCAACATGACCTAAAGTCTGACCACTTGGCTTTGCAAGTAGGTCATGATGTTGCTAGAGTGTTTTATTTAACCTAATGGCCAGACTTCATAGTCTGAGATGTTACAGTTCCTCTGAATCAAGAAATGATTTTCTGAACAGATGTTACTTAAGTTGTTCTTGCGTTACTTAACTGTGCAAATCAGCGCTCGGTCAGGATAACCGTCGACGATTCGACAACTCAAGAAAATTTGCGACTCATTTCTGTAAATCTAAAGCATAAACAGATATCCTAGATATAACTCCTTTGGAGTTCTAAACTATGTGTCTGAGATCAAAGAGGAAATTCGCAGTTAGGCTTCTGATGGATTGAATGCAACATTTGTCATTTCACGAACTTGATTACTTGTGTTGGTCTGCGCACAGTACCGGTATATTCAAAGTTATGCGACACTGTTACACTCTATCCACATAGATTACAGTCTTTCGATCATAGTTCAGTGGCTGTCATTTGCCAGATATTGGGCTGAGAGGATGATTCAACAATCAAAGCAACCAGTAGATTTCTCTGGTGTTATTCCATTTTCCGGATCTCACTTACAAGCCAGCAACTTCATTAGAAATGTTGCTGTTCGTCCTCATTTACATTACCAGACTAGCAAAGAAAACGGAGTGGCAGTCTTGTGCTAACTTTGCTGAAAATATTCCAACTACAGAAGTCCTGCAACAGCTTAGCACAGAGTTCGTGTTTCACTGGAGATACCAGTTGATTGTTTTGTAACGACAGTCATGCACACTGTCTTAGTCTGCGGAATTGCTGCAATTTAACGTTGGAAGAATCTTTCAATTCTGAAGAATATGCAGCGCTTTGAATTGATGTTTTGCACGTCGTGTGCAACACAGCAGCACATCTTCATTTAACTCCCGCTATTCACAAATGAATCTACCTGAGCCGGCCATTGATTTCTTGTGTTAGAAATTTCTCTAGCACAAGAGCGCAATGCTGTTAGATCACTTGACCTAACATCAACAGTCTGAGAACTTCCCATATGACTGCTGCTCGAACTCATTGAAACTTCTTAGACAAATTACGAGTTCAACATATCATGGTTTTGCTTTTATCATCTGCAAGGCTACGTTACATGCGCACTCCTTTCGGAGAATCACATTCCGAGAAAAATATTTCCTTAAACGACAAAATCCAAACTGAGCGATTTGGAGTTTGCATTCAACCTGAGCTTATTCTCAGGTTTGCGTATCACTTCAGTGTTGCCCTGAGCTGCATTGGTCACTGATTATCTCTGTCAGTTTTTGTAATAATCTATCCTTTGAATTTTGTTTAAGGCAAAGTTCTATGTTTATGATTCAAAGTCATTATTCGATGACTTCAGGATTTAGGAGGTTTTGCAATGATTACGTTTATGCGGAAGTGTAACACTTTCAAATTTGCTTCTGATCAAATTACTAGATATTGCCAAACAGTTGTGAATCATATCTGTGCAGATTAACATACATAATGTTACCACGGATCTGCTATCTGGCTCATGTATGATTGCCATACCATTACCAACCACATCAGTGTTTAACTCCGTGCACTGTGAACCATTTCCAAGATATTTCATTGTCCTTAAGTTGATTTCATTCTTCTTGATGAGCCTCTGGTACATTTCCCATGCAAGATGTAAGTCATGCAAAGTTGATTTATGCTCTGCCAACATTTTTAATTTCATTTTTTATGTTGAGTTGGGAGTATGGTCTTCATTCTGAAACGTTTATGTTTATGATGGTATTTGTCTATGAATTTGTTGTTGACTGAGATCTTGATTTGGTGAGTAGGCACGCATACTTGCTCTACGGCAGTGCTGAGAGAGCAAAGGAAGTTCATGAGAAGTATAGCGAGAAGAAGTTGGAGGTGAATGGGCGACGACTGATCCTGTTCAAGTGGCGACAGACCATACCAAAACTTGTGCCAGATGGTAGTCTACTTCTCTTACCAGTTGTTCCTAGTTTACCAGTGCATATTAGCATTGCATTTCAATATTTTATTTTAAATTACTTTTATTATGAGGTAGAAATTAAAAAAATTGCACTATTTCGCAGTGACTCTCAAACATCTAGATATTAAAAGTGCTGTTAATCTAATGCAGATTCATATTTCTGTGTGACCTTAAATATTCGTTATAGCAATGTCAATGACTGTTCATCTGTGAAAGATCAGACCTTGTTTCAATGGCATCTCCGCAATGAAATAGCTCTTGGAACAACCATGTCATGTATTCAAATCCTTCCAAATTTGCATGGATGTGCTGCCCTAAGTGGTTTTTTCTTTGTAAATGATGTTGTTAATTGTTTGGACCTCACTTCAGTGTGCAGTAATGTTTTCTAAGATGATATCTTCTGCACATTTCTGTTCTTTTGTAGACTGTCTTGAAACAAAGGTCAAATAGCAGAGTTTGGCATAATTATACTGATCAATTTCTGTGCTGTATAGGAGATGAACATGCGTAAGCAATTACATGAAAAAGCTGCAATCTAAACTGGTGTTTACTGGAATAAAACATTTATTGCAACCAGCTAAGCATGAAAGGCATCTAGCTGGTTGCACATGCACAAAATTGTTGAGCAGATGGTTGGAAGACATTTGAATTTGCTGATAGGAATGCTGCGAATTGGAGAACGTCGCCTGGTTATGCGTGTCATTGAAGAAACGAAGGCAAAGTTGGAGAAATCGCTGGAAAAGGAATATCAGCAAGCCAAGGTCTGCATGAATTGCATGATGTCACGATCATTGTCTCATTTAGACAAACACCAGTTAACCTGAATCTTTATTATGGATGCATTCATATTCATTCATGTTTTGGTAGTTAGATCAGCATACATGTATTTTTTATATGGGTATTTATATATGCATATGTATCAAGATACAATATAGACGCTTATTTTACAGAACTGAATTGTACTGTGCTGAATACCATAAATCTCACTCTGACTTGCAATAAATGGCAAGAAATTTCTTTTTTGATTGGACCAAGCACGTAGCTGAGAATTAGCACTTGTAAAGTAGTACTTGTTTTGCTCTACAGTCCAACTTATACCTAGTCATATTACTTCTGCAACATTGATAAGCTTGTAAACTAATTATTTAAACATATTTTCAGCTGAACTTCCTTCAAGATCTCCTCGACAGAGACGATGGTGTGCGTAAATTGGTTGCGCTGCCGTTGCCATCTTACGATCAGCTCAAGAAGTTGACCACTTTGCGCCAGTTCGGGGAATCGGAGACGTCTCAGATTCTGAAGAGGCTGATGGAGCCATTTGATAAGCAGATTAAGGAGAAGGAGAAGGACAAAGCGAGGGACCGAGAAAGAGATGGCGATCGGGAGAAGGAGCGGCAGAGACACCAGGAGTCATCGGCCAAATCGAAACCAAAGTCTGGAAATGATGGAAAGAGTTCACAGAGTGTCAGATCAGACAGCCAGCATAATAGTAAAAGGTCAGAGGCCATCAAACACAATGTCAGGCTAATGTTCGTTATGTTGACCTTTGTCAGAGTGAAATGCTTGTTAGATGCCACTGCATGCAGTAAGTTTTCTGCAGAAATGTGATCCAGTTGGATTGAAGGATCTCTTCACAAAGTATTTAAACATTGTTTATACAATATATACTTATGACCACCACCACAAATAAACTAATTTATAATACTGTTAACTTGACCTTATTTGTTACATTTTTGATCATTCCGACTTCTCTATCTTTAGAAACAATTTTTTATATAATTTAGTTATTATGTTCAGACGCGTAGCAGGTACACGTGTACTTGTTTGTTTCTTTCTAGTATTTGTGTGCATGTGTCTAGGTACATGTATATTATGTATCTATCTATATGCAACTTGTACTTATATATATTTAACATAATATACATATATATAATATATATCTTTGTTCATGATGGTAGCAAGATTGTGGCCTAAATGATGTTTAAATGCTACAAAACACAACGAGGAAAATGGTATGTCTTGGGTTAAGGCAATTTTTATATTAAGAGCTTGTTTGTGTATAAATGATGTATAATTGTATTATCGTACACAGATCTCATCTGGCATTTATGTTTACTATCTATGAGTTTAATAGTTTCGGATATGTTTTAAGGTAGCACTGGAAGGTTTCATCACATTTGAGTAACTTGAAGAAAATTAGGACTGGATTATCAGACGATTCTGTTATCATCATAATATTAATAATAGATCTATATATTAAAATTGTTTTGTCATCAGTTTTACACAATTATGTAACAGTTTGAGTTCATCCTACATGCAAATATCAGCTGTGTTGCATGAGAGCTATGATTACTACCACCTGCTGTATGTCATGTTACTGTTTGCTTACTGGCTGGTAATGAATGAGCTTTTGAAAGCTGGTAATAAGTTGATTTTAATTATGAATATTATTGCTGTTTCTGTTGGTGACTGCAGAGGTGGATTTGTATCCAAAGGCAGAACATCTCGTTTCGAAAGCTCCTCTTCCAAGCCTATTCCACTGCTTAGCACCCCCATTCAGCCTACTAAGAGGGGCAACTCTGGCACTGGGCTGCTTGGTGCTGGTCCGGCAGATCCCACATACATGATGCTTCAACAGCGCCAGCAGCATAGGACAGCCATGGTGCAACCGTTGCTGTCAACACAACCACTGTTGCAGTCTCCCAGCTGCTTCTCGGGTGCAATGCAACCGCCAGCAAATTCAGCGTCTGCCGTTCCTCTGTTTAGGTGAGTAGTCATCACTGAGCAGATCTGCACAGTCTCCCAAATATGTTTATATGCTGACATTATTATTCGTTTTTAGCTTTTGCAGAACGTGTCCAGACATTGAATAGCAGCCTCATCAGTCATCAGCCACATTATTTTTCATTAAGGACACTTATCGATTATGTACTATGTTGATTCTTCAGAATTACACCAGAACTTCAATTGGAGTGTGCATAATTAGAATCAGGTTGACAAGATTTAGAATGGAGATTTCTGATATAAGATGTTCTGATATAAGAGACCTATTCTAAGTTGAATTCAGTTTTATGACATAAGCTTTTTTATGATGTGTTCATGCTTTCATGTAAGACTTGCACAGACTGGTCTTGGTCACTGCAGTGCATGGTGTGTTCAAACATCCAAAGCCTCTTAGCTCGAGTCATCTTCTATAGGAATAGGTTTAGGTATCACAGCCATAAGACATTGAGCTTCGTCTTCTGATCCTTGATAAGCATCCATATCTCTTCTCCATGCAGGATGTTAACAGTATATATGCGTTAAACAACTGGAGTTGTGTGTCTAGCTGCATGTTAATGTCCGTATTCCTTACAGGCTGCTTGTACACTCCTTTGCAATGGCTTTATGCTAAACTTTGGGTGCAGTACCACAATCAGCACCGACATGAGAGCTGAGGGAGAGAAACCCATGAACTGATTTCTCATCAAGTGTCTATGATCCAGCATTGGTCTACTGTAGTCTGAGTTTCTGTCCAATAATATCAATATCAACACAAATAATGGCAAAATGATAATTATTAAAATCTGTGTGTCATATTTTGTTGTTAAATTGGTATTCGTCAAACACTATGATTAAGACAATGGAGTTTCTAACCAGGTAATTGTCAATATAATATTAATAAATATAATATTAATAATATTAATGAAACTGATGAATGCTTGTGGATATAATGATGTCGCCTGACGATGCGTGTGTAATGTATTGTAGCAATCACATGAGTCTTCTTGGCAATTACCCGGGAGATCTCGGTACTTCAAGAGGTTACGATGACGAACCATATTCAAAGATGGGTCGTTATGGTGATAACGTCAAAGAGCAGGATCTCTTAGCACAGATGTACAATGATCTAGATCAGGGAGTTCGGGCAAAGGAATACGATCATGGAAGACACGCTGGAAGCAGAGACGATCTGGAGGCAGCGTATGAACGAGAACTGCAGCTGCACTATCGTGAAGAAAGAGACAAGAGTCGAGACCGCAGCGATGACCCTTACTATCGCAAGGAACATCTCAGCTCAGGAGTTCGCAGTCTGGACGTGGAAGAGCTCTTCCGAGATGAGAGATCTCTCGGCAGAAGCGAGAGTCGCCAGGGCTCCAGGAGTTTGCTTGGTAGCGCTCCCCGTCATGAGGAAGAAGCCAGCCGGGACGATTACCACAGGTACGATGAGAGGGAAGAGAGACGTCGGGAAAGCCAAGGTCGAAGTGATGAGCATATGTCAAGACTGGAAGAGGATTCGTCGAGAAGACAGACGTCGTCATCTTCGAGTTCTGCAAAGGCGGATCCAGTCAGTCTTCTGCTGAACCTCAGTCAGCTGCTCGCGTAAGCATTTCATCGACAAGTTCTCTGCTCATCCTAAGTTGCTATTTATTACTTCATTTCCTAGATTCTGTGCGTGCATTGCAGGCACACATGTGTTATAATGATGCACACAAAGTCACACATGCTAAGTGTGGTTTCAATGATTGATGTTCTGGCTTCTCTAGTACAGGCCACTGACCAGCATCTGCCTGGTAGCTTTGAAGTTCTTTTTCTTTCACTGCATTCTCTGATTTTTACGTACATTAGCAGTAGAAACTTGGGTAGTATTTTCAGCAGTTGTGGATTTCCAATTGACAATTATGCGCCATCCAGCTATCTTGTTATGGATTTACGGTGCTTACCCTGAAAGTGCGATGGGCTGAAGATGATGACCTGCGATTTTGTGATTGTTTTCATCGTCTGAGTATAAATTAAACTGAAAGTGATTATCTTCTCTCTGCTTGCCATCATTTGAGCCACAGTGCCAGACTGCTATAAAATCCTTTCATTCTGGAAAGTATTCACTGTATTTAATGAGCTTCTGGCTTCAATTCTCCCTTCTCAGCTTCTGTCCAGCAATTAGTTTCTCGAAGGTCTATGACATCTGTTCCGTACAAGGTTCATGTAAAAATTCAGATGTTCATACATTGTGGATTCATTAATTCTGTCGTTGGAGGACATGCTTTACGATGCGGTCTGCAAACTTGGTCATGCGTGAAAGGGATAATGCCGAGGAAGACAATATTTAACACAACACTGCTCTTTTATGGTGCATTCTTCAGTATGGCATGTAAAGTTTATAGCTTTTGAGACATACAAGTAGCACTAATTAAACCGAGAATGCATAGAGTCCATGCTGCACTTTCATACTGGTGCATATATTCTAGTCTGTACTTGCATATCAGTACATGCATGCCTATATACGTAAATACACATTACACATGTCCATTGGCACCAAGTGGATGGTTCTGGGCGATTACTGGTGATGATGAGATGGATATAACCAACTGCTAATGTGGTTGCTATCAAAGCATCATAAAATTCAGTGACCAGTTGATATAACACACTAATAAACTGCCTCATGTATTCACTACTTAAGTACTTAACAGTGGAAATCTTCACAACTGTATCAGTTGCTATATGAATACGAGTACCAAGCATTCAATTAAAGTTACACGAAGAGGACTTTGTGACATAATCAAGATGTGTATGCCTCTTAAAACTATGTTTGAAAGGTTTGTCATCACTTGATAATTTATGACCAACTATCGTAACTGTGCGTCTGAACAATTGATGCTTTCCATTGACAGGGAGAAATTGCAAAGAGACAAGGAGAAGGAAAAGGGGAAAAGAGGTTAGTAAACATAGCCTATACGCTGTATAGGTATATAGGTTCTGCAGAAATTGTTGTATTAAAGTTACCTTCAGCATCACTTACCAACATTGTTACCATTACAACTGAATCCATGACGTTATAATCAGTCTACTTTATTCTACTCTGTGCCAGTTTAGAAATTTCAACTTCACAAATTAGATCTATGTGCTTCAAATAGTTTTAACTGTATATCTACCATAGTTGTAGAAAGGATGTTAGCTTGAGAAACGTATTGTGCGATGATCTTGAGATTTATTATTGTCTGAACTTTATTGTAATATTGTAAACAGTCGATTTAAAATGGTAGAGCTCTGTGAGTGTTGTGCCGTGATTGAACTTTACTGTTTCGACTTGTGTTATAGGTGGTGGATATTGAAAGGAGGACGGCCAACAGAACTGCTTCCATGCAACAGAGATGAAATTGTTCTATTGACATTTGTTTTTGTGAAGTGAATTTCATTCATGAAAGCATGGTGTATGGCCCCTCAATAACAGTTTTATACAAAACTTTTTATGTTCCGTGCAGACTTTGAAAAGTTGACAGACTATATATATGTAGGCAGCATGGTGTACGGTGATTTTCAGTTGAAACCCACATGGAAAATTGTTTGCCAGTTCAGTTTTCTGTGATAAAAGATGTCAACAACAAAATTACCTACTTGGAACATACACCTTTGTCCACATTTGGCATTACCCTCCACTCAAATGGCATAGTATTTGTGCATACAGTATTAACTGATATTAACTGTGCATCTAGTAACTTGTGAAATTTAGATGCATAGGTTCGATTGGGTGTAAGCTCACCCTTTCCGCATTTGGATGACCATTATTTCCATTCCTTTGCAGTCGAAATTGGTGGAGAGATGCAATGAAAGTGAAAGAGGGTCCTTACAAAATGACCATACCTTGCAATTCAGTAACCACTTCCAACAAACTGTCAATTTTCACACAATGCACCAGCAGAGTGGAGACTAGGGAATGTAATCCCGGACATTTTACAATCCCGTAATCCCGGCATTGACAAACATGGAATCCCATTTTTCGGGATTAAAAAATTCAGATTTTTTACATTATTTCCTATTTTGCAACAATTCCTTGGTCAATAGAGGTCAAAACGACAGATAAGCATCGGTGCATTGATCACCTCAAATCGTCTGACCCAATTCCGGGTCGTCGCAGAGGGCTATTTACCCTATTCAGAGTGATTGCAACTTAGCCGCAGTTAAAGATGGGGAAATCTTAAATGAGCTCAACTCACTGCAATGTAGGTCAAAGGAGAGACATGGGAGGACAGGCCAGGATGGGGAAGGAGAGGGGTCTAACCAAGGGCGGATACAGGAATTTTCGAAGGGGGGGGCCAAAATTTTTGGTCTTGTGAGGCAAGAGAAAATTTTTTGAGTCATCGACCAAATTTTCCGGGAAAAAAATACCATTTCATCCGCCGAAAAAACTGACGACCTTTTTTATTTAAAAAATTTTTTTTTTTAGTCATCGACCAGTTTTTCGGGAAACATCCGCCGCTGAATCGACGGGGGGGCCAAGTCCCGTGCGATTTTGTAATAGGGGGGCCTGTTGTCCTGTTTTTCTCTCCCACTACATTTATTTAATGGCTTGTTGAAACCAAATGGGGGGGCCACGTCCCATGCAATTTTTAAATGGGGGGCCATGGCCGGATTGGCCCCCCTGGGTCTAACTTGGTTGTTTAGTGGGGAGCCACTAGTCATAGGCCTATAACTATCAAGTTTCAAACAAACCCACTGCTGCCAGGGACCACGGACTAAAGCTTTTGCCACGAGTTATTGATCGCATTTGAATTACTGAAAGCAAAGAAAGCTTTACTGTATTTGACCTACTACTATGCTATGTCTAAGAATTAAAAAAAATTAATTGCCATTATAAGCCAATCCCGGGATTGACTCATTTATAATCCCCAAGATTGAGCAAATGCCCCGTATTACATTCCCTAGTGGAGACAGAGAAATGTATTACCAAGTACTAAAAGTGGTTTGAAAAAACCTGGGTCTTTTGGGGTCAGAGGGTGCTAGATATCAGTGTTTAATCTAGTACCAAACATGATTAGCGGGTCACAGACCAACGCCTTTTCAGCCATGTACTAATGTGATGAGAGTTTAGACAAAACCACCATCTCGACTAGCAAGGCAATTTAAAAAATTGAGAAATACACAAGGAACAGTGGCTGGTAATTAAAGAAAGCAGCATAATTGGCAATTAATTCCTGAAATGAAAGTTACTAGCATCTGACCTTTATCTCCAAACTGTTGATCATACAATTGTTATTATTCATACAATTGTTATTATTGCTTATTGTTAAACATAACTGAAAAAATTTCGTGGATGATATTTGGTTCTTGACTTCAGAAGGCAATAAATGCTAAACTTCACCTTGACTAAACTCGTGTGTAAGCAAATGCAGGCGATGTGCAGAATCTACGTCAACTGCAAAAGGCCAACCAGTTAGCGAGTTGTTACACCTTTCCTCAGCTTCTGGTCAGGCTCTGAGTGACCGCCTTCCTTTATCTTTACAGTTTTGCCTACACATTCTACATTAAGTCTGACAACTATCTTCTGCTTGATAAAATGCTGCCCATAAATTTAGTCTATGCAGTTATTTCCAAGCCAAATTGCACGCTCTGTGATGATGGTAACAAACGAAAACAACTGTTGGTTTAATTGGTATTTTACAGCTTTTCTTGATATACACAAATGACACAGCAATACACGACATGTTCATTGTTCAACCAACGTCAGATGATCCTATTGAAGTAAAGTTGGATAGGCAGAGAACCTTAACATGGCCAGCCGAGCCTTAGAGTCGACCAGCACTGGTTGGTTGGCCACCCAAACCCTATATATTAAATACAAGTCCGCGGTCACACAAAACGCCCAATTCGGTTACATCAACACATTAACGCAGTACTATATTATGACAAATCAGTGCTATAACTCACTCTTACCTGTTACAGTAATTCTAATTTCATCTGAACAGTAGAGTTTGACATCCAGCTCAAACATTATGTACACGTTGCGCAACAAGCATTAATGCATCCAGTGTACATGAATTGCTTGAATTTCAATCCCAGGATATCAGATTAGAATGGAGGCTTACATCTTACATCACTGAGGCAGTTAATTGCTCTTTCTAATTCACAATCTACCGTTCGTACCTAACCAATTTTGACACATTCTCTTGCTATACAAGACTAACCAATGGATCAAAATTCAAGTTTAATTCATGTTCGCAAATATATACAACATAATATATACTGATTATGAAAATATAATCAATATGTAAGTGTTATATATAAGCATTAGTACAACACTCCAACATATACATATGAACATACATTAACACCTTTGCACATTATATGCATATAACTGTAGCATTATACACATACTTACAACTTAAGTGGCCAGCAGTTCTGTTAGCATGCATCTTTTTAGAGCCTTATTTTTTAAGTACCTCACAAAGGTGAGGTACTTAAAGCGTGGTTCCACAAGCCAAAGATAGCTGTCCTTTTTGAAACAGAGCCACATCCTGTTTGTTGTAGTATATATCTCATTAAGTCTCCTATATAGTTTAATTAAACATTGCTGCTCTGCAAGCACGCCTCCGTCACAACTCATCATCATCTATCACTTTACTGGCGCCTTACATAATACTACGCATGGGCGTTATTCTGCAGCATGCTCTGCTGCTGTACAATTAAATCACAATAAAGGCGAAGAAGTCAATTGTTCCATGTTGACGAATTCAAAGACAGCGGCAACAATAACACTGAGTTCAGAGAAGTTCTGTTGCTGACTATTTAATGAGGAAGGAGGAGGAGGAGGGTGGGTGGCTGGGTGGCCAACCTGCTGCTCTTAGCTCTTAATCTCCTTCTGAATATGCTGAAGAAATTCGACGTATGATAACGTTGACTCCGTTCGATCTTCGATCAGATACTGTAAGAAGACTGAGCGCGATCGACTGTCCTCTCTACAATCACAAGAAGTGATGAAATATTGGAGGAAAAATCTGTTAATTACTCACGAATTGATCATCGTTTTAGACTCTTTCGATGTTCCATTAGACAACTAAGCTGTAAAACATGATGGATTAGTGGGTTGTACAAGGTTTAATTTACTATTGAAAAAAATGTAGCTGATCCATCACCTAACTACACAACAAACCAAATCTGAAGCAGTTGCTTCCAAGTAGTAAAAGTAAAGGTACTTTGCCGTAAAACAGCACTGCATTTTGTGTCACATTATTATTGTTACAAGTCTCAAAAGTTTGGTAAGATACAGCTGGGTAGCGGGTACGAAAGCCCATTCTCAATAGCTATCCATCACTCCTATAGATGCCATCAATTGGATAATAAACCAATTACTCAAAAGGTTGCACGCAAGTCGTATGCATTACAATTAGTTAAAAATTAATAACTTGGCAGTAACCTTGCTCAATGCTCACGAGGTTACAAAAGTCTTTCGGATCATGATTGCCATGTCCAACAATAACGTCTTATTTGAAACATAATTATGGGCTTCCTATGTCATATTTATTGCACTGCTTTTTGGTAATAATTTTATGAAATTTGCTATTTTAATATGCATTATAACGGTCAAGTGCAGCACAACATCTCTCGCGATGATCCAGGGCGTGGGTGCCATCCAATGTCAGGTCATCCTCGGGATCCTTCTTCAAGGACTTCTATGACCTACAATCCAGCTTTTGCTATTATCGGCCCTTCCTCTTGGAATGATCCTCCCCCTCTTCACACGAGTCTATGACTTCAGCTCCGGCTTCTCACTTACCTGCCCTGTGCGCACTGCTTAAAGACTCCACTTTTATTCCCTTAGGGCTGTCACACCGCTAGATCGCCTCTGAATAGCTTAATACTTCACGAGGCACTTCAAATTTTTCAAACATGATACCTTGGCCCTCAAGTATCTAACGGATCCATTTAGCTATATATATTAAATTCAAATGTAAAATGATCAAATGTAGAGCTATCCCTTTAATGCGAATCCTAATCAGATTAGCGGCTAATAACATTTATGCATACCTCATGACAACCAGAGGTGCAGCAAACGGTTTCTGTTCGTTAAGGTATTGCACAAACTGCATTAGACTTTGTGACGTGGGATTGTCCAACTCTGGAATATCAGTCTGCAAAAAAGCGAAGTGTAGTTCATAGAACAAGTTTAGCTTAATTTGTACAATAAGTTTTACAGAATGTTAATATGCAGCTGCCAGTTTGAATCGTGGTTTACGGTAAACCAGACATTTTGTTGTTGAACATTATGCTAATTAATGCAAGGAAAGGCTGTTAAAGAAGATATGTCAAGTCAGTGTGATTGTAATTTGATAAAATTGCAATAATAACAGATTTATATAGCACCCGCTTCAAAAGAGACTCTGACATCAGAGGTGCTGTGGACTTAGCAATGAAAAACGAGGATTGAACAAGATGTTTCTCAAGCGCTTACAGCATAGAATTGTAAAGAGAGACGAATGAATTCAATCATTAAGATGTTATAAATGTCACTTATTCCAGACGATTGGACTGACCACAGCAAAGCCTCTGTGCCGCTGCACTGTGGATGTCCTTGCAAACAATCAAGTCCCTCTCTGTTCAATAGAGAAGAAATCTACGGAAAGGAATGGATGAGAGTGAGTGACACACAACTCCCCTACTCCAGCTTATCTTAGTGATTAATACTGAGTCGATCATGGTAGCCAACAGGTTTAGAATATTCATCGTGTAGTGTGGTTAGTAATTGTCTGAACTTCCAAAGATTGTCATTGTGTAGGAGTCATTCACTCACAATTGCTTAGCACCACTAATTGATGATGCTTAGACATTAGATAGTCACGCTAAGTAAATGTAGAAACAATAATTATAATAACTGCTTCAAAGGTGATAAGGACACAAACACTTCTGTTCTCGTGCTCAAAATGTGCAACTAAATGCAAATGTCGTCTAGATACCTTGCCATCTGTAACCTCCTGAAAGCTCGGAACTCCGAGAACGTCATGGCAGAACTGGTCACTGATTGCTGCTCCGAGCCAGAGGTACATGTGGCTTCCAGTATCCATCAGGTATGCACCGTGTCGATCGATATGCGCAGATGACAGAGGAAGAAGCGGAGGCTGCATGATCACTTTGTCATCTTTGTAAATTGCGTTCTGTAATTATTGCAAAACCATGAAATTTTAATCACTTACGACATGGCACAAAGCACCCATCTGTACTACACAAACACTTTCAAAGGCATGGGGCGCGGTGCTCGATGCCTTGCAGCCGAGGGTTGCAGGTTAGAATCCACCTCAAGCCGTCACGTAGGGGCCTTGGGCAAGTCTTTCACTCGTAAATTGCTCAGCGCTTCGACATGAAACTCCGATTCAGTGTCCGCGTTGTAGTCAGGAGCTCTTCTGAGTAGAGATCTTGAAGGGGCGCTATATAAATCTAAGTGATCACCAGTCACACGGCACAGGAGTTTGGTCATAAGACTAAACAGAAGCAGAGCCAAGTTCACAACTTTAGATTACGTTATCCCTCACAAAATACAGAGTGATGTAACATCACAGTGTACGATAACAACCGCTTGCTATGTAGAGCAAAACTGATCTTGCATGGTCAGTTGATGCAATCAAAATTACACACATTTAGCAGTTTCTGAATTATAAGCACATATTGGTAGACTGAAACACACGCAAATGCACATGCCATTCACTTCTGCATCTTCAATTCAAATCCTCATGCATCAGATGACAGCAATACAATGCCAGCCAGGTGCATGTATCAATACACTTATATCAATAGGACCTTTCAACAGCTTTACCAAATAGCTGCTCACACAGCTGCATAATATCTGAATGGCTGATTACTTTACTGTGCATCCCTTACGTTAAAAACAATAAAAATATAAATTTAATCAAAGCACATATTATGTAAGCAGTAAGTAAATCTGATGCAAATATAAATATAAATTTAATCAAAGCACATATTATGTAAGCAGTAAGTAAATCTGATGCAAATATAAATATAAATTTAATCAAAGCACATATTATGTAAGCAGTAAGTAAATCTGATGCAAATATAAACATAAATTTAATCAAAGCACATATTATGTAAGCAGTAAGTAAATCTGATGCAAATATAAATATAAATTTAATCAAAGCACATATTATGTAAGCAGTAAGTAAATCTGATGCATGGATGAATACTTAAGCCAACAAGAGTACAGTAAAACAAACGTTGCAACTTCATAGGGTAAGGCAGTCATACCAAAGTCTTTTTAAGTATGCGATGAAGACACAACGGCAATTCAGTCAAAAAGAGAGCAATTGGTGATCAACAAACCTTCTCATCGAGTGAATGAACTGGATACAAGTCAGGATGGAACATCTGGATCAGGTAGCGCAGTGGAAGATTCTTGCACTGCTCCATCGCAAACACACGATCATCCAACTTCGTACTCGTTCCGACACGGAAAGCATTCTGGAAATGGATTTCAGCAAAATAACAATTAAACTGTTTCAACTGCATTATCGCAATGGTTAAACTTATCTTCCGCGTGAAATGTCACCAACTTTTTATGGGGCGCGGTGGTGTAGAGGTGGCGTCGCTGCCTTGAAGCCGGAAGGTTCGAGGTTCGAATCCACCTCAAGTCGCCACGTAGGGACCTTGGGCAAGTGCTTCACTTGCAATTGCTCAGTGCCTTGGCGTGAAACTCCGATGCAGTGTCCGCTCTGCAGTCGGTAGCGCCTCTGAGTAGAAAGCTTGAAGGGGCGCTATAACAAGTGCACATACAAACAAAACCTAATGTAAAGTATCAATTCACTTCCATAGCAAATGACTTCAACAGTGCTGAGCCTCACTGACGCATACCTAAAAAACTTAATGTGCCACTCAAATTTCGATTTCATATTTGAAATCAGCATCCAAACTTTAACTAAACAACCGTACAAGTCATCAGCGAAAGATTTCTTTACGAGATATTATGCTAACAAACATAATTTACTTCAGAAGTCTGGATGAAATCTGCTAGACCAGAGAAATTAGAAGTAAGGATGTGGATTCTGTGGAGTGCAATGCAAATGTGTAATGTCTTAAGCTCACACCTAAATGCTGTAACTAGATAACCAGCAGTACACAAAAGCAAGCAGCGGATACAATGTCAGCTAAAGACTAAATACATTTTCCTGCATAATAGTTCAACCATGGAAAAAAGAGAGTCAGGTCAAATTCAAGACTTAGCACTAGTAGCAGATTTTACTGCAATTGACATAACTTCTTTCGACACTTACTGTATTAACAAATTCACAAAGTGTTTAACAATTATTTGATGATTTATTTAGTACTGTCACCTGCTAACAACATCTGATCAACTGTACTCAATTAGCTCAAGTTAGCTTCTATGGGACACCTCAAACAACACCTTTGGCCACCATTATCACCCACTTCTCCACTATGCAACATATGTGATGATGCTGTTCTATAAAAGAGAAGACATTGATCACCAAAATGGTACTATATATATATAGAAGGTGAAAAGTGGGAACAAAAGAAGCAGACAATAAACTTGTAGAGACTTTCAACAGAGAAGAAACTTAAGTAATTATCTAAATTGCCCTTCTGCTCTTAAAACTAGAAATGTTCGCATTGAGAGATGTGTGTGGGGACTGATGTGTCAGCTAAAGAACTTACCGACTTCAGCATGGCGAGGACAAGGAGTGGTACGAGGCGCATCTGGTAGAGGCAGGGCAGCTGTCCCAGGCGCTGGCCAGCACTGAGGCTCGAGCCGTAAGCAGACAACATGTCAACGACTGCGTTGATCATTGCTTCGCGTGCGTCACTTAGACATGCTGACAAAGACTTGTCCACCGCTGAAGAACACACAAACACACGTCAACGACACATGTGTTAGCAAAAGGTAGGCACACCATAGATTCCTAGCAACTTACCTCTATTTTATCATTATTATTACTAAATAAATTTGTAATGCTCTCAAGGACACATGATTTTCACAGAGAATACCAGGATTGAAACTAAAAACAGAGAGATAAGGGATAAAGCATTAGCAAGCAATCTGCCACACTTAAGGACTCAAACTGCAATCATTGCATAAAGGTAGAGCTCATCAACTGTACTTTTCAAAACATAATAATAGCTCACCCATTTTTGCTAAGAGACCGACTATAGCCAGTTGATTTGCACTGTTCTGGATGTCAGTGAGAGAAGAAGTGACGGGGAGACAGAGCGTATGGACACGTATCCTGCGTTCCGCTGCAACAACCATCCACACACATGAATTAAAATGCATTAAAATAAAAACATTCTTATAGAGGCATAGAAAGAAGGTAGTCCAATCACACCTAACCACATCACATATATTAGTATTCTATATATAATATATATATATAGAAATTATATATATATATGTATGTATTTCTGCAGTACGAGCATCTGGACATGATGACATAATAAAACAGCTAAAGATACACAGCTGAGCTGAAGTACATATTATTCTCGAGAATATGGATACTTTTGAGTTTTGACTAGATAGACATATGAAAGCCGCCACAGAGATGAAGCAAATTCGAACACAGATCCATAATATTCAATTTCTTCGTCATCAATCACCTCGACTTGATGTGTAGAGGAGAGCAGCCTGGAAGCAGACGTAGTTTGACTCCAGAGTTTCGTCGATTGACATCTGAACACCGTAGCCAGCGTCTGGATTGATGTTCGGAAGAGACAGCAAATCCGTTGATCGCACAAAGAAGTTTCCGTGGAAAGTGTGAATGGAAATTCCTACACGCAAAATCAATCGTTCCATTAAGAAAGCAGCTCGAACAACCTCAGTGCCATAACCATAAAGAATGTTGTCTCACTTTTAGTGAACAAATAAAGTTGAGCCTAACTTGATCTGGCTACATGTAAGATTAACGAATGATAGGGCAGTACTTATTAAAATGCCCTGCATGTAAACTAGCACAACAGTCAGCATAACAATAAAACACAGAAAAGCCACTGTATACATGCTCCATACCACACTATAAAAATATAAAAATGAGGCTGCCACTGGTAAGAAGTGGTAGTGACTTCATACAAAAATACATACAAACAACCAGCAAGCTAGCCCACACACTAGAGAAGATGGTACAATTTGTACCAAAATATAACACAGTATAAAGAGAAGACTGAGGTGATAAAAACCAAAATGCCAATTAATACTAGGAATCAAGCAATGTGCTGACCTCTCGTGCAGCGAATTCTCATGACAGCCTCAAAGCCGATCTTTCGCGTAAAGTATCGACGAAGACTTGACTCGAATCTTTCCATCTCTGCTGGATTTTTCGACATATGAAACCCAGGAAAGAAGTAGAGACAGCCACCAGAATATTTCGCTGCTCCCGCTGGTAAAAGTAAGCAATATGACATATATAGCATTTAGAAACAACTACCAGCACAATAAAATATATTATTATTAATTTAATTAAATACTGATTACCAACAATGACTAGTAAAAATAAACTGAAATCAGTCAAAATACCCAAGAACTCTCATCATGAGAAACAATTTCAATTCCATGTAATGTAGGATTCTTTACAAAACCAGACCTCTACATATGATAGACCATGCATCCATACAGAAACAATTTCAATTCCACGTAATGTAGGATTCTTTACAAAACCAGACCTCTACATATGACAGACCATGAATCCATACATCACAAACAGGTCTACGTCCATAAGAGGATGCGAGCTTTCATGCTGATAAACCAAGATTTCTCAGAACCATATCTCAGTCTAGCACATTTTTTGTATCGAGGCTTTAGAACCCATTCCAATGAGAAGCAGAAGGTGCAGGACAAAACTAATGCATCCATATGTAGTCGCATCCCGTTGGATCAATTGTCATTAAGAATAATCGCCTTCATGTGATAACATAAGACATGCATTCAAAGTAACAACGAAATGCCATGAATGAATGAATGACGTATATTGCGGTCATTGAAATTTAAAGATCACAAACCTACCTATTGTAGCTATGTCAGCATACTGAGAGTTGAGCATAAATAGGTCAACTGCTATCTGCTGAGCAGAACAATCCAAAGCCAACTTCTTGTAGAAATCAGTTATAGGTCCAAGATTCTGCACATTCTACAAGTAAAAAACACTTGAAAAAATACTATTCACTTTACAAAGCACAAAACACAATTTACTATTCACTTTACAAAGCACAAACACACAGTCACTGTCCCCCAAAGTGGACGAGAAGAATTCCACAACTGTAATGAATGACATACAAGGATTCTGAATGCCTCATTTAATCACTACTCTATGCACTGAATGTGCTGTTCTCAGTCAGCTCCAAGAACCATCAGATGGAATGATTTTCTTCTTTTTGAGCGACAAAACAGCGCAGTAACTTTACTTATGACGTATGTGACTCAAATCATAAAATGCAAAAGCAATAAAAAAAATATCTTGCCACTACCAATTGGGTGAAAATCACGAAGTTCCAGTTCAACACATTACCTTTCCAGCACGTTCGTTGGGATCTTCTCTGGCCTTCAATGCACCAGGACCCAACGTCGGCAGATGTGTCTGAACAACAGCCACTCGACCTCCAGTCGGACTCTGGACAATATCAGAATATCAGACATCAATTGCAATGCTTCTATCTATACAAATTCTACATGGTCTCCTAATACATTATAAACACAGGGACAATGCAAGTTCATTCAGAGTTGTTTAACGGGATTTCTAGTTAGTTACATCTAGCACAGCGCTAATTTTCTGTACTAACTAGATATTCCTGTATTCACATGCTGTCCACACTCATATCCAAGTACAGCAAACATGCGGTACTTATTACTAATTATGACAGGTTCTGCGCCTTGACAGCAAATTGTCAATGCATTAGGTGACATTGACAATTTGTTGTCAAGGCGCAGAACTTGCATACCCCTAGGTATGTTGAATTGCTGTAGTTACCTAGTGCTTCAGTCGAAATACCTTCTGCAGTTGATGAAAGAGGCATGTATGAATATGTTTAGCAAGACTTGATCAACAGATAATGAGGTTGGTACATTGTAGATGGTTATAACAATGAATTTGAAACTAGTAAATGTTAAGAGGATGTCAGCATGAATGTTGGAACTGGATCCGTTGCTAACATTACTATCATGAGAAAGTAACCATGCACTTATCCAGATCCACATTTAGTCATTTACAAATAAATCCATAAAATTTATAGTTGATTAAAGCAATTGAAAGCTAAGCTGAAGCAGTTAAAGTAATTCGAATGCATCAATAAACAAAGACTGGTTCGAAATTCTGCTGCACCATGCACATGATTTACCTTAACCCTTTAATGCCGGAGGGTATAGGATTTCCCATACCATTTACTACCATCTCAGCATTAAAGGTTAAGAGACCTGAGATTGTATAGTCTAAGAGTGGATGAGCTAATAGCGTCTCTCACCATCATCTTGTAGGCTGCCTGGAGAGCAGGACCGAGGGCACTGCCTGTCTCCATGTTCTTCTCAAACCACTGAGGCAACTTGCTCAGCAGATCAATAACAAGGCTTTTAGACTCTTGCAGATTAACGAGGAGGCTATCAGGTGATGGTAGCTCCACATCTGGTAATATTCAAAACATTTGTAAAGATCAGTTCAGAGTCTGTTTCAAATCGCAACAATGTTAAAAAAAACACATAATAATCTAACAGCCAACACCATAATGTCCTAGAAAGGCCAATAAAAAGTGATGCAAACGACAGCCAGTCTTGCAGTGACTAAAACGATGACAGAAAATTGGCTATGCAGTAGGTTATTGCAAATATGAGCAGCACAGCAACTGAGAGAAGATAGTATCACAACTGTCCTAACCCTAAACTATAATATTTTAACAAGACGGACAACTTGCAATTACAAATCCAAGATTTTTTCAATTTCTGGAACCCTCTCCCTGTATATGTCGGTCTTTTTCGCTCACTTATGATGGCCTTTCATACTCCACCTAAGACTTAATCCCTATCAAACTGCTCATCCACTGTAGGCTGTCTCTTCTGGAGATTGACCTTGAGTACGGCTTGAGGTTGACCTAGATGCCTCTTCCAGACCCACAAGTTGTGGTTATGCCATCAGTTGATGCCTTGTACATTAACCCTTAGAACCCGACGGGCCGGTTTTCCAGCCCGTTATCCATAGAGTTACGGGAGCTCCGGGTTTATCAGTCATGATAAAAGCTACTACAGACATAAAACAAGAGGCAATCATCAGATGAGAAAGACAAATGATCTTCAGCCACTGACGTACCTTCTAAGTCGGAGACAATGTACATGTGAGGCTGCGAGCGTTCTTCCGCTAGATTGTAGAAATGCAGACTGGAGTCGTATGTAATGAAACCAATCTGAAGACGACTGTCGCCTGGTATCCTTTCCAGTTCATCCATCAAAGACTGGCAAAACACTTGCAGATAACCTACATTGCAATTTAAACAACATAATTTGCAATTACAATTACAAAAACAACTTCCTAAACTAAACGATTTGCAGACATAAATACATCATGTTTACAACAACTCACCCAACTCCTCATTTTTCCATGGTTTTTACCAAGAATGACGCTATATAAGCAAGAAATATGACACTCTGTTGATGCTATATGTTAAAGCCTCACTCACACAGCTTTCGCATTCAATATTGCAGTCATCAAATAACAATTTCCATGCAGAATGATAGATCTATGCAACACGAATGGTCGAAACTCAGCAATTCTACACATACAATGTACCAGCATCCATATGGTCACAACCATCATTGTAAAGCTGACAAAATAAAGGGGGACAGATACATGAACAATCTAACATCTATTAAAAAAAATACAAACCATATCATGTCAATTCGTTGAGTGCTAGTTGGGTGATTTCTATATGTTTCACTCCCAACATAATCACCACACAGTGATCCTGAACAAACCGTCGTACATAGAAAATAACCATCGTCAGCCACAGCCTGTCACCATTGCTCATTCTTCTTCGTCTAATAAGTGTTGACAGCATTTGTTCCCTTGTTGGACCATCTGGACATCATCTATCCTACACAAGTCATCCTCACTACCACATCATCAGTCATGGCAAACCTCATCACCTCCATCCACGTCCTACTTGCCAATACACAAAGTTCTAAGTTATAAATAACACCATTCACACAATAGCATTTCAGACACTTCCTGGAAAGTGAGGAACTAGTAGGCAATTTGTACAACACAAGCAAAACTTAAATGCGAATGCTACTGGAAATGAAGAGACTAGATGCTTACCTGTTTCGATGGCATTAAATGAGACATCCAACAGGTACATATATATAGCTGGCTGTGGAGGTCGCAGCTAAAAAGCAAACATAGATTGGTAGCTTAGCACAACTAAACAAGCTAAGAAGAGACCAATTAGTCATTTATTACAGAAAAATATCAGATCTCATAAAAACGGTAAAAATACTAGTGGCCGCATATGCCAGTGCTTTATTTAGAGTTAACTCTGTTCAATAAATTTGATACTAATACTGAAATTTCTCGTTTTTATATTTTACATAAACATTGTTCATAAACAAATTGCACGTAAACACATGACCTGACCTTCTTTCATTTGAAAGAATAAATAATGTTTAGGGATAATTGAGTTTAAAAATATATAATTTGAGTAGAAAGCTTGAAGGGGAGCTATAACAAGTGCACATACATACGTCAAGATTTTAATGACCTCAACATTTTATCAATCTTAGTGGCCAAATAAAAAAATTAATGTAATCAGGGCAACATATAAAAACTCAATAAAGAAATACAAAACAGAATTCTAAATGCAGTTTAAATTCAGAGACAATGGACAAAGACCAACTGTGAGTTGTTTGAAAAGGTGAAAAATAAATGTGTGATTAAAGTTATAATCAAGAAATTCAACAAAGCAAACCATACTGTAAGCAAAACAATCATCAAACCCTAATACGTATATAAGTATCATTTTTTATCCTATTAAAAACTCCACAACTGCAAAAGAGATGCAACAACATATGTGACACCAGCACCCAAAACCATCGCTTCTCGCTTTGTAGATATTGTGCTAGAAGCTGAAATAAGCGCGACGGGTAAAAATTACACAGTATTCTTCAATTTAGCAGTTGCTTTGAATTCGCCATAATTTCCAAAGTGGCAACTCGATTTTGATGCAGTTTGCTTTATTTGATACAGAATACATCCCGTCATTGTCCAGCAAAATTGCAAACTAATCAAGTAATGGTTTATGAGGACTTTAATGACACAAGTATTCTGAAACTTTTTACTTGATTTTCTCAAACTAATGAGAGCATCGAAGGAGTGTAACTTTAGTTAGAGAAAAGATGTTTTCATTCTTTAAAAAGTATTTTAATTCAGAGCTATTGCAGACTGAATAAAAAGGTTCGAAACTGATAAGTGACTGGTGCCGCCGAGCTCCTATGTCACATAACTGAACTGTACATATGCAATAGGGATGCAGTACTTTGGCAAACAACTGGTAGGATGAATTGATAGGATGAATTAACAATGGTTAACAAAGACTTGTTCAACAGATAATGTGCTTGGCACATTGTAGATGGCTACACCCATCAAAAAAATGCAAGTGGGCAAACTGTTGTGAGAAACTAACCATATATTCCGATGGAGCGACAAATTCAATTGTGGCTGATCTGATCTCTGGTCTTCGTTGTGGTTCTCCGTAAGACTTACTAACTGGATCATAACTGAAATCTTCAGGAACTACACAAATCAAGAAACAGATTATCCCTATAAATCAAAAATTGACACGGTCAGAACAACTACATGAGCCACAAATTGACACAGGCAAACAATGCATAACAACTTACAGCACTTAACCCTTTAATGATGAACTGCACTGGTTTCCCATACATTTCAGTACATGCTCATTGTTAATGGCTTAATATCATAGCATTAGTATAGCATGTACGACAATTTCTATAGCACCACCAGTAGCAAGCTACTTCTAGGATGCTTTACATGCATATTGCCAACTGCCAGAGTAACTGCAAAGAGCTTGAAAGCAGGAGCAGTTGCAACTGTTTTTTTTTAAATAAATTGAGTATTGATTTCCTGGATAGGTGCTGGAAGACTAGACTACTCCAAATAGTCTAAAATGAAACAGGATTCAAGATTCCCCTCGGGGTTCTACTGTGATTAGAAGTCAACAACGGAAAACAGGAGGAGAAAATGATAATAACAATATCATAGTAGCCTTTTTTAGATTTACTCGCAGGTAAATACATATGTAACAGTGGAAGAACATGGTGAAAATGGCGTCAGACACCTACGGGCGATGAGCCCACGGTTCATGATGATGATGATGAAATACATATGTGCCATTCATATTGAACTATATGCAAAAGTCATTATCTGCATCCTCGTCTCACTCTTTACACTTAATCAATCTCTTTATTCATATTAATACGACTCTCGCCCAACACCGGACATGATGGGTCACTCCAGTTGATATGACCTTCCCTACTAAACTAAACACCTGCTTTTCCCTTACAAGTCTCTTGCTCCTTAAAGCCGTTTCCTTTCCCCCAAACTTTCTGTGCTGAGAGCGCATCTGAATAATTAGTCTGCAAGAGGCATTTAACAATTTTTATATAACAATACAATAGTTAAAGACTTTCAAAGCATATCTTCAAGACAAACTGATGAACAGGTGAACAATCTACTGATGAAAAGCGTGCCGCCACTTACGTTCATTGACCCTAAAGCACAGATTGCATTTCCATCTTCGCATGTCAACAAATGATACAAACGGATTGATGTAGGTTCGGCATGAACGACAGCGAACGATAATAGTTGACTGAATCACAGGCAACTGCTGTCACAACACAAGCACGATTAACATGAACCCTCGCATTTACATATATACGCAACACCTGTAATTATTTTAAAGTAATTCTATGTAGGACATAAAAGCGACTCAACAGGAACATTTCAGCCTTGAATCTTTGGTAAACAAATTCTGGAAATCTTGAAAAGAATCTTCTGAGCACAGAAGAAGCACTATCAAAGGAATGGTTAGATAGTTGAGGATAATATGTACATGCCATTGAACCTATGACATAGCCAACAATTGCTGATCTCTTTAACATAAGCAAACTCATTTTTATTATCAGTTACTACCTGCAAGAGCTGTGCATAATTTGTAAGCAATCCAAGGATTATATACTTCTAATTCTCTAGGTCCATTGTGTCTAGATTAGCTCAATGTATGAGGCAACCTCCTGTAGAAGTTGGATATACTTTCAAATGAACTTGAGTCTAACAATATCTCACTCCAATAATACTCATTTTCTGAGGTTTATAAGACAAGAGGAAAAAACAGTAATCACAAAAGGTTAATAAAGAAATTCATTAACAAATGCCATAAACGAAATTCTCACCTAAGTAAAAAAAATTCAAAACCTGTCTACTCCTAACTCATTACCCAAGAAGAACTGAATAAACATTAAACAGTATAGCTCAGTGGTTTTCAACCTTTTTCTAGTGGCGGAACCTTTCCGTAGCACGTATTTGCTCGCGGAACCCTTTGCATTTCACCCGTCCAGAATTTCAAGACATACATAGCCAGCAGTTGCAATTTGTGAAATTATGTAGGCCAATATTTAGATGTACATGTAAGTTACGTTACTTGCACGTCTGGTGCAGTCTATAGTAGACCCTATCACATTACAAATACTTGCTTTAGTAAATTGTAGAAGTGTAGGTCTAGTGTGCAAAGCACTGTCAGATAACAACTGCATTTCCGATCTATTTCGCCAACAACCACTAATCCATCTGCCAGACGGATAGAATATTGAAAAATAAAAATGCGTTCTATTCTGCATCAGTGTAATGGACAAGTTGTAGGCTATTAAAGTATTTTCCAGTTTACTGGGAAATTTATGCCTGGCTTAAGTCTTGGACACATCGATCGTAGAGAGACACGTATATTATGGTCAGATGCATGATGATTCATCTTCAACATAAAAGTAACTTTTGGGGCTCAACCGTCATGAGTGTGGCGAATGACACGAGGCTATAGTGGGGCAGAGAGCTTCAGCTTATTTGGGGAGTGTCAGCTTTGTTTGCTAGTAACGTCCCTGCACGTGAAAAAGTGCTTCTGTTTCAATAATCAGTGTTAATCACACATCTGATTCTTATTTCACACATCTTATGTGATTTTCCGAGAAGCAAATAGCGAGCATCGCCTAGGTCTGTCGGCTAAAGATACTACAGACAAAATATATGCTATAGGGTTCAGCCTTTACATTTGCCAAAATTTGAATATCCGCTACCTCTGGATGAGAAATTTAACTACTGGCTCTTCAAAAATGAACAACTGATCAAATGAAGAATAAACAAGCAAACAAGCCGTTGGCTATAAGTGCTTAGCACAATTATAGACCTATTCTGTTTAGTCAGAACGGATCTCGAGCGCCCAAATAGTTTAAAGACAATGATAAAAAAATGCTTTGTCCGATTGGACAGTTGGATCGTAGGCAATCTATAGGGCCTAAGCCTATAGATTTCCATTTGATGCGTGTACCTTCGGAAAAAACAAGTATTGAACGACATAATTCCTCTAGACCTATAGAAAACAACAATACATTCACATAATAATGTTTTGAGCAAGAAAGAATGACTGAAGGATGGGAAAGAATATAGTCATTGGTGATACTTTTAGGATTTCAGTCGGTGCACTAAAATTTCTACCAAACTGCCGCGGAACCCCTGGCCGACGCCCGCGGAACCCTAGGGTTCCGCGGAACCCCGGTTGAAAATCACTGGTATAGCTGAATAATTAACAAAGCAATCTAAATTCACAAGATTTCGTAACACAAGCAGCTCATATAAAGACAGAGCTGAACTTCTTGAAGTTACATGGAGACAGACTTACCGAAAGATCTTTGAAAGGATGAATTAGAATGCCCAACGGTAGACGTGACTTATTCAACAAAGACTGTGTGTTCGGTATAGCGTTGATAGTTGCTGCCATTACACTATTTAAAGACAAACAGAAGAGTCCCAGTGAGACAGAAGCTCACATTCCACTTATCATGGCTTCTACACATCACGCATACAAGCAACCAACCAACCAACAGGAAACAAATTTATCACAGTCACATCAGAGATTAGATTTTTTTTAAAGTCTAAAAGTTAGTCTGAAAACCAATTTCTAAAACATCTTTTAGTATGACTGCCTTTATCCTTTTTCATTTGTCAAAGACTAAGCTGAGAGCCTGAGAAGCTTGATAATTTACTCGTAGAAACAATGAAACATGCAGTTATTCTTTTTTATAACATCTCATCAAATGATTGATACTCCAAAAGTGTTCCTTTTCATACAATTTAATTGTTTTTGTGTCAGTTAATTATGACCAAAAAATACAGCTTCAAATCTGACTTACACCATTCAGGGATTTACAAGCAAATCATATCCTTGCTCACTCCTCATGTCACCAACAAAATTTGCATTTGACCCACACTGAATCTGCTTGTGATGCATGCCAGGACTTTCAGATGTTTCAGTGGGAATTTGTTGCTTGGTTCTGAGCCTGTGTTCTTGGCTGCTATTCACATCTAACCTGAGATTGATCTGTTAAACTTGCTAATCTTATGTATTCTGATTTCTCGTTTCCATTGTCAAATAGAATCTGATTAGGCTGACCAAATTATATCAGCTCCTATTTCTATTCTGCTCCATATTTTATTCACCACATTTCACTCCCATAAACGGTGATGCAAGCATTCATTTCTGGGAATCTTCAGAGACCTGAGGTTCAACAGGACCTAAGATGAAATAGCATTCTCTACAGACTGACAAGCTTAACAATAAACATAAATTTCATACAATAAATTTATTAGGTACAAACGCTAACCTAATGACTTAGAACTTCAATGTCATTATCAGAATGCAGAAGTCACCAATCATCAATCAAGTGAAACCATAATTGAAAACACAATAGGTCAGGATAACTAGAAGTCAAGCTATGATGATAAGCAAGTTAACCAAGTACAGTTGAACACTGAACAGTGATGCTCATGAACCTCACAAAAGCACATGTTATACCTAGATCCAAACAAACCTTTGACACAAAAAGAGAATGGTCATGGACATATATACAAAGAGAGTCAGACAAATATCGTACCAGTCATGTACCTCTAACACAGCAATTACAACAACAAAGACACAATTCTCCATGGTAACGTCATTGCAATTTTACAAAAAGCACAAATTCAACATGACACCAGAAACTGAAGCAAAGCCGACGTACTCTGAACTGCAATTGACCTTCTTCAAATCGCCCGGTAGATTTGCTTCGGCCAGTTCTATTCTAGTTGATGGCAAAATGTGGCGCTCCTGGAGAAGGTTGACGGGCATGTTGTGATCATGCTGAAAGGCACAAAATTTCAACAAATCTGACTCAACTGACAGAAAGCAAAGCAGTACAAAATAACATGCTTAATGCAGGAGCCAATCAAAAGCAGTGCATACAATGTAGGTGCTACCTGATTGTTTCAGTGACAACAGAATAAGAGCCAGGTTCCTTTGCTTAAAAACAGCAAAATGCCTGGACTGTTATATAGCATTTAATTGGTGAAGGGTCAGAAGAAGGTATATATTTTGACAGTGGCAATTGCAATGACAAATTAACATGGTGCTCTTACATGAAAACTTGTCAAAGACAATGCCAATATATGACAGTTCAACAGAATAGATTTTTATGAATCTTAACTACGAATTTCCATTATATAACAACAGCACATTATCACATGAATTGTTCAGAATTAATTACATTTTTCTCATATGAATTGTTTAGTATTCACAATTAATTACAACGAGCAACAAGAAATCCTTGTTCAAAGTGAAGAAGTGCCAGCCAAAGCAATGCCTTTTCATCAAATAAGCTTAGGCCAAAAAAAATAATGTTGTGTTTCCGGTAACCCGACCGACCCTCTTTTATTGCCGCGACTCAAATAATTTTGTAAAATTATTTTATTTTTAAAAAAAATTTAATAAAATTTTTTTTTTTATTAACATTTTTTTAAACTTTTTTTTTATTCACATAATGCGGTGACATTGCCTTCCATATAGAGTTGGATCTTAGGCAAAAAATGTTGTGTTTCTGGTAACCCAACCGACTAACTTTTATTTCCACGACTCGGAAAATTTTGCGTAATTTTTTATTTACAGTGACATTGCCTTAGAGCAGCGGTTCTCAACCTGTGGGTCGCGACCCCCACGGGGGTCGCCTGACGATTTGCCAGGGGTCGCCTGGGGCCTTCAGAAATTTCAACAGATGCACAAATGTTCATGCATTGGCAATTTCAACGCTACACTATAGCAACTTATAATACAGAATAAATTTGTACTCATACTTTTGTTATGATTTATTCGTTGGAACGCGGCAGCTAATTTAATTTGCTTGTTTTAAAATGTAAATTCCATTTTTACCATCCTTCCAAAAATGTAGCAATACCCGGTACCCGGTTTGCTCAAAGAATCTATGCTCTTTGCTAGTGAGGCCCATAGGCCTACATGGGCGGATAGGCCTACTTTGAGAGACAGAGGATGTTCCCTCAAATTTGTCGTGTGGCCGAGCTGCCTATGTCCCACTGCTTCAGAAATATAATTTTCATAAAAATGTAGAAATTTATAATGAGCAATTTTCTTAAAATGTCAGTTGATGATACATTACCGTGTATAAGGTAAAAAAATTGAATAAGGTGAGGGGATATTTTGTTGAAGTCTTAAACCACGTCTATGGGCACTGAAATCATGAGTAATTTCGTTAAGACGACAGCTTAAATGCTACCATTAGTGTGCAAATAAAACAAAAGCAATGGGGAGGTGACTTATTTATGTATATTCGTTTTATTCAATAAACAACAGACAGAACGCTGTAGGTTTACATTAACAGTATGGCTGCTTAAAGCTTATGGTAAAAATAGTTAGTACATGTTTTTGAATAACATTCTTGGGGTAAAGTTTAGCGAGTCTTTATTGGGGAGGATGAAATTGTGAGCCCTTTCTCTAAAGTTATATAATGGTTCACGTTGTAGTGGAAAGAGGTTACGGAGGACATGAAGTTCATTTCCCTGAACAGCTTTGAAAAGCACCTTATCAGCCTCTTGAGCTAAAGTTTCGACTGTAAGTGTCTCAGGATGTAAGTAGCCGGCTCGTCTAAGTTTGTTCATGAGGCCCTTAAGACGGGATTTGTCCAATCCACTAGCAAGACCCCACCATGCAGGAGAGGCGTACATAACTCTTGATATGATAGTAGCTCTAGTAATAGTTTGTAGCTCTTGTATGGATGCCCCATGAGCCTTGAGGGTTCTGATGGCATAGAGAGAGGCAGTACCAGAGCAGATAATCTTATTGATGTGGTCTGTAATTGTTAATTTCTCTCCAATAAGAACTCCCAATGCCTTGATGGATTTTGTACGGGAAACTCCTGAGATGGATGGATGGGTTGAGAGTGAGCTCTTGTTGCGTCTGATAATAGCATTTTCACGTGTTTTGTCAGAATTGATCCGCAAGTTCTTTCCTTTAAAGTGCCTTTAAGTCTTAAGCCACGTCTTTCTGCATTGAAATTATGGGAAATGCTTTTTGAGATGACGACCATTGCAGTGTAGGAATTTAAAAAATATATGTAACGGTGGCGATACTCTGGAAGTCTTAAACCACGACTATCAGAGCTGAAATAATGTGCAATTTCTTTAAAACGACAGCTTGAAATGCTACCATTGCAGCGTGGAAATTCCAAAATAATCGATAATGGGGTGGGACACATTTCTCACCAAGTCCCTCCCCATGTTAGGTGCATTCATTAAGAACACAATAAAAGTTTATGAAATGGATAACCTCCCAAAACAAATCAGTTGGGTGAAATAAGTGTCAAGAAAATAGGTCTAACTATTTATTGACCAATTTTTAGAGTAACCAATTGCTTTAATAGTTGCTGCTAGGTAGAGAAGCTACAATGTCTTATTTGTACCCAAGAGTGGATAAAGAAATTTTCGAAGGAGGGCCAAAATTTTTGGTGTTGGGACAGAGGAAAAATTTGTCTTAGTCGCCGAAAAATCTGATGCCCTTTTTTAGTCATTTATCCAATTTCCAAGAAAAAGATACCGTTTTAGCCGTCAAAATAGTTGATGACTTTTTATATATTTTTTAGTCATCAGTCGGAGTAACGACCTCTTTGGTATCCTGCTTTTCTCTCCCACTGCGTTGAGGTAATGGCTTGTTGAAATCAAATGGGGGAGCACGTCCCATGCACTTTTTAAATGGGGGCATGGCCGGTATGGCCCCCACTGGATCCGCCCCTGTTTGTACCAACACTTTGTCGGTTGATTCGATAAAACCCAACAAATAAACAGAGGCGCCATTCAGATGCTAAACTCTCGTAACTATGCAGAAAAGCATGACCAGTATTTTTGGAACAAAGCTGATGACGCCAAGAAGGCACACATGAGGAGTTCCAGCAGCAGCACGTGACGGCTATTGAAATTTTACAAAACTAATACACTTATGAAATTCAACTGCCGAATAGGTAGGCCTAGCTCTCAGAATCGCAAGAACCAGAGAGCCTCAAACAATGATTGCCAAAAGCAGTTTTCGAATCATGAAGTGATAATTAATGCATGACAATGGACAATGGTAAAAAAAATGCAGTGACCATGAGGGTTAACGCAATCAATCTTGTCGTTGGGGGTCGCCACAACTTTCAAAATGTTACCAAGGGGTCGCCGCACTAAAAAGGTTGAGAACCGCTGCCTTAGAGTTTCACGCCTGCCTAACTACTTCCTGGTTACCAGTCTTGAGAAACCTCTAGCCTTATCATTCTCACTTGAGCCACCTCTAACGGTGACTAGGGAAAATAAATTTAGCAACCTCTAGGTGTAACTAGTCACTGGCTCGGCCAGTCTGGAACGACCCCTAGCAGTGATGTTCTGTTCGCACTCATCTTCCCTTCCCTTCCCACTTTATCTTACCACAGTGGTGCACAACGTCCGGCCCGCGGGCAACATCCGGCCCGCGACGGGTTGTCATGTGGCCCACGATGACCAACAGGAAAGGCAACTATTTACACTTAAGAACCGAAATTAACATTAAGTCTACAGTGGCGCAAACCTCTAATTTCAGGCAGAAGCACACAACTGTCGCCGTCATCTTTCTTGTCTTCTGCTGTATCTTTCCATTGTATTGGCTGCGTGATTATTAATAATACTTTTTCATAACAGTTGGAACTTATTGATCTCCAGTCATCTAATGCAATGCATGCTGCTTACAGAGACAAAAATTTGCTTGACTTTGACAAGTCTCTTCCAGCGACATTTGTTAATCTGAAGGACAATGCTCTTGTTCACATAAGCATGTTTGGATGCACCTATCGCTGTGACCAGACATTTTCACAGATGAAGCTGAACAAAAGTAGCACCCGGTATCAACTATCTGACGACCAAGTCGACCAGCTTGAATAAATTCTGCGTCTGTCAACTACAGAGCCCTGACATCTCTAAGCTAGATGCAGAAATGCAGCCGCAACCATCACACTGACATGCGCACTGTGGTCACTGAAAAACTATTATTTTGTGGCAACATAGTAGTGCTATAAGTCTCCTTTCTATATAATTCTTAACCTTTACTTTTACTTGTGTTTACTGCGCACGTCATCTCAATAAATTTGACGTGCATTCATCTTACAATTACATAGTTTGTTTGAGTTTTCACACTTGTTTGGCCCCCGAAGGGTTGAAGAAATCGATTAGTGGCCCTTGGCTTAAAAAGGTTGTGCACCACTGTCTTACCAGAAAAGATGTCGACAAAATGAAATTAACAGAATTGTTTTCTAGAGCAATTTTAGGTACAGACAGTCGGGAAATAGGCAGTTTATACTTGCTTAGAACACGTACTTTGTTGCAGCGTGTACCTTTATGCAAAAAAGAGTAGTTGGGTATAATTTTTCGGATAGTCACTGTATAAAAATATTTTACCAAAATTTAAAAAAATTCGACCTACCTACCCAATTTTTTTTAGCTCTGTTACCGGAAACACAGCATTATTTTTTTTTGGCCTTACAAAAATCAAACAACTAAAACCTCTGACTTTCATTTATCTAATGAATTGCTTAAGGCAGTGGTGTACCAAAGCACGTCCTGGCAAATTGTGACAAGTACATTCGGGTAACAATGGCAGATCAGTTACAATGCAGTCAGAATGACGGCAGAACTCAGTGGTAATAAGTATTGCAGACAGCTTTATGCCATCAGACATGTGTCATATGTCAAGCCATCTCCAATTCTCCATGATCTATGATTCTCAGCATTCTAACAGGCTGCATTTCTTTAAACACCATCTGTCAGTATCTGTGTAAGTACAGAAATTTATTTCGCCCATTAAAAAGCCACGTAGTTTCAAGGCTAAGGGAGGTGGGGGGCTAGGCAATTCCTCATTTAATACACGTCTCGGTTAACAATATAATTTGAAGGCATGATCTGTGACTAGTTTCTGAACCATCTATAGACCGCACGATTGTCTGACTAATAAATGATCTTCCACTTGAGACTCAACACTGAACCAACTAAGATGGCCTTTGGTCAACAGACTTTATATCCTCTCTTGACAGACTAACTAGTGTCTGGAATTTAAATGCTTTTAAGTAAAACACAATGACTTTACTGATTTTCTCGATTTCATTAGAATAGTAGCGTTTGAAGATTCCACAAAGAGGTCACTAGGTTAATCTAACCTAAATTGAAACGTCTACAGTGCATAAGTCAACAAGGCTGCCACCATGCAGTTACACTCACACTATAATAATAATTCACTGGATATAACCTGATATTCATTTAGGTCACAGTCTAATAATAATTAATGATAACTATTGTTTATTCAACAATCTGGTTGACAGACCGCAACCGGTTAGAGTGCACAATTAGGCAGTTGAAACAATTTACAAGAACTCAGATCACAGAATACATAAATTATCTTAGCTACAAACAGAACAGACATCGTGCAAAAATCGGCACTAATAGCAGCCTACAAAGCACGTCGGCCCTATACGGGGTGTGAACTGGTCACCTCTTGCTCTCCATACCAGCATGTTATCCAATAATAATAATAATTTCTTTTATTGAAATAATAATAATTCAGACCGCAACCCTGTTACAGTGTACATTTACGCAATTTAAACAATTCGCAAGAACGCAAATTACAGAAGACATAAATCTTAACTACTAACAGAACAGGCAGTCTGCAATACCCTGCACTAACAACAGCCTACAAAATGTGTCCGCCCTATGGGGCACGACCTCGTTACCTCTCGCTCTCTATGCCAGTATCCATTGTGCTACCGGATCCCCCTTCCATATGACACATGTCAAACAGGAAAACTGACTGCAGAGCCCAAGAACTTGAAAATAAAGGAGTTTTGTCAAGCTAAAGAGAACTTGCAGAGTGGTCACAAATAGACATGTAGCAAATTAAGCACATGCTTAGCCTCTTTCACACAGTCTCATGATGGAGCTGTGATTAAATAATAAGATATATTAACCTTTCTACCCAGGCACCTTATCCCCACAGACCCTTAAAACTAAAACATCGTTAAAAAATGCTTTAGAAATTTACTGCAGTGCTCAACAACACAGCATATTTATGGTTATAAAAAAACATTCAAAGTCCTCTCCTCTCAGCCAAAATGCCAAACATTACATCAATTCATAGATCTGTAAGTCAAGGCTACACCTCCTCCTCCTCCTCCAAACTTGTGCCAGTTCCAACTCCCAATATGGAAAGCAGACTACCAGAGAACTACAGCCTTCTAAGTAAATAGTAGTACTACACTAAGACATAAATGTAATGCCTTTCTAAATTATGCAATACCCAAAACAAAGTGCTTTGCAATATGACGCGACGCATTTATGGCAACAATGTAAACTGCACAAGTAACTGGTTTTGTTACATAACTAACGATACAAATGGCGTCAGTGCAGAGTGAGTAGAAATGTGGAGAGAGAGAGAGAGAGAGAGAGAGAGAGAGAGAGAGAGAGAGAGAGAGAGAGAGAGAGAGAGAGAGAGAGAGAGAGAGAGAGAGAGAGAGAGAGAGAGAGAGAGAGAGGCAGAGACAGACAGAGACAGAGACAGACAGAGAGAGACAGACAGAGACAGACAGAGAGAGAGACTGACCTGCAGATGAAGACGATTCATGCTTGTGTTCAATGATCCTGCATAGTTGCTTGACTGCAACCCTTGCTGCTGTTGTTGTGGTGGGAACCCTTGCTGCTGTTGTGGCGATGGGAACCCTTGCTGCTGTTGTGGTGATGGGAACCCTTGCTGTTGCTGTGGCGATGGGAACCCTTGCTGCTGTTGTGGTGATGGGAACCCTTGTTGTTGTTGTGGTGATGGGAACCCTTGCTGTTGTGGTGATGGTTGAAATGAGTTCATCTGCTGTGAGGCTGGACCACTCTGAGGCGGAGGACCCGGAAAATTTGATGGGGGCTACAGAAATGAGTTAAAACAGAAAGTCTAAGTGCACCGGCCACATAATTATATGAGGAAAATGTACGTATATGTATTGTTTGTGCAAAAGTACATGCATGCATATGTATTGCGAATATGTAAATAAAAGAGAGCAAGAATCCAGTTATGCTGAGTCCACTTGGCTACAGCACCCACTAACATGGACCATATTCACATTTCTAAACACATTGCAAAATTTTATGTAATACAAATGGAACCTCATGCAATGTTGAAATACTATTTGGCCATGACGCATGGAACAGTCACACTGCAATACGTATTTGCCTTTCACCTTTGTGCCTAGAGTTCAAATCCAACAGTATAACACAAAAGCTCAGCAACCTGAATGAAAAAGCTGTTTGTTGTTTGGGTGAAATATACCAGTACTCCAATCCTAAGACAATGCAATGGAGCTAAAGGAATGTGATAAAAGAGCGATAATTACCGTATCTTGCCTTACAAAAAAACCTATCTGTACCATTCTTCCTAAGCCACACAACTGTATTTTCAGCTGCTGTTATACTGGTAGGCACGCCATTAGCATGTAAAGCAAACAAAGAAAATCTCTCAAGTGTATTTGTCAATGTGTTGACTTGGCTGTGACTTTTAAAACTATGCTACTACACTAGTAAATTTCACACAAGAATAACCGGTAGTTCTAACAGCAACTTTTCCATATTTAGTTATTTGCTCAAGACTCTGTCAATATTTTCAAGGGCAACATGACACTATCACTGGAAAGCTATCTATACAAGACTTTTCGAAAGGGATATTTTAGATATGAAAGGATAATTTTACAGAACCCTATAACTCACCATTATAGGCCTCTTAGCTGGAGACATAGGGGATGTGTAGGCTGTTGATCCACCCACTGTACCACCTTAAAATAGATAAATATATATCAGTCCTTCAGGAAGAAACTTTTAAGAACTTTACGTGTGAACTTGCAGTTTCCGGACTATAAGTCGTCCCTTTGTATAAAGCGCAGTGATACAAAAGTGGCAAAAGTTTTGTAAAATCAGTGCACAAGTAGAACTTGCAGATCTATATTAACCCACAAATACACAGATGATCAGGAGCAAATACTACAGACACTCATGCAAAGAAACTTTTATTTATATAAGCATTTATTTGTGTATGTGTGTAAAACAGCTATGAAATAGTACGTATGTATTTATGTATGTATGTATGTGAGTATCCAGACCTACACTGTAGTCTTACATAGAATTGCAAAGAAAGGAAGTCAAATAGTTTTTTCTTAGTTAATTAGAGTCCCGAGGCTGCCAACACATCACCAAAATTGGTTTCCCACCAGTCTCCCGGTTTCAGCAGCTCTCCTAAGTTTGAATAGATCTGATTAACTCTGAAACTGTCATGCCAACACAAGAATTCAACTTGGCAGTGTCTCTGGAATACTAAAAGAAGTAAAAGTAGTAATCAGCAAACTGATAATTGATGATTAACATAATTTGCTGTGAAACAACTAATCTAACCAACACGATGGTTAATAGTACTGTGAACACTGACCTTGAAAAGGTGGTGATGGAAATTGGCCTTCCATGTCATCGTAGTTCAGCTGATTCATAGGTGAGCCAGTTCGAGACGACTGCTGAGATGGTGACTCTGAAAAACACAAATGTAATGTAATGTAATTTACATAAGTTTTTGTACCTTTTCAGCATGTGTAATCAGACGCAATCTCCTATATGACTTGACAAAACAGAATGTCAGCCTTTGCTTTGAAAGACTTTCTCACTGTCTCACTGTAATTACGACAGCTTCTATAACATCATCAGTAGCCGGCTACTTTGAGGATGCTTTACACACACTCATGCATGCACGCACCCACACAAACACCATCAACATGAATGCTCAAAGTTATGCAGAGTACAATATTTTAACTGGCTTTTTAAAATAGAGGCTTCTGGCTTCCTGAATAGATGCCAGTAGCTTCAACAATGCAGCTAAAGACAAAAGTGAATGCATGGATAGACTTGTTAATCTCTTCAAATCCATTAAAGCTATCATTTTTCAAGATCGTCTTTCTCCATGCGATCTATCCCAAAACATGGGCCAATACACGAATGTAGAAACTGTTTGGCATTACAAAATATATGATCTCTTAGAAGGGCTTTGTAGGATTCCCTACACTTCAACAATTGAAGAAATAATTGCAAAACCAAATTTTCCTCTTGAAAGGAAAATTGCTCCAGATTTCATTATCTGCAGATGGCAAAAGTTTCAGGACATAAGTAACTGATCTTGACCTGTAGAACATAATGTTAGCTGAGCCCCCCCACCCCAATGCAGAACAGATTTGAGCTCACGTTCATTCCATGCCTCTGCACCTAGGGAATGGAATCGACTTTCACTCTCTCTCTTCGTACGTCAAGCTCACGTCCTTCCTTCAAACAGCAACTCAAAACTCAATGACATTTCTTCTTGGCTTTCAACCACATGGATCTCTAACAGGTATCTCCCTCTGGTAGCTGACTATCCACACCTCAGATTCACATTTTGGTGTGACCTTGTGCATGCTAAAAATTTACTTAATAAGAATTCTTAATAATATTTGGTCAATGCAAACATCAGAATAAAACTGAGAAACAAAGTTAAATACGAGATGATCCATGAAGAGCAGAGACAACTGTCCACTTACCGGAGGCTGAATCTGAAACACTATTTCCCACCGATGACATTCCATGCACGGCTCCATCAGCATGGCCAGCAAGAGGAGGAGGAGGTCCTCTCATTGGTGTTCCCAAATGTGATCCCATAGGGGGAGGCCCAAGCTGTGGGGTCCCATGACCTGCCATCCCACCAAGTGGAGGAGGCGGTCCCATCCGTGGTGCTCCCTGTGCTGACGTGCCCATGTTGGTCATCATTGGAGGGGGTGGAACAAATCCTCTGACTGGTGCACCCATCATAGGTGGCATTCCCCTTTGCTGTGCAGCTCCCTGGACTGGCATAGATCCTGGAGAGCTCATGGGTGGAACAGGACCTCTGTATGGTGAACTGCTGTGAGGAGGAGCCATAGGTGGAATTCCAGCTGGTGCAGCACTCATGGGTGGGGCACTGGTCGGAGGAGGCCCTGGGGTAAGAGTTCCCCTGTAGGGCGTGCTCATACGGGGAGGCCCAGAATACGGAGAAGATCCTGATCCAAATCCAGCTGGCTGTCCATCCAAGGTAGGAGGTCTAGTAGGTAAGCTTGGTTGATGTGGTGATGGCACCTGAAAGTCAATTAAAAGAGTAAATTTAGATAAGTACTACATAAATTTAATCAATTTTCTAAGACAAAGCAAAAGACGCCACACCAATTAGAAATGTTAAAATGTATGAAAGGGCAGTTTAAAAGAAATCATCCAGTAATCTGTTACATCATCACTAATCTAGCAAATCTGTTGCAAAGCTATGTTTGTTTTTTGTTTGTTTTTGTTTGTATGTGCACTTGTTATAGCGCCCCTTCAAGCTCTCTACTCAGAGGTGCTCCCGACTGCAGAGCAGACACTGCATCGAAGTTTCACGCCGAAGCGCTCAGCAATTGCGAGTCCAAGGTCCATACGCGGCGACGTGAGGTGGATTCGAACCTTCCGGCTTCAAGGCAACGATGCCACCACTACACCACCATGCCCCACAAAAAAGCTATATGTGTGAGATGAGTTGCTGACTGCTTTTGATATTAAATACAGTGCCCCACCTCAACCACCCACAATTTACCAAAAAGAAAATGATATGTCTTAAAAGTAGAGATCTACTCAACAACAGAACAAGTAGTTTGGCCTACAAGTATTGTCTGGTAACTGTTAGTAGTTTGACCAGAATGCTCAACTGCTCAAACATAAACTGCCAATGTTTGTGCACATTGACTGAATCCTACTGCAAGTCAACTCTCCATTAAATTCAAAGATCACAGTCTATGGCCAAGTACAGTGACAGCCATCTGGCATATATATATAATCATATATTATATATATATATATATGTACATATATTGTATATATATTATTCAAATGCAACAAGAACACACAGTGAAGAAAAGAAATTATGACAAATGATGAAATTACATGTGTCACCGATACCGAAAAACCAAAATTATAGTTTACCCAAATAATTAAAAGGTAACTTTGCGAAGATATTGAAATATACAAAGAGCTGTGCAATTTATAATTATTAAACGAGGAGAAGAATCAATGTTTTAGGTAAAAAAATTAACTTGTTAAGCATAGTGACATGTGACTCCAAATATTACGACTATCAATGGTATTTTAAAAAGTCACAAGTTTACAGTGTTGCAGCATGAACATTAAATCAACATGTGGCTTAATAAATTAAGCATGATAAACTCTTGTAGACAAATGATGTCAGAGACTAATCTTTCCAGGCTTTTTTTAAGGTGCAGTTGTATGCAAAATGTGCAGCTGTAAATGAAAAGCAAACTTGTGCAGTGAAAATCATGAATAAAGGTCACTGTCAGCTGATTTGGGGTAATTTACCACAGCAGACCAGAATGGACGAATGGATTATGCAGTGAAAATAGGCTACATTGTCTTCTTTGGATAAGTTCAGGAAGAAAGAAGTCTAAAAGAAATTTTTTAAAGTCATCAGATTTTACAGCCGGTGACTTGGAACATTTTCGGCAAAAGTGAATGACCCAAAAAAAATGGTCGTCAGAAATTTTTCGGCAAAAGGGTGCACTCGATGAAAAATTCCTGGTTGTGCAGTTCCAAAAATTTCTTTTAAACTTAGGTCTTAATTTTTCCAGTAATTGCACAGATCAACACAGTTTCAAGTACAATCCAGATTTTACGAAAAAATATTGTTTTTCATCTCCTCATAAGATAGATAGATCTATGAAAACACGCCATCAACAGTAGACAAGTTAGAGCTTCATTAATCAATAGTTTCAAGAAATGAGATTAACTGAATGGAGTAACACTCATAAGGTCTACATATTACAAGATGTATGACTACCATAGCTTACATAGGATGCTACAATGAATGGCTTTACCCACCATGTATGGCGACTGTTGTGCACCCGGACTTGACGACGGTGGTCTAGGAACAAATGCAGGTGACATCCCTTGAGGGGCAGCTGGAGGACCGTTAGTCTGAAAAACGTTAGTTGGTGCAGAGCTAGTTCGGTTGAATCCGTTCCCTGGAAGGTTTCCAGGTGGTAAAAGACTGGACGATAATCCGTTAGGGGCTTGCACTGGCTGGCCGTAAAAGCCAGGCAATGTAGATGGATATGCTCCATGTGGCTGAAGTGTAATCCTCTGTGGTGTCGAATCACCTGACCTTGACGCCTGGTTCGGGAGTAACATTTGTCCAGGAACTGGAGGTGTGGCATACTTCTGACCTGTGGGTGGAAAGCCAGCTACCGACCCTTGTAGCACCGTGCCACCGGGCATCAATGGAGACTGGTTTGATGGCTGAATGGCTACAGGCATTGGAACAGGAGTGGCGTTGAAGGAAACGGGAGTGGTGTTGAAGGAGGCGCCTAAGTTAAATCCACCTAAACAACAAAGTATTTCAAAACATTTACTTTCAGCCAATCAATTAGAATATTGAAATTAGCATATCAATTACAATTAGCCAAATCTTGCAGCTAATCAATCAGAATTAGAAGCTTGTCAAATGCATTAGTTAACTTCAATAAGTTAAACTGCTAATCGATTAGAATAAACAAATCATCACACGACTGGAATTGTAAATTGATCAATTAGAATCAGTCCGCTGTCTAATAGATTGGCCTAAAGATTAGAATCCAGTCGATTAGTTATCAACCTCTGCCAAAAACAGATGTATGACCCATCTGACTTACAACGATTTTTTACAATTTGACTGTCATGCATCTTTTAAAAGACCAAAGTCTCTTCTTTAAAATGACACAAATCTAATTGTTCTATTATCTTCCTATAGATCCAAACTACCTGTCCAAAAGTTATGAGTAAAAATATGGCTTAACTGTTCGAATTCTATAATTATGAGAAAAATGCATTTAAAGTTTCCTATAACATTGGAATCCAAAATCATGTTCAGAATTGAATGAAATTTGCAGCAAATAAACAGACCGCATAATGAGCGAGAAAGAAGTGTGGGCATTTCATCTGTTAGACGTATGCCGAATATGGCTATAATGGCTGGAAAGTGGCAAATTTCAGGAAAAGTCATTGAATTATTCAAACAAGAGCCACTTCAAAATCATCTAAAATATCATTAAAAATTTCACAAATTATTGTTTCAATGGGTTTAAAACATATTTATTTATCATTTTCTATCAAAAACCAAAATTGAAAAGTTAAGATTTTATCACATTTTGGTAACAACCACTGAAGCGTGCACTGCGACATTTATTTATTTATCTCAGAAATTTATATAGCGCCTCTTCAAGGAAGGCTACTCAGAAACGCATATGCCTGGTTTTGTTCTAATATTGGTCTTGATAAATATACTGTGCTATCTTAGGTATAGTGCATATATATTCTGGTGCACATTATCCATAGGATGCAAATATTAAAGGATGATAAATTGATAATGCACAGGTTTTCAATCTGTCTAATGTCTAAATGCCATGTACCTGCAATAAACCAAATGCTGCACCACAATTTGCTCTAGGATGCTTTTTTTAAATATTAGTATCATTGTATGTCATGTAACAAAATGTAATATCCTAGTTAATTTAGCTATCAGCTGAAATCCAAAAGATTACTCCAGCATTTCAAAGAAGATTATTACGGATCACTGAATAAATCTCATGATTATTGAAGTCAATCAGCTGAGTAGTTCATGTTAACCGACAGCTTAACCAATTGACTAATTGAATCTGATCCAACTATTTAAGATGATCAGCTGATCATGGAAAAGGTCAAGTAAAAAAGCAAAGCATTACACAATGTGGCATGGCTTGCCAGTTTTTAAGACTAAGACAATTTTGAACATTGTAAAAGGATAGGCTGTAAGAGCTACGCTTAGCGGACGATAAACCACGCTTAAACACCAACATTACATTGAAACAATGGGATAATGCATTATCATCAAGTTTTAATTATTTCGTCATTAGGGACTGTTAAAACCAAAGCAAAGCCATAATTGGAACTCGAGAAAAAATTGGTCCAGTCAGAGACAGCAAGTGGTCAGAAATTTCATAAAATCATCATTTCGTTTTTCCTAACCCGCTACCAATTGCCTGCCCCTTCTGAAATAAAAATTTAAAAAACAATCATGCTCGGCAAAATTACTAGAAACATTATGTATAGTGAATATTAAGGGTGTTCACGTGATCCTGTGACGTGTTACGACCGGTATTTTCGGTGTCCGGTGCGCTGGTAGTTACAACCCACGAAAACTAAAATTAAGCCATCTTATAAAAAATAACTACGGCAAACACGTTCCACGTTTATCTGAATGTACCTGGATTTATGTAGTTTCCCTGTTGTGTGCCAGCCATTGAGTTGCTAGGCAAGACACTTTGACCATTGTCAGAGACTACGGAGCCTGAATTATTCATCATTGAAGGAGGCCCCTGTCGAAACGCGTATGGAGGTCGATTCATTTTTCTAGATATAAAACCAGATTCCACTTCTGTTTACTCTATCGTAAACAAATAAGTCTTTCCTGAATTGTAGGGCTTAAGCTCGAATCGGTATTAAACAATCGCCATTTAATCGATCTTAATCAAGCAACACCAAACCGGAAGCCTGCGCGTTCGCACATGCGCACTTAGCATACGTGGCAAGGATAAAAGCAAACTATGACACGAGTTCGAGAATTGCCAACCATCATGATCGATATCAAGCAAATTATCTAACGCATCACCTCAACATTATTCTTAGCATTCAACTCGTTCATTTGGTCGTGATTCATATCAGATTTGTTCCTGCATGGCTTATGTTAATAAAACAATCTGATTGTAATCTTGCAAATTGTAAGTTGTTAGGCTACTTTGGGCTAGGCCTACCGTAGGCCTACACAATTGACGTGAAAAAACTTTATTTGTAAGGATAAAAATTTGTACGCAGATGTTTCCGAATGAGAATATCCATTAAAATAGGCTTGCTAGCACAGTGTCTGTTATCTATAAGCTTAGGCTACTGCTCTACTAATCGGTTTGGGACGCAGTGACTATAGTAAGCGGGGGTCCGTGGCTCAGTGGAGAGAGCGTTGGCCGATAAACTGAGAGTCATTATCGCGACCCGGGTTCAAGCCTCGCTCAGGGCAAAAATTTATTTGAATTTTCTGTTAGCTGCCAGTGGCGCTTTCTGTTGTGTTTTTTGACTCGGGTCTGTTGAAAAAATAAGTTAGCCCCTCCCACTCCTGGCTTGGCCGATCAGGAGCGTTCCAACACTTAGGCCATTAGTTAAGTTACCGAACCTGTTGTAGCCGACCTGCGTGTCGTGCGAAGCTGGCCGTATTTCGTATAGCCTTGTACCTGTAATCGTTCTGCGGTGTGTCAGATTGAATTTGAATAAACGAATATTATTATTATTATCCTAAACAACAAAGCTGTAGGCTATAAGCTCCTGCAGAATCGAAATAATAGTATATCGATCAAGCTTGATTTAGCAATGAAACCATAAGGATAGTAGAACTAAATGTGTCGCTGAGAAATTAGATATTTAGATTTTCGTCACATCAATAGGTTGTATTTCAGACTTCTCAGTGAAAGGCCATAGCCTACAGTGGCGGATCCAGGATTTCTGGTTAGGGCCGGGGGGCGTAAATACTACCAACCCAATCCCGTATATATATATATATATATATATATATATATATATATATATATATATATATATATATATATGAAATTAGATCACGCAAAACTATAATGATCCTTTTTATAGAAAATGTTATGGAACTTTAAAAAAATATATAGTTTCTCATATAAAACCACTGGTCTCCACTGAAGGTTAACAGTGAAACGATTATAAATCAGTTATCGGTTTTGATCATGCAACCCTTGATCCACAAAGGAGATAATTTATAAGTGTCACATGCCAGTGGATTAAGCAGTGTCATTCTCCTTGGATGCTTTCTGGCGTAGGCATTGATAATGTCATCAATGTCTAACTTGATGTCCTTGTGGACAAATAAAAATGAGTGCATTAAATCTGTCCTCGTTCATTGTACTTCGGAAACACGACTTCACAAATCGCAGACTAGGATTTGCTCGTTCAACACTGCAAGCCGTGACAGAAGTGAGCAGCAAAATGTGAATTATTGTGGTAATATTTGGATACATAATACGACAGGAGCGGCTGTCAGCGAGGGTGTCCGACAGGGTGCTTGGCGTGCTGTCAGCGTTTCTCCACATCTGCTGCCAAAGCTTTAATTTTGTCTGTACATGAACTTTGTGAATGACGTCACGGCAAAAGTCATTGGTCACGTGGGCAACGTCTGCTAGCAACTCAGGTAAGTAGGTAAGAGAGCTCCGGTAAGAGAGCTCCATTCTGCCGGTCCAGCTACTTCAAACATCCAATTCCCAAATTGCAATTATATTAGTTTTAGGTCAGTTTAGTTTGAGAACATTTGCTGCAGGTTTAGGGGGGGCGTACGCCGGCTCCGCCCCCCTCTGAATCCGCGCCTGGCCTAGAGTCTTCTCACGCCGATTTCATGCTTTGCTTTATGAGCCCATTATGTACGCTTATAGGGACTACAGGCCTACGGCGATCGACTAAAGATCTCAATAGATTAATTGATTGTAGGCATAGTCAATAGAATATTCATTCATTCATTCATTCATTCGGACATTTATATAGCGCTCCTTCAAGAAAAACTACTCAGAAGCGCTCCCAACTCCAGCGCGCACAAAAAGAACAGTTTTAAGTTTAGTAAGGAAGGATCCTGGTATATATAGAGTCCCAGGGTGTAGGCGTAGCTCAAAAGGAAGGCCATTCCAGACCACTGGTCCAACCACAGAAAAGGCTCGATCCTTCATGGTAGTAGTACGAGCAAAAGGAACTAAGAGGACTCCGGCCCTATCAGCAGAGCGTATACCTGACGACGTCCTTGGATACCCAATGTAGAGCTGCATAGCTCACGGAGGTAAGTTGGGGCAAGGCCCTGACAACATCGCCATACCAATGCAGCTACCCTGAACTCGATACGCTGGCGAATAGGGAGCCAGTGAAGTACCTCAAGCATGTAGTTTGAGACATGATCATATTTAGGGATTTTCCCAATTAGGCGTGCAGCAGAGCGCAACACCCGGTCAAGACAAGTCAATCTGCTGGATGGGAGGCCAATGTAGAGCGAAGAGCAATAGTCGATGCGAGATGTAACGAAAGAATGCACTAAAGTAAGAGTAGCAGCAGACGTAAGAGAACGGATGACAGTGCGAATTAATATATTAATTAATATATACTGTGATAAATAGTCCATAACCTAACAATGCGTTTTACTTTATGGAAATGCGGGGGAACGCATATTTGTATTTTTATATAGCTTTTCATGTTTATAACACGTATCCAGTGAGTCTGCGTAAAAATAAGGTTGGATAAATAAGAATTTTGAGAATCAAATTGTACAAAAATCTATCCCAAATCCAGCGCTAAAGAAATATCTTCATGATCTTTGTATGCAACCCGAAGACTTCCGGTATTAGTAAACAATAACTTATTTTACTTATAACTTATATTTTATAACGTAAACCATTATTACAGTGGAATTACATTTTTGCTATATATTATGACTTTAAATAGTGATGCAGTTTAAAGTGATTGCTCCATCTATAACCCAGAACGACGCCGGTAAATAAGCACATGGTAATCGCTTCGCGTATACGGTAATTCATAATAATAGTCCACTGAAAATGACGACTGCAATGCGATAGATGAGATAAACAAAGTTCACTCTTTTCCTAATTAAACTCTAGATAATTTATTGGGTAATCCCGAAGACTGCGCGCCTGTATACTAAACAGTATGTATGCCAACGACTTAGCTAAAATAGAGCGCTGCGACCTATCAGCCACATCCATTATACAATGCGCTCAGTAAGTAAGTAATCAACGCGAGATCTAAGTAAAAGGTCAAGTTAGTAAAGTTATAAATGAGGGAAAATATGCAGTAAATATGAGTAAATGTAAAATTTGAAGCTAAGAGCGCAGCGCTCTGTTTTAGCGATTACTTGGGCGGCCATACTGTTTATATGGATAGGCACTCAGTCTTCAGGATTACCATTTGTTGTCTTAGCGGAATAAATTATTTGTAATTGCATGGGATTTAGCGGTGATGGCATACAAGTTGCAATGGATTGACGAAAAGAATTCTTACTAAATAGAAGTCGGATTGCTGAAAAGAACATATACTTAAATAGAAGTGGATGGTCATCAACTTTTTGTGCCAGGAAAGTATTTCTCGTGTTTCCTGGACCGAGTCTCAGCCCCAACAAATTTAGCCCCTCTAAGAACGGAAACCAAACTACCCCAGCTATGGGGCCAGGTTGGGGGGCGGATTTGGGGGGGGGGGGTAAAAAGTCCCGAAAACCAAAATTTCACGGAGTCATCACAACCTTTACCCTTTAAAGTATTTCAAATTCATCGATGAGATCTTTACTTGTCTTTCTGTTTTCTGCATCAACATGGTGCATGCTCTCTGAAGTTAGATTTGAAATTTTGTCTAGCTTCTCAAAACTTGCTATATTGCTGCTGATATCTGCAGCATACGATTGACTGTCTAGGACAGGTGTCTCAAACACGTGGGCCGCATGCGGCCCGTGGACCAGATTAATGCGGCCCGCGACAGCCACCTGGATGTTGGTCTTGTAAGGAAAGAATTCGGTTAAAAACCGAATTTGCAGTTCTAATGCGATTTGAACCAGAGTTCAAACTAGTTTCTACTTCTTTTGCTGTAGACATTGAATCTGCAACAGCAGATATTGAGAGGAAGTTAGTGGACCTTCAATGCATGGATATCATGTTGCACAAGAAGTGGCTTATAGGCTACAACGAAGTAACTGTAGGCCTACAGTTGTTATTCCGGAATTCCGCGCATTTCTACCACAAGACGAATTCTCAAATCTGCGCGCAGGCATAGTGACAATGTTTGGCAGTTGGCCTGCATATATACACATGCACAGTCATGTGAGCAGTTTTTCATTAATGAAGAATTGTAAATTTCAAAGAAAGGCACGCCTTACAGGTAGCCTACACGCGAATATTTGTAAGCTGTAAGGGCCTATAGGCCTACTCCGATTGGTCGCATATCAGAAGGCCAAACATTAATGCTCTCGTATTTGAAAAACGTCAGACGAGTAGCGTTAATGACACTTGTGCAATACCTCGGAGACTATACTTATTATAATACTTTGGTATGCCGTAAACTCTTACTAAAATAATGTGCTTTTGATGCACTTCATATCATTGTGGCTCTGGCATGTAGCACTACAATTATAGCTACACTGAAAATATAATATTATTTAAATTTTAAATGATACACTATGGGCTAATTTCTATATAAATAGTTTCACGTGCATGACATATTTGTATGCTGCGGCCCGCCAGCCATTGTAAGTTACCAAATGTGGCCCACATGATGACTTGAGTTTGAGACCCCTGGTCTAGGACTATCTCATGGATCTTTCTTTTACTGTATCAATAATGCTGGTGCACTCTCATCGCCTGTTTAAAATGCTTTGTGATGATGACCTTGGTGATGACAATGTGTAGACCCAATTCTGTTATGATATGCCTCAAACCACCCTCGATCATCATTATGCCAATGGCACCCATATAATGACGGGGAAGGTCCTCAGATGTGTTACAACTTTTTAATATTGGGCAGCATTGTTCTATTTTGTCGTGGGCTCTTTTGGCAGCTGCCAGATCCAAATTTTTATGTAATTATTTGATCATTTGTGGTAGTTGTTGCCATGGAAGTCACTAAACATTGCTGAACTTTAGCATTGTCTTTGGCGGACGGGGTTAAGGCCGCATTAAAGCTAGTGCGGGCCAGGATGCTGATTACCCTCCAAAAGCTCTCACAGCCCACCGGTCCACCACGCACATGTTCATAACTGTGGGTCCCTTGAAACTACTGGCCCGGGTGCTGCTGCACCATCAGCAATCATCTAATTGCGGACTTGGACTGGAAGCAGTATGGGAGCAATATAACCAATCTAAGAATTTACGAAAGTGCCTCTGCAGACTATCCATTACTCCATTAGTCTCTGAGAACATCTTTTGAAGGTTATTATAGTTTACCTGCGTGATAAGATATACATTTTTTGTGTTTTGGCGGCCATTTTGGATAGTAGCATGATCAGTCACTCTATTGCCTCTGTGAGAAATTACTTTCTTCTTGGCCTTGAGATTATTAAATTGGATTTTCATTTGCTATTTTAGCATTCTTCCAGTCTGGGACCGTGAATGAGTGATTGAAAGTGCTCTGCAGACTATCCAACTGGTCTATGCATTTATGTTTTGGCAGCCATATTGGCCGCTATGTTGAGTTATAAAATTAACCACACGATTGTCACAGTGAGAAAGCACTACCTTGGCCAGTTGAGTTGGCCTTGCGAATATTAAATTAGACACTAAATTTGTTATTTTAGCTTACTTATAAGCTGACATATGCATTTTTTGTGTTTTGGTGGCCATATTGGCCGCCATCTTGGAATGTGACAATACCACATTACTGCCACTATGATAAATCATTTCCATGGCCTTGAGAGTATTAAATTTGACACTAAATTTGTTATTTCAGCTTACTTATGAGCTTACATATACATATTTTTGTGTTTTGGCGGCCATATTGGCCGCCATCTTGGATTGTGACATTACTACATTGCTTTCAATATGATAAATCGATTATGTGGCCTTGAGAACATTATATTTGACTCTAAATTTGTCATTTTAGCTTACTTGTGAGCTGACATATGCATAAATTTGTGTTTTGGCGGCCATATTGGCCGCCATCTTGGATAGCAACATTACTACACTATTGGTACTACGACAAATCGATTATTTGGCCTTGAAATTGCTGATTTCGATACTTTATTTGTTATTTTAGTTTACCTATGAGCTGATATATGTATACATATTTTGTTGTACTTCTGGCGGCCATATTGGCCGCCATTTTGGATTTCAACATTACCACGCTATTGCTAATGTGAGAAATAGATTCCTTGGCCTTGAGAATATTAAATTTGGCACTTCATTTGTTATTTTAGCTTACCTATGAGCAGATATATACATATTTTTAGTATTTTGGAAGCCATATTGGCCGCCATCTTGAAAGTGCGTTAACTTTTTATTCCAACCTATAATGCTTACAGACTCGCTTGATTCTTGTTTGGGTATGTCTGGACTACATGGAAAACTTTGTCTGCGTTCCCCCACTTCCAAATAGATATCCTCTATAGGTCAGATACTGGTCTAAAAAGGTTTACCCTGTGGGTCGCAGGTAGGTCGGCATAAGATCGAGTTAATAGGCCTACTTCTCACTACTTGTTTTAAAAGAGATTGAATTTTAAAGTAAAAGTCAATACGTGGGTCTGTATGCATAATGGGTTCACAAAGTGTGGCATGAAATAGTTGCAAAAAACAACAAGAAAACCAGAAATTTAAAGGTTATTAATTTTTAAAAGGAAGGTTTACCAAACAAGAAATTCATGTATATTAATAGTCTTTGGGTACGAAAGATGAAGTGGATTCGTCGATGAATAGAAGTTGGATCAGCGATTAAAGTGTGTGATATATAATTTGTTATATTTCAGTCACATTATTAGTGAAAGTAGCTTGAAGACAAAAATTAAGGTGAATCTTTGTGTTGAACTGCAGCGATTATTTTCCCAACAAGGCCAAGTCCACGTACTGCGATTGCCTTTAATTTGTCCACGAACCCCGATTCCTCAGAAGCGCTCAAGCGTCCTATTTTTTTTACAGAACTCGGTAAACGTGTATTTTAGGGCCATGAATTATTCGCCATTGCATGGGCTTCGGCGTTGGTCGGGTGCGACCCGAAACTCGAATCCCCAAAGTTATTTCGGCAGGTAGACAGGAAGCTCAAGATTCTAGAAATAGCATTCATCACCTCTTGCCACCTCTTCATAAGGTCAAGTACTTATTTTGCAAGAGATGACATCTTTTCATGGTGCCTTTTGTTAAATCTAAATGTGTAAGAGAAATTGTTAAATCTAAATGTGTAAGAGCAGTTTTGATAATTGAGGCATCTTTGTTATATTTAGTTGTGCATGTGTTACTTTATTATCTGCTACTCTTATATTTTTTACATGTTTACATAATCATTTGTATACATTGTGATGCATGTTTGCTTGTCATATGCAAATGGGTACTACTTAATTACTTATTATTTTGTTTTGTTGACATATAGATGGATTCTGAAGACAGGCGAGAATGCCATCTGGTGACTGGAGGAGGTGGATATGTTGGTTCTTACATGGCACAAGCACTTTATGATCTAGGACATAAAGTAGTTTTACTTGATGTAAGAAAACCAACATACATCGTTCCTGAAGGCGTCCAGTTTATCCAGGTACAATTCATGACTAACTTGTTAGTCAGTGTAGCTAAGAAGTTTCTATGCTCTCACCTACATAGAGAGTAGAATCACTGTACATTAACACACATAAATGCAGGAATACATAAATACATGAAAACAGACTAGAAAACAAGAGAAAAATGTGTTCTTCATATCATCTTGTCAGTCCATAGTGACTGCTTCTCTACCAAAACCGCTTAAGATTGCCTATTTATACTGTACAACATCATCTCTGGTTCTGAGTAGACATGATCCTTAGTGTACCTTGACTTTAGTGCTGCTTTTGACATTGTTGACCACAGTTACTAGACATCTAGTAAAAGTCTCAATGTATTTGGAACTGCCTTTAACTGGTTTAAAAACTGCTTTAAGTCTAACCTCTTAAATGTGATCAAACTATTGAACATAAATGATATTTAAATTCGTAGCATTTATTCATCCAATACTTTTTATATCGATTTTGAATTTGACTGAGGATTGGTTAATCCTTTAACTCTTCCGCAGTGAATGCGGTCGAATGTGACCGCATAACAAAAACGCGTCCTTTTGTCATATAATGCAGATATATTTAGAGTTCTATGTATATATTTCGCTTGGGGACATGTTGAAGATGCAAAAAATACCCTAACATGGGTTTCCCCAATAATTTGACGAAGTTATAAACGAAAATTATGGCCGTAATTTTGTGAACATTTACATCCAGCCATTTGCGTATATATTCGTTCACGTCTGCGGCTTCCTGGCCATTGACCATTTTGCTGTAATTATGTCTTTTCATCAGCGGATCAGCCAAGTAACAACAAAATTAATTGTATTGTTCAACAAATGCTATAATAAGATCTCAAGCAAATATGCTAGATGACGCAGAGGTTTCAGGATTTGAAGACCCCACATTTACCGCCCGTCCATCAGACCACGCCGATCTCTTCATAGATTAGGAAACATTAGCTCATTTAATCACTAATCTGTACTTACTTTTTTTATTTAAGCCTATCAGCCCAGCTAGAAACATAAAATTTATCACTTAAGGCATTTTTTGTAAGGGATCTATAAAGACTTTTTCTATGTTTGGACATTTTGAGATAGAAATACGACGACATCGCTGCAGGCCTATTATTTTTGTTGACGTCATATCTTCAAGTGGGGGTAATATAAAATCATTTTTCTATTAAATTCACAATTTTTAGCCCTTCACTGTTTGCTACAAGCTGGTCATACAAGTAGCTACATTTAACAGTGTTTGCATTTGATTTTGTTCATAGATTTTAAAATTAATTTCTAATGTTATAAATTTTATTATTATTTTTAATGATATTTCATATATTTATAAATTTTAAGGCAAACAGGTCAATTGATCTGGTTTTTCAAGACAGAATATTGTTGAGGAATCAAATGCGAACAAAATGATATTTTTGATTTGTCAATATTTCCACAGACTTTTCAGTGTTTTTCTTTATATGTATGAATTATGGTTATGAAAAGCAACTTATCTGCGACAGAGTTAACAACATGGAGGCATTAAAAGCTGCTGGGAAAAAATACAGCTCATGAGTAAATCAATAGGAGGAATACTCTATAAAGAAGAGAACCAGAACATTTCATGCAATTTTTTACTTAGTTTACTTTTTTATGTTTAATTGGGCAGTGTCTAACATTGTGTTCATGGATATCAGCACCTGTGCACAAGTACCTGTGTAGTCATTGAGATTCTTATAGAGCAGATGTAGATGATACATACATTTATCACAGCTGCTGTGTATTTGTGTATTGAGTTCAGATAACTTGTGTTGCGTATATCCTCTTATAATAACATCGATCGATCAATCAAAATGGTTTATTTTGCAACTAAATCAAATAAATCGGGTTTACTTACAAGGTTTACATGCATATCATCTACAAAACAAACAGAGTGATAGAAAAAGGGCGTGTGTGAATGCAGTTTGTTAAAAAGTGGGTCATTATTGTATAATTTCAATCAGCTGCAAAAGCATTTCTTTGATTTATTATGTATGTACCATGTATGTGCGTATGTGGGGCGCGGTGGTGTAGTGGTGGCGTCATTGCCTTGAAGCCGGAAGGTTCGAGGTTCAAATCCACCTTGCCGCGTAAGGACCTTGGGCAAGTCCTTCACTCACAATTGCTCAGCGCTTCGGCGTGAAACTCCGATGCAGTGTCCGCTCTGCATTCGGGAGCGCCTCTGAGTAGAGAGAGCTTGAAGGGGCGCTATAACAAGTGCACATACATACATACATACATACATACATACATGTATGTATCATGTATGTATCATGTATGTATGATTGTATGTGTGTAATGTACATGACCACTTATATAGCGCCTTAAGAAGAATCTCACGAAGGTGCTTAATTCTCTTGTGTATATGAATTATTGCGCATAGAAATGTTAAGTGCCTTACTTTGAAGTTATGCTTTGTAACTGTAAATTATTTCAAAGTGAGTATAACTGGATCTGGGTGTAATTCTTTTAGGCAGATATTTCAGATTTTGAAAGCATATTGCCAGCGTTTGATGGCGTTGACTGTGTCTATCATCTGGCTTCATATGGAATGTCAGGAAGGGAACAGGTTCGATTTATATGTTGTTTACATAAATCAGAGTAGAGGCTGTAAGATCTACCTAACTGCACTCTTGATCTAGAGATTGTCAGAGAGGTTGAGATTTTTATGTCTGCCAGTTAATAAGAATCAATATTTTTAGACCAATGTTGCCAACTTATGTATTTTTCAAACTTGGTTAAAACAACAGTTTACTGCACTGCCATATGTTTTGATCTACTGGTATATTTTGAATTGACCTATGTTGCACAACTGACTTATGTATATTTTAGGTTTACCTATGTTATCATAATTTTGCCCTTAATTGCCTTTTTCTCATACCCAATTTACCTACCTTTATATGCCCAACAGATGTATGGCTAATGGCTATACTGCTAGAGCTCTGCAAATGATTTAAATGACTTGTCTTCTGAGCTGCTATTGTATGGACCAGTTATCTATATTGTCATCTGGCTGAGAATTTGTAACCTGTGCAAATTCTTCTCTTGAGGAGAGACTTGCCAGTTTCTATTCAACATTAAGTCTACATGTTGCACGCACCATTGGTTACAGTCTGGCTTTTGAGTTCGGTGAAGTCGTCCATGCTATTTGTTGTGTCGTCTCAGTTTGCACATAATGGCCTGGATCTTGTAGTGTAATGTATTTGAAAAGTGCAAATGTAGACCAGCAGTTTAAATGTCTAGGTTAGTATGCCTAAATTTCAAGAGTTTAAATAGCTCCCTTGAATTTTTTGCTATTTTTAAAATGCAATCAGTGAATTGTCTCCTAATTTTTGTATTGTATTGTGTATTATGCTGGCCTATATTTCTGATGTGGGTGGTGGCCTATTTTTTATTGGCCTGTGTTGTTGGCCTGTGTTGTTTTCACTGACTGAATTGGTGACATTTTATTTACAGTTGAATAAAAGACTTATAGAAACAGTGAACGTTAAGGGGACAGAAAATGTTATTCGAGGTAATGTTTTTCTAGCTGTTCTTCTTGACTATTTAGACATATTAAAAAAAAATAGGATTTAAAATTATTACAGTTATTTTTTATTACAATGTTATTTGTGTTATTTATTTATTTCAGAAATTTTATATAGTGCCTCTTCAAGGTAGGCTACTCAGAAGCGCTCCCGGCCCAACCACGGTTAAATAAGACAGTTTTTTTAGGTTCTTAAGGAACAGAGTGGAATTACCCCTGGGAATTAAGCGCAGTGTAACTGGAGGCTTATTCCAGGTTGTAGGACCAGCAACAGAGAATGAACGATGCTGTCGGATAGCAGTTCGCGAGTGTTAAGAGAAATTTCAAATGCCTTTGAGGTAACATTAATTAAAGAAAATGTCTAAATCACCATGCCTGACCTAACTTTTAAAAGCAGTGTCCGAGTATACAGTGTAGTTGACAACTTGAAAACACAACTTTCTGTTAAAAAATGCAATGGTTAGGCTGTAATTTAGCTTTTTTTAAAGTGATTGATGACTGAAACTGTCTGGCATTTAATTTAATATGTTAAACATCCTAATAAGTCGCATTAAGCATGTTTTGACATCAGGTGTTCAAAGTAGTTGACGTCAACATGCATTCTAGTCATTCTGTTGTCAGTTTTCGTAGATCTGTTTCTTTTAGGAGTTGAATGTATGGAATTGTTAAATTTTTATTCTGGATGCATTTTTTATCAGAAAAACTAATATCTCTTCAATCACGCAATTTATAATTGCAATTGATGACTGGTTTGGCCTTCAGACAGAAAGTCTCTAGTGCAGGTTTCTTAAGTGACATTGATTGGTGCCTTACTTGTAAAATGAGACACTTGAAACGTAAATAGAAATTCTGTGAATTTGTTATGTATTGGTTACACTTGATATCGGCTAGCGATGTCTGATTTTCGAGATGTGTTAATGTCAGTTGGTCCGAGATTCAGTTTGTCTCTATGTGCCAGCGTATTCATGCTCTCTCCGCTCCACTGCACAAGTAGAACTTATTGTTCCCTGCTACAGACTGCAATCAGGCAGCGCCGCGCTTTCTCTGTGGCTGGCCCTGTGACCTGGAATGAGCTCCCTGTTATTCTTCGTGAAAAAACCTGCTTCATTTCTCACTGTTGTTAAGACTGCCTTATAATCTTATTCAACCGGGGTTGGACTGAAAGTGCTTCTGAGTAGAGAACCTTGAAGGGGTGCTATTTCAAATTGCTAGTAAATAAATAAATAAATTCCAGCCTTGTTTCATCATCGCTTTTAGCTTTTATATTGGATGTTATGTTTAGTGGCTTTAGATGTCTTTGTGATATATTTATGTTGAAAGCTTGCCAAGAGTCTGGTGCAAGTCGTCTGGTCTACACGAGCACATATAATGTGGTCTTTGGTGGACAGGAGATTAGAAATGGAGATGAGTCACTTCCGTACTGGCCTCTCGATAAGGTCTTTGCTTGTTATTTGTGGTTACATTAAAAATTTGAATACACAGTCATCTTTATTCATGTGCATGAGGGCAAGGCAAGATGAGTTAATTGCTCCTTTGATACATTTCTCTATCAGTGGTGAACAAATTGGGCATGTGTAAGGTAATGTTTGGTAAGACTGTGCTGGATAACCTCTTACTTGTATGCAGTGGTCTTGAGTAGTGATCCTTAAAGGTGGTAGCTTGTTGCTAAACCTGACACAAACTTGCAGAGTTGAATTGAGTTAGGGGCAATTGTTGCACGCGTGTGGCCACCTGTCATTCCTCTCGACTCATAATTATATAAGCATCAACGAAAGTTGTAAAGTCACAAGAGGTGTGTAATTGCTGGATTGTTGTCTTTGCATAAGATAGAGTTATGTAATAAATAGGTTAACAGTAACGGGTAGTTTCTAAATGCTTCCAATTTTGAGCTTGAGCATTATGGTTTACTAAGCATGATAAACAGTTAACACAATGGTGGCTTTTTGTGTTGCTTCAATCTTAAATGTGTTTTTTATCTAATCATATATATAATTTGTTATGTCGTCGCCTCACCAATGTCACCATGCCTCGCTTTATCTCAGAACATGCGCTAACATCAATACAATGCAATCATATATTGAAGTTTGTATATGATCTCCAATGATCTTGTGCTGTTTGTTTTGTTTAGCATCCTGACAATTATTCCCGAACCAAGTCCATAGCAGAGATGAGTGTCCTACATGCCAATGGTCTACCTGTGCATGGTAGTGGAGTTGTGCTTCGAACCTGCTCCCTTCGACTGGCTGGCGTCTATGGACCAGGAGAGGAGAGACACTTGCCGAGAATTATGGTAGGTCATTATGCAATTGCGGTTACTGTTTACATGTAATTGTGATGCGTCATTTCGCTATAGTAATACTCTATTTTCCGGATTATGCACTGTAGCTTCCATGTGAACTGCTATAGATGTGTCTATTGAAAGAAGTGACCTGGTGTATGAACTTATAAAAATTATGGGCTATCCTGGTATTCTGCAATGCAGAAAAGATGGACAGAAGGGAAAGGCATTAATTAGAATGTAATTCCTCCACTGAGGATAACAAATTTATTTTGTGTGGTTAGTTAGAGAACTTTATATATACTGTTAGGAATATGCATAGGATTTGGACATGGTACCTGAATATGGGATTGAACGTTTGAGATAGTTTCATCTAATATGTTTTCTGCATAGAGACCATCATGCATGAGCAAGTGACTGGACTCACAGTTGCGCAGCACCATCAATTGGTGCTTAGTGATGAGATGGTGGTGTTTATTACATGTATGTATAATTGCGATATTAATAACTCTCTTTATTGTGGCCAGAAAGCTCAAAGGCATAAACTGTTTGATATGAAGCTGTTGTCATGTAGCCTTCTGCCAGATTCTGTTCATTAATTCATTTAATTAATTTGGACAAACTGTAAGTTTCATTCAACAGCTTTTCTTGTTCATAACAACTTCTTGTGTTCTAAATAAGGGCAGACTGGCGACTTTTCTGCATGGCTTGTCTGCTGCTTTTGATAGTGTGGACCATTCTTTTCCCTTGTTTTTATCTCCAGCATTGTTTTGGGTTTCAAGTTGTGCCCTGAATTTGTTACTTGCATTCAGTCAGTCTACATGTTTAAATGGCAATTATCTGTGTAGTGCTCTCCAACTCAACTTATAAATTTTTTAAAATTTTTTGCATGTATATCTTGTTATTTGTTGTCATTGATAAGAATCTAGCAAACCTGTGTTGTAAAGCTTGGATCTATGAAGGCAGATCACTGAAAATCTGTCATATGATGATTTAATGTTGAAATAATTGTTTTTTAGAGTTATGTTCAGAAGGGGTTGTTTGCCTTCACCTATGGTGCGCAGGATTCACTTGTCGAATTTCTACACATTGATAACCTTGTACAAGCACATCTATTGGCTGCTAAGGCTCTACAAAAAGATGACAGCCTTGCGGTATGTTTACTCCACCACCAGTTTCACCACCACCATGATTGTCATTGTTGCAATGTTAACCATATCGCCCCTGAGCTCCCATAGCAAAAGTGAGATACCGGTAACCCTAAAACTCCGTGCGAAAATGTCCATAATCCTGAGCTCCCAGGCAAAAAATCACAAACTTCAGAATGAATGTAAACTGAAATTTTACTGTTTCTGATAAGAAGTCTGATATATAATTAAAATTTGTTGATAGTTAGCTAATGTTTTAGTGCCAGAATTCCACTTTACTGTGGTAGTTGGCCCAACAGTGTTTAATCTAGTCCCCCTCCTCTGGGGGGCGAATTGAGGTTTCTGGGGAGGGAAATAATTGAGCGTCCGAAGGACGCTCGTGAGGCGCGTAGCGCTGAGACCTGAAGGGGAGGAGTATGGGGAGGGGGATGTGCCCCTCCCCATCAGAAACTTTTTGAATTTCCACATTGCAATGGCAGCATTTTAAGGTGTCATCTTAACAAAATAACTGTACTTTTTCAGTGCCCCATCAGAAACTTTTTGAATTTCCACATTGCAATGGCAGCATTTTAAGGTGCCATCTTAACAAAATAACTGTACTTTTTCAGTGCCCCATCAGAAACTTTTTGAATTTCCACATTGCAATGGCAGCATTTTAAGGTGTCATCTTAACAAAATAGCTGTACTTTTTCGTTGCCCCATCAGAAACTTTTTGAATTTCCACATTGCAATGGCAGCATTTTAAGGTGTCATCTTTAAAAGGCTCTACTTTTTCAGTGCTTATAAGAGTGGCCTAAGACTTGATTAAATATACGCAATACTTAAAAAATATTTTTGTGGGAGTTTCCACACTGTAATGGTACCCTTTCAAGATGCCATTTTAGCAAAATAACTCCATTATTTCAGTACTTATAAAAAGTGTTTTAGGATTTCAATATATATATAATATAATTATAATAAAAATATCTTCATGTATCGAGTTCAGCAGCTCAGTTCTGTTGTTGTTGGGTTATTCTAATGAATAAATTACATAAGCGGACTTTTAAGCACTATAATCAGCTTATCCCTGTTTCCCAATATGATCCTGAATTGCTGACCAAGATACACTTTCCGAAATCATATGGTACTCAAATCAATCAAGAACTAATAAACTACCGGTACCAAAATATGGAAGCCACAATATAGTAATGATGCTGTTTTACTAGGTGTTCAAATAATAGGACCAAAACATTTTGAAATTTGACAGTTTAAAATTTGAAGGATAGCACTGGAGAGAAGTCATTCAGTTGTACAAAAATAGTATTTGTACAAAAATTAACAGTAAGTTATACTCATTTTAGCCGGATTGTGTCAAATATTATAATAGTACAAAATTACTATAACCATATAATAGAAAATAATATTACGGTATATTATTATAACAGTTCATGTAATGCGATGATGTAAACAGCAACTAAAAAATAGTATCATTTTGACGCATTTTTCTGGATGGGATGTCATCTCTGTTTTTAGTTAGGAAAAAATAGTGTTTATACAAATATATACAGTAAGTTATACTCATTGCAACATGATAGTATAATATAAGTATAATATATTATAGTAGTAAATAATGTCATTATAATCATATAATAGTAAATAATATGACGGTATACTATAACACTTCATGTAAAGCAATGATGAAAACAGTAACTAAAAAATATCATTTTGTGAAAATTTCTGGGAGGGAAATGTCAATCCTGGGGGGAACTTCCCCCCCAGAGACGTCTAGATTAAACACTGTTGGCCCAACAATGTGCTACCACCACAAATGCAAAAATTTTTCCAATTGTAGAAAACACTCTCTGCTAATTGCTTTGCGATATCCAGGTGTCTCAAACAGCTTATACCATTTTTATGACTGATGTGTAATTCATATCGCCTTTTTACAACAGAGTACTCCAATCGCAAACTCTGAAACGCTTTCTATTCAACTAGCTCTACTCTCAAAACATTCCACTTGCTGTATAAAAATCATAAGGCTTTTCGGCCTTCACACGACCTGCAGCTAGGTTTGTGCAAACAACAAACTGTTGCCAAATAAAATTTTATCATCTCCCCCAGACAGTGACATAAAATCAATACTTTTCTTTCTGGCCATAATCCATAATTTTTTTTTTATCTCGCCTGTTGAAGGGTATACCGTTTTCTACCAAATGATTTCTTCGCAACACTTGTTTCATTCGAACAGCTAGATGTCATGTGTTTCGGCATTTTCAATGGCTATGGCTGTGTTTTTAGTAAAATTATGCTACTGCACTGCAAGAAACTCACTTGACATTGGCCCTCAAGTGATGTAATAAGATTTAAAGTAGCCACGTCCTGAGTCAATACTGGGATTCAAATAAGCATGCCTAATTACCATAGTCGATATACAAGCCTTGCGGGGATAAAGTATAAACGCAATGCCGAAATATCGGACTAACGGGTATATGAAAAGTTCAGCGAAGCCGGTTTATCGGTCTTTCATTCATTCATTCATTCATTCATTCATTCATTCGGACATTTGTATAGTGCTCCTTCAAGAAAAAACCTACTCAGAGGCACTCCCGACTCCAGCACGCCCAAAAAGAACAGTTTTGAGTTTAGTAAATATCGACTTGTAATTATTTGTTGTATCCACAGGGATGCAATAAATAATTACAAGTCGATATTTCAGCCGTATGGGCGAGAGGGTTAATGATGATGATAATGAAATTACCGTATATCTATAGATTTATGTTGTGCCTCTCGCGGAATGACTATTCAGAGGAAACTCCAGGGGAAAGAAAAAACAAGAGGCTGATGAAGAAGAACCAGTTGTTAGTTTAAATTTTAGTGAGGAAGGTCATTCCAAATTTCCAAATAGCAATTGCCCAAACTTTTGCAATAGGCAGTGGTAGTGCTGGGAACAAAAAGATAAGATGATCAGCAGAGTGCAATGAGTGTGGTGAAGGCGTGGATGAATACTTTTGCATATCATCTGAAAGGTATCTAGGGCATTTCCTGTTAGCTGTGCCTAGGAGACCAGAAAGTGGATCATTATAATTGTTGCAGAAAATTCTCTCTTACTTACTGAGGTAATGATGTCGTGCTTTTGTTGTACACCTCTTGGACTGAGAGCACATTGTTCACTGTGACACATTAGTGATGCTTTTATATTTTTATATCATAAATATCTTCAGTATTGTGTTTATTGTTTTCCACATTGGTACTGAAGTGACAATATATTGGAATTTATGAAGAGATCAAGAGTAGAAGAGAGGATGAGCCAAGAATATATGACGATGTGTTTTATGATGAAAAGAGTGTAATAATAGATTGAAGAAATGTGATTTTATAATTGCATTCCGGTTCATTATGTTTGCTGGTTTTTTTCTTACAGGCTGGACAGGCGTATTTTATATCCGACTGCAAACCAATCAACAACTTTGAATTCTTTCGCCCGCTGGTTTGCTAATATATTCATTGTTACAATTTTAATGCAATATGATAAACAGGTTTTATGTGGGGGTGGCGGGGGCGGCGACGACGATGATGATGATCATCAATATCCTTAGGCTCAATGCCCGTAGGAGTCCGACGCAACTCTCTGTCTGAGTCTGTCTTGCGTCATGTTGCCCAGCTTCAACTGGTCCGGCCAGCAGGTCTGCTCCATACCATTAACATTTTGGAGCAGCTAGACCACCTTGTCTGATTGAAGAGAATATTGGGAGAGAGGCATGAAGGACAACCTGGGTCAATGCCCGTATGTGTCCCACGCTCTCCCCCGACTCTCCACCAGTCTGTCCTGACCGGCCTGTGCATGATGATAATGCTTAATATTTAATAGAAATTGTTTTGTGCAACTTAATGAATTGTTTTGGTTAATTGACAATTGAACTGGAACCTTATTAAATATTGATTAGTACAAAATATATAGTTCCAACAAATTTAGACAGCAGTTTGAATAAAACTTCTGTCTGTGGCACATACTACGAAGAATTGATTGCAAATTCAACTCGTCTGTAGAATACATGAATTTATATAGCGCCCCTTCAAGATCTCTACTCAGAGGCGAATACGATAATATTTAAATCGGAATTCTGAAGTGGATTACAATTTTGACTGACCCATGTGAATCAATTGTGTTCAATTACATTACTAAAACTATTTTAGCTCTAGAAATCTTTTGGATTATTATGTAACTGATAAAATGGCATTGTAAGGTAGTGCCTAGTGAGAGGGATATCTAGCAGTAGGGTGACGTTCTGATGTCTAATCGCTATTATCTAAAGTGGAAAACTTGCTTCTGTTATTTCAGGTGGAGGGTCTTGGATATCGTTTCCCAAAAATTCGAATTCCCCTCCCACTTGTCTACTTCTTAGGTAAGCATTTGCATACGTTAATAGATAGCAAAACTTCATTATCTTATATGTATAAATATGTAACATTATACAATTGTGTGACTGTGTATACTACATATATATATATACGGTATGTAATGAAGTCTTATATGCCAGTATGGATGGTTGCAGTATTGCAGTATTTAAGAAGATAATTTTTGTTATTAGCTACTGTTTAACAAGACTGTGTCATAACAAAGATAATAAGCATCACCCTCCTCCTTTATTTAGACTTTATACTGGCACTACTAGAGAAAGGTGGTGGTAGATTAAGGAGAAGTAAATTATTATCAGTTATATTAGTTTTGTTATAAGTAAATAACTGCTATAAGTGAATGTGTTTTTTATGCTGAGCATTCTCATGTGTGGCCCATCTTCATTTCAGCCTTCATTACTGAACTTGTGCATTCCATTATCGGCAGAGTGTACAACTTTCAGCCACTTCTTACGAGAACTGAGGTATGAATAAAACTCATTGGATTGGTGTTTCAAAAAACATTTAGTAACATATTATGTAAAACAAATACGGGACATTTTGTGTTTTAGTTAGACTGTATTCTCTGCAAATCATGTAATGATTAGTCTCATTTTGAAGTGCTGGGAGAGGAATGATTAGTCTCATTTTGAAGCACTGGTGGGGAAGAATGATTCGTCTTATTTTGAAGTGCTGGGGGGGAGGAATGATTCGTCTTATTTTGAAGTGCCGGGGGAGGAATGTATGTATGCACTTTACAATGTTGACATGTTAAGTTTGAGTTAACCCAAATATTTGTTTTAGAAGCATATGATATAATGGTTTCTGTTTCAAAGCTGCCCTTGAGTATTTTTATTATTCAAGGATAACTTTAAGACAGAAACAAAACAATTTAATAGGTTGTCAGTTGATACTGTATTCATGATTGTTAAGGTTTAGTTCTAATGTCTTATAAGGAAATAGGTCAGGCACTGACTTCAGCAGAATTTGCAGATTTGCTGTTTGCTTCTAACCTTATACTCCAGTAGCCAATTAAACTGCTTCGTATCAGAAGCATGTGTGAGCAAAAAACGCGGCCAGAGTTTTTATACAGCATAGAACCCCTCATTACCGATAGATCGCTATGTTACACACAGTTGGTAGACAGTTGAAATTAATTGAGTAATTATGCAATAATTATTTTGAACTCGGCACTGAACTGTCTAGGGATTTGAGAGTTAATAAGTATCTACTTATATTGCAGTGTGCGGGGTCAAGTCTTCCTAACAGTTGCTGATTGTTGTCTTTGGTAGGTTTATAAGACCGGTGTCACGCACTATTTCAAAATTGAGAAGGCAAAGCAACATTTGGGCTACAAACCACTGGTGCAGAATGACATCAGCAGTGTGCTACGGTGGTACAAAGAAAGAGGCTTTGGCAGAAATTCACACAGCAGTGCATTTTCAACGATTCGATCAATTGCTCTCGCTCTTTTGCTTTCATTTCTGTTTACTGCCTTCCTCCTATCATTCCTACCAACTGTACGATAGACTTTCCTACTTAGGCTGATATTTTAGGAGACACTTTTTTACAATAATGATGAATATTAATAACATTATGTTTAAATATTATTTATTACTACTATCACGGTGCTCGGATGACATTAAACGTTTTTCCTTATCGCTAGTCGTTATCTTTGCTTATGCAATTGCAATTCTAATTCAACATTAATTTTATATAGTATCACTTCAAAATAAAATTATTTTAGATGTCCAAATGTTCATCATAGCATTGTTCAGATAACCAGAAATGCTCATGCACAAATGCTAAGTTATTGTCAAGTGTTGAAAGCTGACATTGTCGTCAGAATTCTTAGATGAAGGTTGTAGAAGACACGACTTTCAAACATTACTCGCACCACAAGATGTGCATAAATTCCACTCTGTCTCTCCCGTTCTGTCTCAAGTTGCTCATCTGTATTCCCTCCATCTCATCTCTTCTTCCCATTGTTGGCTTCTATCAATCTTTTGAGGCATTAGAACTCAGTAAGTCTTCTAAGTTCTGCACTAGAAGATCTTTCAACACAGCAGCGAAAGACTTCACAGCTAAACAAGAAACATGTAATTATTTGTCTGTACAATTGTATTTGAGTACTTAGAAAAGTTGGTAACTAAGTTCATTTACCAAAACAGACGGACTTTAGTCAACGTTAAGAACCACAACACTTCAGATAGAGCTGGGGCTACGGGCAGGACAGGCATACATAATGTAGAGAGAGATGGAGCAGTGCAGAATGCACCAGGTTGGAGCAGGTTTGAAGTACAATACTCTTATCTGTCAAATTGGTTATGTCTACACATCAAATATAAAATCTAATATTCAAAGTTTTTATTACGAAATTGATATCACACAAATGTCACAAGTCTTTGTTTCTGGCACCATAATGAAATGCTACAAGTCCCTCTGTCATTTGCACAAGTTCTAAGAATTACAGCTTATTACGAAATTAATTTTTGGCAAAAATTTATACTCAACGATTGGACTTTCAATTAATTAAAATTGGCAGATCAAATGGATTGTGTCATTTCAATCCACGCAGTCAGTCACTGTTACGCCTGGAATTGTTAGATGGTGTGAATTTGGCGTCTTTGCTGCCGACCTTGAACTTGGAGACATGGAATAGAAGAATGGTTCTTTGTCGGCTGGATCAGCACCTTCTCCCTTTGATCCAATCTTTTGTCTTGGCGCTGTTGTTGTGTTGTGATTGCTGCTGCTGGCTTCATGGTCTTCTTCATTGTCTTGAATGAATGCTGGATTGTCACTGGCAAACTCTCGGCTGTCCATCCCTACTCGATTGCTCAGCACAAGTTCTACGCTTTTTGACTTTTTCCGCAGTTTCTTTTTGCGATGTTTGCCTGCCCTACTACCTCTGGGTTCCTCCTCAGTTAATAGAGAAGTCTTTCTCTCGTATAATGGCTGCATCTGCACTCCTTTATGCTTTTCACTTTTGGATTGCCCGGCTTTTTGCCTATCACCCACACCAAGGTCCCTAAGATTGAATTTGAACTCCGTTGTTTGACGCTCAGCATTCAGTCCATTTGGCACTTCACTCAGGTTGAACTCCCCAAAATTGAACTTAACTTCTGTCATTCCATTTGCGGTAGTCACCTTACCATGCATGGTCTTGCTATCCAGTGGTCGTTGTATCGTGCTTTCAACAGCATTTTTGGCAGCAGGTTCTGAAGACCGGACCATATGTGAAAGATTGGACCTAGGCAGCATTTGCGATTTCTTTTCGTCCACAGCAATGCTGGACGAAGGAGGCTTTACTTTAACGACTGTAGAAGAGACGGAATTTTGTTGCTCCTGATATTCTTCACCAAAGGCACTCGCAGCAGCAGCAGCGGCTGTGGAAGTTGTGGACACAGTTTTTCCAGGAGACTTCTGTCCAAATGTCTCAACGGAATTCTCTGCAATACTGACCATTTTTGGGGAATGCGGTGGTGGCGAGACTGCTCGTATAGTTTTCTTGAAGAACATCTCTGTGGTACTGTCCTCTCCAACAGAAATTATTGGTACCGTTTTTGTGTGAGAATCTTCTTTAGCAGTTCCAGCTGCCAGTGAAACTGATGAATTGGTTTTAGCAGGAGATTTCTCAGTAGCAGTGCGCATTGCGGGTGAAGATGATGCTGCAGTCGTGTCAGCATCATTGGATTGAGATGATGGTAGAGCTGATTTGATGATTTTACCAGATGCAGAAACTGCTTCTTTCTTGTTAGAATCCTTCGACTGCTCACCAGTCGTCAGTGGTGACGTAGTTGCACCTATTTTCACTGAATATTTTGGAGCTGACTTTTCAGACTTCAGAGTCTGGATTTCAGGGTTAGAAGCTTTGACGGCCGTTGATTTTTCTTGGTCGTCTACTGAGAGTGTTGGGTCCTCACCGACAGTCACCGGTAGAGTATCTGGCTTCGTGTCGTCCGTAGCCATTAATTCACCAAAATCTGGCAATGGTGCATCAAAGTTATCCTTTCCATAAAGCCAGTATGATTTGATAAGACCAACACCCTGAAATAAAGCAGAAAAAAATAGAAAAAGTAAAATTCCAGATATAATTTTGCAATTGACCAGATAATATGAACATTTGTTTTAAGGCCAAATAAACTGGAGTGCAAGACATGAAATGCAGAAGGGGCATGACATTGAAAATATCAGTTGAGAAGGATTCGCTCCATGGACCAGAGACATGGATGATGAAAGACGGCTATCAGAAGCTGAAAAAGAACACAGAACAGAGAAGAATGGAGACGTCAAACATTCGAACCTAAGGGCAGAGAACGAAAAGAAGAAGAAAGGATTCACATTTAAGAACTTAGGAAAACTGCTTCAGAGTTCAAGGAACCATCATGAACAGTTCCAATGTGACGTAATAGTCAGCTGTAATAAGCAAGATGGATATTCACGTCAAGCAATATCTGATGCTATGCACATGGAAATGTACAAGCTATTGTATAGAGACTGTATGATCTTGGCCGTGCTCAAACATCACTGGCTTTTGAAAGGTATCCATGCCTTTAAAGTCCCTATTTACAAACCATACTAGCTTGATAATTCAAGCCTCTGAAGCCACTGTCTGTATAGGAGCCTGCACCTTGGCAAAGAGAGGCATATGTTCTAGCCATTGGTGCCAGTGTCATTAGTGTCAATGTTGCCAAAAGTACCTCGTCTTCATCACCCACTACGTTTCAGATGCTCCAGGATTTAGCTGAATAAAATGAGGTTTTAGTATCAGGAAAAATCAGACAAGACCTGGTCTCAACTCGCTGATCCATCACAGTGGTACATGTGCAATTGTGCATCTGTCATTGTCTCATACCATTTGGCAAACAAAGCATCTGTTAGCTACTACTAGGTCAACTATATCTTGTCACCAAGTGGCTATAACTTTGACATATCTGCCAATCATCCGCTTGATAAGGATCCTAAATTAATAAGCGATACTTCGATGTAAGCAGGTTCAATAAAACAGAGTTATACTGGTTATGTGTTTGCATTGGTTGTAGCCTTCGACTGTTATTTGATGTAACTGGAAGTTTGAAATACCAAAGTTTGAAATACCAAAGTTTGAAATACCAAAGTTGGAAACGCCAAAGTTTGAAATACCAAAGTTTCAAATACCAAAGTTTTAAATACCAAAGTTTCAAATATCAAAGCTTCAAATACCAAAGTTTCAAATATCAAAGCTTCAAATACCAAAGTTTCAAATACCAAATTTCAAATATCAAAGTTTCAAATACCAAAGTTTCAAATACCAAAGTTTCAAATACCAAAGTTTCAAATATCAAAGCTTCAAATACCAAAGTTTCAAATATCAAAGCTTCAAATACCAAAGTTTCAAATACCAAATTTCAAATATCAAAGTTTCAAATACCAAAGTTTCAAATACCAAAGTTTCAAATACCAAAGTTTCAAATATCAAAGCTTCAAATACCAAAGTTTCAAATACCAAAGTTTCAAATACCAAAGTTTCAAATACCAAAGTTTCAAATATCAAAGCTTCAAATACCAAAGTTTCAAATACCAAAGTTTCAAATACCAAAGTGTTATAATTATTTTGTATTCACAAACTTAGAACAAGAAGAAAAATGTGCTGATGTTGAACGTATGGACTGCACTTGCCTTCATTTCTATGACGGTTCCTCTGTAAGCCAGGTGGTAACCAGAGAACTTTGAAAGCAACTGATACGTCATCTCACTCAGATGGATCCTCAGAGCTGTTCAACCAAATACACATCCATCAGTTTCATAGAAATTAGAAACCAAATACCCATACATTATTTCAACATCACTGGTTTTGAGATTTTTTAAACTATTTTTTTAACTATTCCAAAGAACAATATTTAAACGATGGATCTTTTCTTCTTTCAATCAGATCGTCCAACCACTTCCCTCTCACATTGTACTTATACTTCATGCACGTCTGTGCAGTACTGCTCCCAGAAACTCGTCAGAAGGAGGAGCTCTGACTTGACAGTTTGACAAAAGCCATTGGTGATCAAGATGGTTAGTTCCAGCTTTTGCCAAAGACCGCTAAAAGCACAGCTGGGCTTTAAATTCTGAATCTGTGTGTCATCAGGAGACTGCAAGATAGAAGCCACGAGTAAATGGCAGATGTCTGTAGATTGATGATTGACTGCATGAGTTAAGACAGGGATGATGACTGTGATGATGATGCTTACGCATTCCTCCTGATTCCATCAAAGATGCTTGAGAAACGGTGCTTCCAAAGAGACAATAGCGAGGCATTGTCAGTCCAACAATGCCGGACACCGCAGGACCCGTATGTAGCCCTGTGAAGATCGAATCAGACACAATGCACATGATCATCAGTATTGCACTCAAGTACTTCATCATCATCATTATCGTGTATACAATCACGTGTTACATCTAACCATTCATGAGATTTGTCACACGTCAATTATGTACAGCTTTGTTCACAGTGACAATCTGGAATATATGTAACTGTTCACACACTAGAAGAATTATTATGGTAATCATCAAACTGATGCCTACCAAATCTTGAAGGGGAAATACCAGTACCAGAGCATATCACTATAGTTTACATTATGCTACACTGTACAGTGCAGATTCGTTTACATGCTGCCATTGTAGGGTTGCCAGGTGGCCTTGAGGAAATTACCGGACAATGGCTATCGCGTTACGGGCCATATATATATATATATATATATATATATATATATGCGTGTGTATGTATACAAATAATGTATATACATACAATAATATTTATGCATTATACATGTGTGCAACTGTATATGTATATATATATGTGGGGGGGGCACGGTGATGTAGTGGGTATGTTCGTTGCCTTGCAACCGGAGGGAGCGCCTCTGAGTATTTTACTTGAAGGGGCGCTATAACAAGTACACATACAAGCAAATATATAAGGCAGTAGCGGTGCCGGGGACTGTTTGAAAGTAGCAACTTGTGAGCCAAACCACGGACGCCTAGATAAACTGGCTTAATTTTTAAATCTAGTCGTGCGTTTGGAAACTGAGCCAAATATAGGCATATAGAACTATATGGCGGATAAATTTATGCATAGACTGATCTATTGACTAATTTGAAATTTTGGCGCGGGGACGAATCACTGAATTCGGATAATAAACAATATTAAAAACCCCATTTAACGGTTTTATCACTCTGATCAGTTCCATTCTGTAGATAATCCCAGTTGACCCAGACTTGCATGGCAAAATGTGAACGCATCATTGTCCCTATACTCAGTCCTACAGGCTACAGCCCTTCACAGTGTGGGGTTTATGAGACAGGTTACAAAGGCCAGAGAGCTAGAGGGGCAGATTGACACGGAAAGACAGGGACAGAGATATATATCAAAGATATTAGAGTTTTACTTTAATATCTTTGTATATATTATATATTATTGTTTTACTCTAATATCTTTGTATATATTATATATATATAGATATATTGAGAGAGAGAGAGAGAGAGAGAGAGAGAGAGAGAGAGAGAGAGAGAGAGAGAGAGAGAGAGAGAGAGAGAGAGAGAGAGAGAGAGAGAGAGAGAGAGAGAGAGAGAGAGAGGCAGATAAGTACAGACAAATTATCCCTGTTTAAGGGATAGGAGGAAGATAGACGGACAGAGAGGGAGTGGATCGAGTGTGCTGAGAGAGACGGACAGACAGACGAACAAACAGAGAAAGGTATACATATGGAGATCTGGTTCAACTACAATTTGAGCTCTGTATCAATCTTCCTGCTTTATGCACAGGCTATATATATATAGTCTATGATCCGTGCATCATATATTTGGCTATGTTATGATAAATTTTATTTAACGACGCTGTCATTTCGACGATGATTGGTGTGTATTTGGCTCTGTTTCACAAAGCAATCAATTAGCCTAGGCCTATACGTTGGAAAATCGTAAGCAGATATCTTTTCATGGCCCTAAGAAACTACACTCCAACACTTGTTGCTAGCAATAATAATTTACCGGACACCGCCATGTCCGGTAATGTCTGAAATCTCTGACCGGACAGTTTGCATAAATACCGGACTGTCCGGTTCATTACCGGACGCCTGGCAACCCTATGCCATTGGGACTCTTTTTGGGAGGCTGTCACCATGATCATTTGATCATAGATGGTTTTGTCCAATTGTTTTTGAAAGACTGCATTGCTGTCTTGTAGGCAAAATTGATTGTTATTTAACAACAGACATTGTAAGTTTCTGGCTAAATAGCATATGTTATTTCCACACATTATTATTTTAAAACATGAAAAAGAGTGCAATGAATTGCCAATCACAAAGGAATGTGAGTGCTGTAATCTTCGCTGAGACAGCAGCTAAACTTCTGCTAGTGTTAGCTAGACTGGCTGCTGTGGGCAAGGGAACAGGTACTATGATTTCGCTCAGCCTAAGCTACTTCTAAGTGTGGGATCAAAAATATGTACAGCTACAGCTGCTACAGTTGGTCTACTCTAGAACAGTACTGCCCCTGCAGAGCTTAAAGCCAGCGGCTGCCATTGCACGGTATACAGACAGCTGACACAGACTGCTTAAAATAATAGTCACCAAAATTCTTCTATTAGGTGCTGCACAACAAGCTCCTGTATCAGAAGCAGGGGTTAAAGCGGTTTGGGTGAGCAGTGGGAAATGCCGAATGGTGCTTTAGTTATTAGCAGTGGCAATGCTGAAGAAGTGTTTTACTGAAACACATGTGTTGACAGGGTTCCATGTATGGTGAGCAGTGCGAATGCAAGCAAAGAATTTTGACAGCAGTGGGAACACAACTGCTCCCACCCAATCTAAATGCTGATCACGGGTGACTTCATCTTTCATTTTACAGAAACAACAATACAACATGGTTAAATGTATGTAAGGTGAATTTAAGTGTAAACTGCACATAAATGGGACTGACATGTATCACATTACATTACATGACACACTTGATGTCTATTGTCAGAAACACCCCAACAGGCACTCATCAACACCCTAGTTAGATGCTTACAGGGCTTAAAGTGTGGCTGGCGGTCATGGATGGCATCCGTGCACTTTTTTTAAAATCTGAATGCCGTCCTGCCACTTATTGGCCAGCACAGCCTGGAAAGGTACGGGGCATCCAGGCACTTCTTTTGGAAAGGTAAGGAGCGTCCATGCATTTATTTCTTCCACACTTTAAGCACTGGATGCTTACCAATTCTGATCTGTAGTTTATGTCCTGGCTTATGTTCAACTTTGAAGTTTAGCACCCCACTCAGCAGTTCGAGAGCACAGTTGGCGATCTCCACTGCATGCCTGTCACCATTTCGAACAGGCAAGCCACTGACCAACATGTACGCATCACCTATTGTCTCCACTTTGTAGACATCGTGGCGACTGCAAGCACTGTCGAACAGCGTGTAGAGTCCATTCAAGAGTGTCACGATCTGCGCAGAAAGAAAGGGTTAAGATCGGTAAAGTTTTTATTGTGGCTGATCGAAAGTTTGGAATTCACAACAGTTCAGTCAACTCTCTCTGGTCCTCTAAGGTCTAAACTTAACATTCATCTGCTTGTCCATCAGCCTAAAAAATGTTACAAGTCTTAAAATCAAGTTATTTCCTTCACTATGATTTCAAACTATCATTGTGGCCACAGCCTGTTTTCATCACAGAAATGCATGTACCAATAGTGCTAAACTTGCCTGCAATGGAGTGCTTTCAGCAGAAAGATTTGTAAACTGGACGATATCTGAGAAGTAGATGGTGACTGCATCAAACGATTTCGCCTCAACCTTCTCTCCACACTTCAACTTCTCTGCCACAGGTCTAAGAAAACGAAGAATATTTTCAACCAACACAAACACCAACACAGACACTGCCTTACAAAATATACTGTGCTGCAAGTACTTTGTGCACAAGGCTTCAGATGCCATGATGAATCTCAGCTGTGTCAATTTAATATAAGCCAGTCAAAATAAATCAGAAATGTCTAAAACCCTACATGATATTAATATACTTCGTGGTTATTATCTAGAAGAACTGGTAGGCACATTGCATTTCAGGATCATTGAGTTGAAATTCAGACAAGCATCCACTGGTGCATGGATATACCCCTTAAGAACATAGACCTATGATGGATAAAAGATTGGTCAGCATTTGAAAGCCAAGGCAGACATTTGCAGGGAAGTATTTCCAAAGCTAGACACTGAGATGGCTCGCATGTCAGCAACAATATTTGTTTCCAATGAGATTTCGTGACTTCTTTTATGACAGACATCCAACAAATCTGCCTGCATAAGTTGCAGCAATTGCTTGTTTATAACAAGCCGACTTAAACAGAAATTTTCCAGTCTGTGCCACAGTTTTAGGCTAACGTAATCGATACTGCCATGTGAATAGCATTGAAAAGCCTAACCACAAGGCTCCATCCTAACTGGCTATCAGCGTTGCCACTCCCTGGTTTTTTTCACAAGATCTTGGGTTTTTCGATCCGAACTTGGGAAATGGGGTTTTTCGGAAAGAACTTGGGTTTTTTGCTCGAGTTATTTTCAACGGAAAAACCGGAAAATTTAGGATATTTTCAAGAATTTTGGACATTTTTGGGCATTTTGAGGGACATTTTGGGGAAATTTTGGACATTTTCGAACGATTTGGGGAAATTTTGGACATTTTCGAACGATTTGTGCCGGATGACTAAAAGAAAAAAGGTCATCAGAAATTTCGGACGGAAAATTGTGAACATTTTCGAAAGATTTGCTGAACTTGGGTTTTCTTGGGTTTTTTCGGCCTTCCAACTTGGTTTTTTAATTTTTTAGAGTGGCAACGCTGCTGGCTATGGTCTTAGTCTGAATTCCACCAGATAGATTTAATAGAAGGAGGTTAATTGAAATGGATAAGACTTTGTGCATTTCTTTGAACCATTCTAACTAATAAGACTCCAAACCACCAATTACAACTGATTAGGCTTTGAACATTTCAATCAATATTTAAACCTTGCAGTCTATAAGACGTCACACTGTTCCAACTGATAGAGATTTGAATTTTCCAGCTATTAAGAATCTGAACTAGAGCTACAACCAATGAGACTTTCAGCAAAGATCTGCAATAAAAGAAGATTTATTAAACCTTGGTAACATTCGATACAGAAGAGTTTCGGACTTCTTCTTTTCTTCCTCCAGCTGCTGCGTCCTTTCTCCAACGATCTCTTCCAGGTTATTGGAGTATCTCTCCAACATACGTGTCATGTTATCCATCACATTTGCAGATCTGTGCAAGTAGACAAAATTGGGACAAACTTGTCAGATAGCTGTGACTAATATCTACTACAGACGGAAATGTCCTTGCTCTAGAATGTAAGGATAAAAAGTATACTTGATTAAAAATAGGATCTGGACTCTCACAAACTATGAACTAACAATGTCCTTTCAGTATACACTGTATACTGTACATACTGTGTATACTGTGCTTCAGTATACACTTTGTACTGTTTGCTACAACATGAGTGGCTCGACTACACTAAAAATTCACTGAATTTCGAGCCACGAACTGGTACACTGATTTGAACTGTATTTAACTTTAAACTGTGAATGCTAGATCCTGAACTGTAATGGTCAACAAGCTTTTGAGTGTTCAACTGAGATGCTGGTCGATGCCTGACTCCTTTCAGATCAGTCGATCTATTCAGAGCATGGACAAGATTACCATTGTCAATCACAGACAATAAATGGGCTGCAAGCTGAATAACGATGCCCTCCTGCTGAGAGGAAACAGTGATTTCTGGATGTTACTTATCAAAGAGGAAATGATGGATGGTGAAGCACCAGTAAATAGGCTGGTCTACCGATGCGACTTTTGTGTGGCACTGAGAAAGTCAGAATATTTGCAATTACAGTTACAATTAAGCAGACATGCGGCATAATCCATGCAAGCATTATCGTTCTTCAATGCAATGTAATCTAAGAACATACGTTAACTCTTGATGAAATTCTGTTCATTGAACTGTGGTTGCGTGCAGCAGCCTACACCTACAACTGGTGATTTTTGTAGCACCGTCTGCTATTGTATCACTATGGCTTACAATGAACGTTTTGTTCTTAATGACTTTAACACCACTTTGTCACCTTTTGAAAGGTATCTAAAAGGTGCCACATTAATTGTCTAGGTACATGCATAGTTTGCATTCGTACATCTAAAGCAAGGAAAACATCATAAACTGTCCGATAAAAGATTTGTCCTCTACTTACTTGAATGGACTAATCCTTTGAATGTCTCTCAGCATCTGCTGTGCACTCGGGCGGTCAGAAGGTCTCTCGCTCCAACCTGACCTAATTACTCCTATGACCTGGTTCAGATCTTTATCAGAGATTTCAGACAGCTTTGGTCTGAACATAAAACCGTTGGCACCATCCGCTCTGACTCTGTCAATAATTTCTACGGAACAACAAGAAATAAGTAATTGAACCAATGCCTTCTGAAATGCCCATAATTATGCAAATGTCATGTTCTGTTGTTGCTGTGTTTCCACACTAAGCGAACAAGTGAACGTACAACCTTGATGAAATCAGCTGATGAAAATGAACATTTTAAGCAAGTCTTCTCAGTACCTAATTTAATGGATGGAGCAGTGGCGTAGCCAGGAATTTATGATTGGGGGGGTTTGGGTTTTTTTATGGCCTGGCCGGATGCCCTTTCTGACACCAACCCAACAGTATACAGTAAATAAAAAGGGAAGAAAGTAACAAAGGGAATAAAGTAAGAAAAACAATTGTTACTACAAGCAATTGTTTTGTTTTTCTTATTTAAGTGGATAAATAACCTTTAAAAAAACTTTTTCCCTAGGCCAATGGGGGTTTAGACCCCGATCCCCCCCTTGTTTACGCCACTGTTTTGGAGTCAGCCATCAGAGAAGTAGTTTCAGTTTAATGACACTGTGTGATAAGAAAGGTCATTAGTGTTGCCCTCCTCCTTTATTCAGGCTTTAGACTGGCACTGTCAAAGAATAAACAGCGGCAGCATTTCAGCCATCTGAGGCCATCTTCATAATTTCTAGGTCCAATAAGTTATCAAGCTGGAATGTCAGGCCAGAGGTCAGAGTTCAAATCTTTACCTGCATTGGTTGATGGCTCAACATTCATGCACCATTTGTGGCTCTAGTGAACTCCAATATAGCATGACTATACGAGGTTATGACAACAACGAGCAATGATTGAATACATCAATGCAACATTGACATGCATTGTATGATTGTGTGTAATAGTTCTAATACACAGTAATCACATTAATGAACAATAAAGGCCGAGCGCTTTGACCAATTAGGCCCTACTACTATGACCCATGTTGTAAGTAATAATAATAATAACAATAATAATAATTACAACAATTTATATGGCTCTGTGGTTAGAATGGCACCTAAAGTAAGGTATTTGTAAGTTCAGATATCCTGCACGATACAACACAAAACACTATTCTTACTGTTAATTAGTAGCTTCTAATTAGCAATTAAGACAGTTAAAGATATAAATGAAAACTGCAGATGAGACACAATTCACAAGTAGCACTGACCTTTGGGTAGTAGCTCTTCGTATTCTGTGTATGGACCAGAACGCGTGATGATTTCCTTGATGATAATGGCACTGGCATAAATGTCGCCCTCCTGTGACATAGGAGCAGTCTGGCGCTTATTTGCACCTTTGACGAGAAGAACTGATGAAGTGCTCATCTTTCGTCCCTCAATGATTTGACGCAGAAGCTCAGGAGCCATCCAGAACAGCTCTGAAATCGTCGATACATAATTGACAACTGTAAAAGACTACAACTGCTTGCATGTGTGTAGGTATAAGTATATATGAAAACTTATAATTATGCTTGTTATATTATACATATATGTAACAATACATTTAAATGGCACTTTGTAAACGTCTCGTCACTGCAAATAGCAACGATACGAAAGTTGAGTGTATTTGGTCATAATTACATGCAGAATAGATGATAGCAGAAAAATAAAAACAGCAATATTGGGAACTATGTATGGGAATGGGCGGAGGGAAATTCCTAACCAAGAATGGATTGATGACATTAGGGAGAATAGGGACTGGCGTTCACAATAGTAGATTTTAATTTTAGTATATATGAGTTGTATAAACCGTTTCTTCCTACGTGAGTATGCCTTGTGTTCAGCTGGACCGAGATCTGGTTGCTGTTGTCCCTGGCGAAACTTAAACAGACCGTAATCTGTCAGCTTACACATCCACCGACCATCGACGACAATGTTGCTGCTCTTCAGCTTCCCATGCATCTTCAGGTGACTGTCATGAAGATATTTCAAGCCCTATATGAAGAAGAAGTTAAGTAAAACCATAACCACAGTTTTTATTGCTTAAAGTGACAATTGACAAAACATCTTTATTACATAAAAACGGATATAGAAACTAACAAAAAGCAAAAGGAGAGAACCCCTAAGGGACTATTGTTTCCCAAATACAAGTTCAAATAGCCTAAACAGCAACAGGTTATGCAAATTATAAAGTACCAAGGTATAAAGATTAATTATTATCTTAACTAGTTAACTACATCCTGGGAAAACGTAAGAGGTGATGTTGAGTGAGTCAATTTAGAAAAGTCGTTAATAATAAAAGAATATAAGTAGTAACATAGTAATTGTTTGCTAAGTCAACAGAATATTTCAAGGCAAACATGAATTAAACTAAAGTATGAACATGATTATGGGATTTAATAGAACCTTTAAGTGCTTTACACAAGTAAGGTAGATAAGAAATTAAATACTCGTCAACCCATTGCAGAAACCTTTTAACCATTCAAAATGCCTGCTGAATAACAAGTGCTCAAACTTCTATTTTAAAGAGAGTGATGTAATAGACAGAACTACTTTGTCCATGTACTCAAGTAGTACTTGAAGCCTTTGAGCATCTCATACACAGCTACTTGGTACTTGACAGACAATTACTTGAGAGGGGTGACTCAAGAAAACATAGTGAATAGCATATCTTGAAATGAGTTTAGCTATAAGTAGACAGTGACACTTACAGTCAAGACGTCGATGATTATGGAAAACTTGAACATGTTGTCGAGTTTGATGGTTTCATTCCAGATGATATCCTAAGTAGATGCATAACATTTAAAGTTACTGTTGGTACATCTCATTGCCTACTGCCGCCTTGTACATTAAATACATGCATGTTTTTCTAACCCAAGTGACATTTTCACTGGTTGTAAAGGCACACCTGGTTGGATCTCAGACAACCATAATCACAGCACTTTTCAGAGGTACTTAAAAAGATCCAATAAAGAGCCTTGATTCCATACGTACAATACATCATCATCATCATCATCATCATCATCATCATCATCATCATCATCATCATCATCATTATCACTACCACCACCATCATCACCGCCGCCATGAGCATCATCCTCATTTGTGGCATGTCTCTCAGTGTAACATATTGCCACATGCTGCAGTCGTCTGTATTCTGGACTCCTCATCAGATTATGATTTGTAAAAAATTCAGTGGGCCAGACTACACTGCTCACATTCATGTATGGCACAGTTGCCCAGTTGGTCTCTGCCAACCTTTTGGAGGACTATAAGTAGTGGGAGTCCTGTAAACATTCGCTTCGTATTCACTTTGGGACCGAATAGTGGGCCAAAACATTATTCGGTATTTGGCCGAATAGACGCAGTTGAACTGAATAGGAATAGTGGTCACACGACATCTGTTTCTGCATGCATGCAGCTGCTATAGCAAATGGACGGAAGTAACTCTTCCATTAACATAATGTATTCTGTGGTCGCAATCAGGCTTGCCTACTGCCATGACCATGGTATTGCAGTCTTCAGTGTTAGTAGTCTTACTTTTTGTGTATATGAGGAATCTGCAGTCGAAACAAGCACATGGCAACCATGTTCTGACCAGAATACAGTGCTAAATGCACTTCATAAAATTAATGTTCGTGAATTATTGTGAAGATTACCTCCACCTGTATTAACATCTGTTTGATTTCTGGTACGACAGGTACAAGAGCAAATCTCTCAAAGTATCTGTGATTCACAATGTCGATTAAGCAAATGTTGTCAATGCTTTTACCTGTAGGCTGCCCTTGGAGCAGTATTCCCAGACTTCAATCAATTCCGGAGGCTCAGTTGTTGCTCCAATGAATGTGGCCAGGTTGTTATGCTTCAGATCAGTCATCTAAAAATAATGATGCAGTGTTTCAGACTTTGTACATAACATCATGATTCTATTATTAGGATTGTTTCCTCTTGTAACTATCAGGCATTGCCATTTCACAACAAACATCCTCAACTGTCATCCTCAATTTAAGCTGTAGAGTGTGAGTTATATTGTATTACTTATAAATAAAGCACCTCTAGTAGGGTTAACCATTCAGAGACACTCCCAGTGCGCAAGGCCCCGCAAGAAGAAGCAGATGTTGAGAAGAGACAAGGCAGAGAAGAGACTGGCAGACAGATGTGTAGAGCGAACAGAAAGGGTAGGAGCACTCCAAAGAGAAGGACCAATTGAGACAAAAGATCGAGACTGAGCCATAGCAGTTCTGGACCGAGGAACCAAGAGGTGAAGTCTGTTGGATGTTATACAACACCCTTTGACAATTATGAGGTCTAAAAGCACTCGTGAATAAGCCAGTGCCCTGTGCTTGGCTTTCGAGTGGTGCTTTAGAAATTTGGAGAATACAATTGTTACGAAAAGTCAGTTACGATTACTGACCTTATAATTTATGGCATGGCGCCTTCAAGTGGCAGTTAAGGATCTCATCTAACAAAATTCGCCAAAAATGAGCAGGCTTAAGGCAATATGCTATCGCTAAATTAAGTCGAATACGACTACCGTACGTGACGTCAATTACAATTTTTACATGTCCTTAAAATTTAATTCGTACATACGTGGGTCATTTCAATGAGAAATTTTCGATCAAACGCAAGTCGTGGATTGGTCAATTTCTTGACAGCAACAGTCGTGTTTCGGTACTTGGCGGTGTTGATGAAGATCTGGCCATCTTCACCCGTCAGAATGCTGGAATTGTCAATGTCTTTGGTCGTCGTCGTGTGATGATGGGAGGAGGTGTTCCTGATGGACCCAACGCTTCCTCGGTGTCGACCTCTCACCGAATAACGACTGGCTGACTAATAAACATACGTGAAAATGGTTCAGTTTAATTTTAATATTTTTTAGTGCATTAGTTTTTAGTCATGGCCAGAAATTACAAAGCAACACATCAAAGAATACTGATTACGAGATGCTCTGCAATTTAATCTAAATATCTTATCTTCAGCCATTCTTGATCCAAGGATTGGCCGTGCCACAAACAATTCTCATCCATCCACTTCATGACCTCTCAGTAGCCAGATCACAACTCTGTGTTATCGATCCTTTTAGTCACTTGTGAGCTCTTAATCCAGATTTTTTGTGCCATGGATAATCTCCTTTTCCATACAATCTCCACTCTTACACAGCACAAACCCAAAATATGAAGGCTTCCTCTGGTTGATCAATTCCAGTAGTCTCCTTCTCTCTTCATCAGTTTGCAACACCAACTTGCTTGTCTTTTTCTCAGTTCATCATACCATGAGGATCTGGCACAGATACTTCATTTAAAATGCATTGATTCTCACAATAATGCACTTATTGGTTGTTAATTCTTGGACCCAGCGGCGCCCGCAGGATTTTTTTCTTGTACGCACAGAAATTTTCGAAGGAGGGGCGAACAGGGAAAAATGTTCGTTAGGTCGCCGAAAAAACTGATGACCTTTTTTTTTTTTTTTAGTCATCAACCTAGAATTTCTCAAAAACATACCTTTTCTATCCGCCGACAAAACTGATGACTTTTTTTTTTAGTCATCAACGTAGAATTTCCCAAAAACATACCTTTTTCTATCCGCCAAAAAAACTGATGACTTTTTTTTTTTTTTTTTAAGTCATCAACCTAGAATTTCCCAAAAACATACCTTTTGGATCATCGCGCTGTACGCACTTACCTATGTACGTACGTCTGCGGGCGCCGCTGCTGTACGCACTTGCGTAAGTGCGTACGCCTGCGGGCGCCGCTGCTTGGACCCGTATCTTTCTTTGTGATGCAGCTCTAACAATCATACATTGCTGTTGGTCACACAAGAACCTTCATAAAACACGTAATCTTTGTGGGAAGCAAGATGTTGTGACTATTCCATATTCTGTTCCAGCGCTGCTCCAATACATTGCCTCTGTCAGCAATCTTGACCAAATATCTTTACTACAGTGTGTCTTTGGTTAGTATCAGTGAGGAAATGAAGTCTTTTATTGATAGCAAAAAGTTCTTCGACAGGCAAATTATTCTCATGCCCTAGAATGCCTAGATGGATCCCTAGTTGCAGGCTCCCAATAACAATCAAAATTACTAGTAAATTTTAAACAGGTATGCCTGGCATACTTTCTTTTCTTTCGGGTTAAACTTAAGGGCACTCTTTCAATTCATTTAATTGCCATGGCCTGCTTCGCTGTTTGCCATACCAATTGGATGTCAACCATTTTGATCATTACTGATTGCATAATTTCATTTCTATAATCTATATCTATAAGAAAGGACTTGGCTATGTATGTAACTATGTATGTATGTATGTGACTTTGTCCAGAATGCATGCTCACAGTTTTTGAGCTTTTCACTCCAAACCTTCACTACTGTGTAGGTCTCAGCATGAGACACAAAGTCGAGGGGTTGGCGATTCTCTACCACCATGGAGGCCAGGGTGGGGAGCAAAACCCCCAATTTTTTTTTCAAAAAGTCGCTATTGATATGAATTTTTTTACCTAGATAGAGGGTCATCAGAACCACCCGGATCAGTGGTTTGCGAATCTCTACCACCATGGGGGCCAGGGTGCGGGGGAACCGAAAACACAAATTTTCGCTATAAATTATCATTCGCTTGCCACGTATAAAAGCAGTGATTTTAACCATTTTAGAGGTGTTTAAGGTCAGCTTTGTTGCCAGTACGGATTTCCCGGGTCGCGTGCCGGTGGAGGCGGGGTGGGGAAGGGGTGGGATGGGATGGGGGTGGTGGAGTGGGGGGGTCGGTGGGTGGGGTGTCGAGGGGTGGGGTGGAGGGGTCGGGGGAGGGGTGGGTGGGGTGGAGGGGTGGGATAGGGTGAGGGGTGGGTGGGGTGGCGTGGGGTCGAGGGGTTGGGGTGTGGGTGGGGTTGGGGGAGTGAGTGTGGGGGTTGGGGTGGGGGGAGTGGGTTGGGGTGGAGGGATGGAGTGGAGGTGGGGGTGAAGTGGGGGTGGTGGGAGGGGTTGGGGGGTGGAGGGGTGGGGGTGGAGGGGTGGGGGTGGGTTGGCGGTGGAAATTTTCGTCAAGCCCAAATTTCTCCGGTGGCGTACCGGTAGGGGTCGGTGTGTGGTAGGGTGTTGTGTGGTGGGGTTGTGGCCGGAGTGGATCGAATCCTAAATTTCCCTTGCAACGCCAGGTACCTCAGCTAGTAGTACTATAAAAGTCATCAGATTGGATTAGATTAGATTCATGTGCAAGTTTGCCCAAAGCTCAGAATCAAAATCTCCAGATTCTGTTATGCTTGCACAAGACAGTCATGGAAATGAGTTCAGTCGCAGGCAGGTAAATCAAAAGCAAATCTGTCGGGCCACCAAAGACCATTAGGTAATTGTAATTACTGTAATCACAAAGTGCTTCATACCATATTTTTGGCTCCTTCTAATCCATCGGTTAGGTTCAAATCTTTTCGGTTAATCCTCCACGCCATGTTTTGAATCGTCTGCTCAAAGTGATACCGTCTGCAGTTTCAAAGAATAGAAAGCATTATGATAAAAGAAATGCATCCATGGTGCCAGAAACTCTTGCCCATTATAAGACCGAGCTCGGCTGAGAAGCACAGTACAGTTTCTTATTAGCTTAGAACTGACTTGAACATCTTTTAGACTTCCTATGAGAACAAAAAATAAATCAATCGCTCAATATTATATTATTAATATTGTATAATATTATAACAATATTATATTATTATATTATATTATATATATATATATATATATTATATTCCCACATGGCATTCATCTTATAATATTTAGTATAATCACTACTTATGGAGTTATGGTAGCATAAACACTAGTCTAAAGGCAGCACCTCTGTGAGGTCCTTATGAGTCTTTATAAAATTCTCTAGATAACTAACTAAGAACAAGGTGTTCGTGTTGTCTGAAAATTCTAGTTATTTCTTAATTTTATAGTGTAACTAGAAGAAATCATGCTATACTAGTATTTGGTCACATGAGCAATGCATTGGAATTTACCTGTAAAGCAGAAAGGCACCCACAGCCAAACCAATGAACACGAGGACAGCCAAGGGCACGGCAATGTACAACTCATATGCTGCAATAATTTCAACCATTCTATTGACAATAACATTAATCAATAATTGTATTATATCTATAAATTTAATAGATCCATAATCGCACCTCATGCAGTGCGCCACCAATCAGAGGTGCTCCCAGAGTGAAGGAACCCAGAAGAAAGAAAGTGGTTTTGAGAAATAAAAAGAGGTACTTACCCCTTCCCCCATTAATAAAAGCCCCTTCCGCATTAATAAAAGGAAACTTGTTGAAGGACGGATACATAATGAAGGCAGGCAACTTAGACTCGTCGTTTTGCCATAGCAGGCTTTGTCCACAGGACAAGGAGATCATGTTTGTGTTTAAAGCAGATGTAAATGTATTCCAAAGTAATTGGTTACACAATACACTGTGGCAACAAACTGTGATCTTCAATCTCTGTTGCCTATCAAATTCAAGTATTTTAACATAATCTGCACTTCTAACTCGAGAAAGTTCTATCACTGAAGCTGGATTTGACTTACTTAGTTTTATAAATTCTTACCTGGACAAAATTCATTTTGAAAGCCACATTTTGGAATATCAGGTGGTATGGGATAGACTTCTTTAATTTGATGCAATTTCTAAAGCAAATCATAAACAAAATCAAATGACAATTCAAAGTTATTTTCAAGTTTAAACATTTAATCATATTTTAACCTTTGCCTCTCTGTCTGTCTGTCTGTCTGTCTGTCTCTCTGTATGTATGATGTCGTCTCTGTCTGTCTGTATGCTAGTTTGTATGTCTGTCTATATCTCTCATTATCTGCAAGTCTGCAACAGTCTCTCTATCCTGCAAGCGGATCTCATGACTCCTGAGTACTTCTGGTCAAGTACTTCTGTAAAAAATAGAATGCAATACTTCTTGTCAGAGTAATCATAAACTTCAATTTCTAAAGCGCCACTCGAAGGCTAAGCGCAGGGCGCCTACTTTTCATGGGCTCCTAGATTATCGTGAGCACTGGATAATCTATACTTCAGGAAATACTAATGTGCAGCATTCATGAATAAAATTGTGACATGGTTTTCTTATGACTATTTAGTAACACACTAGAAGTTTAAAACTTGCAACTGCAATGGTAGAAGTTGATAACTGATGGAAAAAACAGCATGCCACACTCCAGCAGTCAATAAATAAATAAGCAATGTTCAGTAAAAGTTGAGGAACTAAAAAATGGCGACTGAGCACTGCCATCACGTTGTGCCCAACCTCAGACAGAATTATGTAAGTATGAGTGCATGAGCACTAGTTACACAGTGCCCCTTCAAAATTTCTACTCAGAGGCAATCCCGACTACAGTGCAGACACTGAATAGGAGTTTCATGCTGAAGCACATGAGCAATTGCAAGAATTGCTCGGGATCCATACGTGGCGTTTGAGATGGATTCGAACCTGCAAACTTCCGGCTCCAAGGCACCAAGCATACCTTTAGTCCCCCTACACCACCGCTCCCCCAAGAAGTCTCTGTAGGAAACACGCAAACATGTTAAGGACTGTCTGTCTCCTGCTCTTCCTTCTCCTTCTGCTTCCCTGTCTTCCTCTGCTAACTCCTCCTGCTTCTTACCATACTCATTTTCTGCTTCCTACCACTTCCTTTTCTTATTTGACATGAGACTAAACTGCAAATTAAAATGTATGCACCATTGCATAGATATTTAAGTGAACAACTCTAGGATTTCTTGTGTACAAACCATTCCAAAGCATGAACTACCAATTCTTGTTTATCAAAAGAAAAACGCATTACAAAACAGATATCAACCTATCACTAGACATTGAAGCAGTAGACAAAGAACAACATCGGTAAATGCAGCTACTTACATGGACAACAGTGCCGTTTATGATGTCAGCTGATATATTTATGGCCACTTGAAACTGAGCTCCGTTGCTCATATCAAGGACCCAGAATTCTGGAATTCGGTCGCCCATGGAATCCAATATAATCTTACCAGTCACAAAGTCTGTTGCGGAAACAGAGAAAAACGTCTTAGAAGTCAATAAAACCACATCAGATTGGTAAAAGCATCAGCACTTGATTAATTTAAAAGAAAAGAAACTAATACCAACTCTTTATTATAATCATTATCATTATTATTGTTAATATCATTATTATTATTATTATTATTATTAATATTATTATTATTATTATTATTATTATTATTATTATTATTATAATCATTATTATAATCATTATTATTACTATTATTATCATTATAATTATCATTATCATTATTATTATTTTTATTATTATTATTATTATTATTATTATTAAACAACTTCCTTTATTGCAAAAAAGACATGTCTCTATTCTAACAACAATTCCGAAGAATAATAATCGCTACTACGGTTCTTGGTCCTCGTCACCGATGTTGTGCATACAAATTTATTATTTTTTATTGTTAAAATCATCATTCTTATTGTTATTATTTTTTGGCCTGAGGTACATATGATCTAACAGGGACTTAAATATTATTATTATTATTATTAATATTATTATTATTATTATTATTATTATTACGTTGAATGGGGTCAAATTCGGATGGCTACATAAGGAAATGCTGTTCATAAACATCAAACTGTACCTAACTAGCATGTACACAAAGTTCATTTAACAAATACTGAATCTAAATACAGCTAAATTTGTAGTGTAGCCCAATTACATAGGGTTACGCACATGTCTACATTAACCAAATTTAATCCCCACATTTCATAATTCACAAGCATGCACCGATTGACAAAAAGTCCTGTGTTTCTGGGATTTTGTGGACAGCAATTGAAGAATGAAGATGCTCAACCTTTTATGCTGAGCAAAGTGATGCTGGTTTATTGTAACTTGTAAGAATGACAATATGCAGGTGCCATACACAGTGGTTAAAGTGGTTTTGGTGAGCAGGGGAAACACCGAATGGGTGAGCAGTTGGAACGCCGAAGAAAAGTTTCACAGAAACGCAATCAGTTCCCTTACATGGTGAGCAATGCAAACAGAATAAAAAAATTGGGTGGTAGTGGGAACGCCTTTCCCACGTGCTCCTACCTACTTTTAACCCTGACCAACATCTTCTCAGCCTAGATCTGTCACCAATACCTGTTGAGTCAAACTTCCTATTCAGTGCTCTGTCCAAAATGCAGGAGCCATTGCTGTAGCCACATCCGATATCGTCGGCTTCAGCAGACAATTTCGTGAACAGAAGAAATGCATCGTGCAGATAAGGTGCATAGAAATCACTCTGCAGTGCATAACAGTCAAAATATTTCACACAAAAATATATAAACAGTGATAATAAATAAAATAATAAGAATGATTTTAATATTACAAATAGTAATAAAATTAAAATAAGGTTAACAAAATAGTGACCAATGAAGTCAGAAAATAAAGAAAGAAATGCAACTTAAAAGACTTTAGCTGCAAATAAATGGGCTTTTAAATAGCATTTCTACTCTCCTACGATGAATTTAACTAGTTTTAAGCAGTAGGTCCAAATAAAAATGTACCAAAAAACCAGCAAACTAACCAGAAATATGACCTGGTCCTGGTTTAAACTGGCAAAGTGTAGTCCAAAAAGCATTTGGCCTATACCCAATTAACTTAGCTTAAGCTGAAATAACCAAAATGCCTCATCTAATTTTCTTTGAAGCATCATATTAGATTTTATTAGTTTACTTGTCAGTCTGTCTTTTGCTATGACAGTGTTCAAAGCAGTTTTTAATTGTTTGACTCTCGCTCAGGAAACAGCCATTTGACTGGCTCGCAAAGTCAATACAGCAGAAAAGGTAGAACATCAACTGTTCAGCTCAAAGAGAAATAACACTTTTGGGGAAAGATGTTACAACGTCCATCACTCAATTTGGTCAGTTATTTCCTACAGCAATCTAATCTGATCCTACATGCTTGATCTTTGTCAGCCTGTGCGGGTAGGCCTACTCGAACTAGTCGATCCCTACGCCCAGTGGGAAGGGGAGAGCTCTCAGTCCCATTTGCTTGTACCTCCAACATGCAAAGCCATGCTGTTTCTGTGGCAGGCCTGGTGGTATGAAGTGGAACATACTCAAACTTGCAATCCATTTGGTAGTGTGGGGCTGACATCCAACTGGTCAGAAAAAGAAGAGATCAGACTACAGCAAAGAGTTTAAATAGATATTAGTTAAAACGGAATTAAGTGATATTCATAAGATAAGCATTAAGCCAACCGGTTCTGGTGTAACGTTGAGGTCAGTTATCCATTGGCTGCTATTGCTGCTGGCAGCATCTCTGGCCTCTTCGAGAAACCGTAAAGTCAAGTTATGGTCTTCAGGTTTCATTGTCAGCTGTCGAGAAATTAAGATTTCAGTCCAATTACTGAAAGGAACTTAAGCAATTCAGAATTAATGCAGAAGATTGCAAAATTAAATGAAGATTGGTGTTTCATAACAGACCATGATGTAGATAAGTCACAGATGTAGTTACGCTTGGCCTCTTGAAAGATAAGGTTGCAACATAATGGCGACATCAGTCCTCAGGTGAAGATCAATTTCAGATGCTTGGCTTAGATATTTACATTAGATTACAGTTGTACCTCGAGTGACACTTTACAGGTTTGGAGTTGACGATCATGATTATTACAGAACTCCCAAAGTACAAAGTGCCTCTGTAAGTACTTGAAGGCATTATGAGTGTGTCTGCAAGTACTTTGAGGTACGAAGTGAGTGATGTAAGGGACCCTGAGCAAGTCCTTCACTCACAATTGCTCTGCAATATAAATACTGTTGTGCCTTCAAGGCATGGGCATTTCAAGCCTTGTAAGAATGGCAATGTAAAATTGCAGTTGTAATGTATTATTGTACAGTGTACACTGTAAACAGACTTAGAGCTTACTATTAGCAAGCTTTGCATGGCTTCCTCAATGCGGGAATCTGCGCTAGTTCCCTTTCTCCAGAATCCAGTTTGTGTCATGTTCTGGTAAAGTGCTGGAGAAGGGACACTGGCACCGACAAAAATAAATGCAAAGTCTCCACCTGCCATATCCATCTCATATGCATTCAGCATCCAACTGCTCACCTCGGAAAACGGAATGCACAAAATCACAACTAAAATGATCAAAAAAACACAACATGACAGCAAATAAAGTTATTATTTCAATTAAACACATCAATGTTTCTATAAAAGACGTTCAGTGGCGGCGCCAGGATTTCAGTTTTGGGGGAGTTAAAGGGGGTTATTCGTCCAAAAATGTTATTTTTACATGGGAAAAAAATGGATGGCCTTTTTTAGGGAGGGCTTAGCCCCCCCTAGCGCCGCCACTGAAGACGTTGACAGTTTTTCTAATTTAAGTACCCGATAAATGTTGCAAAATATAAAAGAATTATATCGCCATAAAATCTGAATGGATCAACAAATGAATATGTGAAAGGAAACGTACTTCGTGCTTCCTTCTTGGCCACAGTGAAAATGCCTCTGATGATGTCGTTATCTGCTGGTGATTTCACTTGTGATGTATATCGTATTACGTTGAACTTATCATCACTGTTCAACGCCTTAATGACCACTTCACCCAACTCCTCATACTCATGATTAGAACCGCCCTCCGATGCGATCACAGATACATGGTGCCAGGTGAAATGTTTCAAGGTCATCAACAGCCCAGGCCCTGATTAGAAATTAATAAAAGCATAGCAATGACATTTTAAACTGATCGTAAGTTCTATTATTATCACTATTTATCATTACTAATATTATTTATTATTAATATTATTATCAATATTATTATTATTACTATTATTATTATTATTATTATTATTATTATCATTGTTATTATTATTATTATTGCTGTTGCTGTGGTTATTGCTGTCTTGCATGAGCCTACTGACTTGTGCGTATCATCGTTTTGAAATGTGATTACCGAATAAATTGAATGGGAGAAGTGTTGTTGTTGTTGTTGTTGCTGCTGCTGCTGCTGCTGCTGTCGCTGTTACAATCAGCATGAAATGTGAATAATGTGGACATTGTGGAGGGGTTGCAGACTGGATTGGCTGATGGACAGAGATTTCAACAGACATACAGAGTATGCCATGTTCAATACCTGACCAGGTATTGCTGCTGCTGTGGGCAATGAAGAACTTGTGTAACTGTCCAGAGGGATATAAAGACAGACAGATACAGATAGAATGAGACACAGTAGGTTGATGGACAGCGTGATAAGGGAGATTGGTTGGACATTGGTCAATTGAGTCAATGAGGAGTTGGATCATAGAACTTGTGTCTCGTTCTCCTAATCTATTGTCTTAGTCTCGGTCTCTGAATCCATTGTCTCAGTTTCCGTCTTGGTCTCAAAGTATGCTGTCTTGCAAGTAATGAAAGGTAAAGGTAAGGAAAGCATTCAAATCAATCGGTTATGTGTCATGTAAGGATGATGTTACACATTTAGTGACACTATTAAAGACTTCATCATAAAATTTCTTTTAATTATTCTATAGGTGTGATATTATATTCAAAGAACAACACAAGACTCTGGCCCAACATGTGAGTCAAGGTCTGAGTGGGCAACTATGATCTGAACCCAAGTCAATCCACGTCATTATATGAAGATTGATTTATTTAGAAACCAGATTCACTGCAGTGATAATTGCAGCCAGAGTCATAGGCTCATAGCAATGCAAGGCGCTGTTGCTTTATCCAGAGCCATAGCTATTTGGAATAAATTCACTACACATAAACTTATTAACACCTGCTTATTTTACTGTTGAAAATGCTAGGTTCAAATGCATGTCATTTTATTTTCAATTAAATTCATATGCAAAATGCTATTATTGTTTAGGTAGATGCTAAACACCACAGACTTGAGTCTTGATTTATTGTACAGTCACCTTGCTCATTGATTTCCCTATACAACCATTGTACCACCCGTGGTGGGCGCTAGACAGAGGCCGAACGAAAGTGGTTGTCAGGGATGCAGTATATAGTAAACATAGCAACAACATTGACCACATGATCTCTTTATAAATGTGACAATGTGATCAGAGCGAAAAATCAATCACAGTATAGATTCATACCAATAGAATTTATTGGTGGAAGAACACGAACGAGAGTGTTGTATGTGTACGTGTCAGGTCGAAGCAGAAAGCTCTCCGACACCCATCCAAAAGAAGGAAGGTTTCGAAAGCCGGCTAATTTCCCAACGTAAGTCATGGCTGCAAATTGAGCACGCACCAAAATCTTAGAACTTATCGACTGCAATCAATTGGTAAATATTAAATCTATTGGCAAGTTGTTGAAAGAATCAACTGACAGACAAAAAGACTTGCGACAAGATTAAATAAATGAATGACAAACATCAGCAATCTATTGGGTTATTCTGTGCCACATCATTCCGACATTCTAATATTTTCATACCAGTTTCCGTTAGGACCATCTGCCTGAGTTTTCAGAATTCCTCTATTTTCCAAACCTGCTGCAGTAGAATCCAACCTGATTAGTCAAATGTGAGCACCAGTGCATCACTACTGAGGTTTTCTTGAGGTGAGAGACCATAAATGAAAGAGTGCAAATAAATTTTGTAATTACAATTTACATCAGCTTAAATACATTATTTTTATTTATTCAATATTTATTCAGCTTGTTAATTAGCAAAATAGTTTATGAAGGACAGCACACATATTCCTCCAAACTGAGGTTGATGATCATGCAAGAAAAATAAGTTAAATGTTTCACATGTAAAAACCACAATGCGCTTAGCTCTTGATTATTCCTTTATAAGATGTCAGCCCCACTTTACCAAATGGATTACAAGTTTGACTATGGTTTCACTTCATATCACCAGGCCTGCCACAGAAACAGCATGGTCAGATATCTTATCCAAATAACTTGATTTATATTAACTTACCTTAAAAAATACAGCAATCAATATTTGCTTCCAAGCCTTCCATTCAAACTTGAATCAAAAATCAAAAGCATTGGGGACGCATGGTCAAATTCAAAGAGGTAAATGGGAAACCCCAGGATATATATATATATATATAAATATAAATTATATATATACCGGTAAATATATATAATATACAACAACTCAATGTATGTAGAATCAATCATTTAGAAGAGAGTTGTACACACCAGTCGAACACTGTGGACCCAAAAACAGATCCGGAGAGAAGCGCTGTTCAATAAGAACGTGATACAAAGCGATAACTGAGTCCTTCTTGTTGCATTTCGGATCTGCCCATGTTATGCTAGAACAGCGAACAAGAATTATTCTGACAGTTATCTTCATTCATGCAGTTACATGATTTCACTCCTATCAGTATTCCCTGGAATATATATATATATATATATATATATATATATATATATATATATCAAGTGCATGTTGTTATATCAGTCATATTACTGCAATACTGCATATCACAGTACTTAATAATTCGCAGTACCATGGGTATTACAGTAAAGGCAGACGACCAGTGTCAACCCAGCTTGCCAAATAGTTAAAGGGCAGTTATGCTTAAGATTACCGGTATTGCTGATTTACTTGGCAGACGGTCCGGAAATTGGCGACTCTTGTTTGAACTACAGTAAATACTGACTAAGGTGCATGGTCAGTGGCAGAAAGAGTTTAAGACCAAGTGCTACATTTGCAAAATCTGATCATCAAAAATTCCAATGTCCTGTTCAGTGCTACATTTAGGGTTCAATTCCAAAGCTCTATGCCTAATTTCGGTTGTTCTAAGAGAACAAGTGATAATGCTTGAGTGTCAGACATACTACCGTATGATGCAATTCATTTCGATGCATTCCATGCCAACAATAAAATAATGCATGAAAGGTAAAAGAATGTTTCACCAAACTAACAACTTTCATCGACTACTGTGCAGTGACACAACTCACTGAATTAGGTCATATGACTGCATAGACAATATTTTTTCTTGACAACAGTAATATTAAGTAGGTAAGTAAGTAAGCACTTTCTTGAATCACCTGCCAAAGCATTGCAGAATTATTATGTTTATTCTAATTAGTTAGCATTTGCTATAGTACTGTAGTGTAACGCACAAATTGATAAATAATCAGTGTTGTTGAAAGTATCAGGGAAAAGTACTTAAGTAAAAGCAAATTTTGGTTTTCCGAAAAAATCTTTCCCCACTCCCTCCACCCCGCCCCCACCACACCCCACGACACCCCCACAACACTCCGACCTACACTGGTACGCCACTCGTGAAATTTGGAGTTTGTGGAAAAATTTATTCTCTCACCCCCACCCCCAACCACCCCACCACACCCCGATCTCCAACGATACACCACCCGAGAAATTTTGATTTTCGGGAAAAATTCTCTTCCCTCATCCTCCGACCCCCACCGCACCTACGACACCCACCACTCTCCGACCTCCACCGGTACGCCATTTGTGAAATTTAGGTTTTCGTGAAAAAATTTCCTCCCACCCCACACCACCACCCCACCCCACCCCACCCACCCCCACCACCACACCCCATGGCACACCACCACACTCCGACCTCCACCGGTACGCCACCCATAAAATTTTAATTTGGGGAAATATTTTCTTCCTCCACCCCCACCACACCCAACGACACCCCACCACACTCCGACCTCCACCGGTAAGCCACCCGTAAAATTTTAATTTGGGGGAAATATTTTCTTCCTCCACACCCAACGACACCCCACCACACTCCAACCTCCACCGATAAGCCACCCGTGAAATTTTGGTTTTCGGGAAAATTTCTTCCCCTTCTCCCACTCCTCCCCTACCCCCACCCCAACCACACACCTCGGCTCGCAGGGGTCGGGGCAGGGTGGGGGTGGTATGGGGGGGGGGTGGGTGAGAAAATTTTACAGAAAACCCAAATTTCACAGGTGGCGTACCGGTAGAGGTCGGAGTGTGGTGTGGTGGGGTGGGGTGGGTGGAGGAATTTTTCCGAAAATCAGTGGGGTGGGTCGGGGTATTTTTCCCGAAAATCCAAATTTCACGGGTGGCATACCGATAGAGGTCGGAGTGTGATGTGGTCAGGTGGGTGGGTGGGGTAATTTTCCCGAAAACCAGTGGGGTGGGTGGGGGGAGTAATTTTTTTCCAAAAACCCAAATTCACGGGTGGCGTACCAATGGAGGTCGGAGTGCGGTGAGGTTTTGAGGGTGGGTCGGGGGTGGTGGGGTTGAGAAGTGCGGAAAGGGTGTGGAGATGGTGGAGCATGGGGGCGGGGAAATTTTTTTGGAAAACCCAAATTTCACGGGTGGCGTACCGGTGGCGGTCGGAGTGAGGTGGGGGGTTAGGTGGGTGGGGTGGTGGGGGAGGAGGTGGGGTTAGAGGGGAGCACACACACCTCGGCCCGTAGGATCCGGGTGGGGCAGGGTGGGTGGGTGTGGGGTGGGGGGACGTGGGAAGAAAATTTTCCCGAAAACCCAAATTTCACGGGTGGCGTACCAGTGGAAGTCGGAGTGTGGTGGGGTGGGGTGGATGGTGGGGTGGAGGGGAGAGGTGTGTGAAAGGGGAGCTAGAGGTGAGGAGGAAATTTCATGGAGTGTTGTGGGTGAGGGGTGGGAGTTAGGGGAGGGGTGTGGTGTGGTTGTGGCCGGGAGCGGGTCGAATCTTAGATCTCCCGGGCAACGCCGAGTACCCCAGCTAGTACAATAATATATTAGGTAATATATAATAATTTATTTTTAATTGGTGTGCACTGTTAGAGGCACTTTACAAATTTAGACTGTCATCATCATTATTATTATAATTAAATAAATTTGTAACGCACGTAAGGTCACATCAAAATGTGAATCTATATAATTACGGGTAGTCAGCCGCAAGAGGAAGATGCACCTAGAGATCTGCGTGCTGGAAAGTCAATCAGTAATAGTGAGTTTTGAGCCGCTTTTTGAGCGACGAAAGTGAGTTTGAGATACCGGGTACAATAGAATACAATCATGGAAGGAACATAAATGAAATTAAGTCCAGATGTCATTCACTGAATGACTTTTAGTTTCAACTTATTGCTCTGAAAAGGTTGGGAACCACAGTACCACTGGCATACACGTATATTGCCATGATTATGCTGGACACTAACTAGGCATAGGTACTACTCATCTTGAAAGCAATATCCCAATATTAGCAGTGCAGAATTTTTGTAGTGAGTATCAGGGTGGAGATGATTTAAATCGGTTGATTTAAATCATTGATTTAAATCACGATTTAAATCGGTAATAAAAATCACGATTTAAAAATCACGATTTAAATCGAATAGTGAAAATAAATTTCAATCAATGCTTTTGTGCCACACAACTTGCAGGTTTGTTTCCTTTCACTTAGCTGCAGCAGTGCAGCTGCCAGTTAGTGCATTCAGCATGCCCAGCAGGCTGACTCATCTGGCTGCACAGTGTAGTGAAGAAACTTAAAGCAGATCTGGCAGGCACTAGTGAATCGAGAATCAAAGAAAAAATTTCAGAAACGATATGACCAGGCTCTGTCCCCTCCTCATTTCTTGGCTAATATTGTTCATCCAAAGTACAGAGGAAAGAATCTGACTGATGATGAGTATGGAACTGGAATGGATTTGGCTGGAAAGCAACATGCAACCGTGGTTCCGGATTATGCAGGAGAAGATGAACACTTGTATTGTGACTAAAATATTTTACATCTGAATGACAACAGTTACTGGTGACTAGCACTAGCAGTGACCTAATAATATTAGCACCAGTAGTGACGTATGGGCCGATTCTAGCGCACCAGACTGGTTCCCTGCTCTTCATATGCCTTATACGCTGGCTCCCTGATCTTCATGGACCTTCTACGCTGGTTCCCTGCTGCCGGGGGTCGCCGGGGTGCCCAGAGCTCCTCTGGAACACCACAAGGACACCTAGCCTGTCTCCCTACTTCAGCAGAGGACGCTGGGTCCCTGCGCTGGCTCCCAAGCCCGGCACCAGAAGGGCTGCAGATCTGATGCTTAGCATCTATGCTCTAACCCTAGATAGGAAGTAAAACATTGCAGATCAAACCTAATCTGCGCAACAACCAAACACAATAACCCTCATTTGCTTAGCAACTTTGCCACATAACCCTAGATAGGAAGCGTGACATTACAGCTCAAACCTATTCTTTGTAGCAATCGCACTCTGGAATCCAAATCTGCGTAGCATCTGTGCTCTGTAACACTAGCGATAACCATGAAATTTTGGGCATAGGCAGAAATGTAGCTAAGTCCCTGGAACACCCGGAAGTGCTTACGCCAGTTTCCCAACGTACGCCGGGCATAACATTGGGCCTACATTGGCATCCAAGCGCTCTGTGCCACTCCGTCTCAGGAGCAGCACTAAGCGTGGAAGGGGCATCATTAACTTAGTTCAGTCTTATAATTTTAGCGACACAGGAATTAAGGGGTTTAAACATCACTACATTTATTGAAATATTTGCTCTATTTTAACTCCTGAAATTCCACACAGGTAATAATACACGAACACTATCAATTTAATACATCGTATTTCGCATGAATATTATTAATTTATCAATATTTGAATATTTTATTGAGTAAAATGCGAATTACATGGAGAAACGAATATCTTAAGCATTCAACAGATGGCGCCCAAAGCAGCATCTTTGACATAGACACTTCAGACTTCCCCAGATGTCGCCAACGATCAGCTATCATCACAATAACACAGCTGCCATCATATTCAACAATTTTCTCACCTCGGAACTTCTTAATACCTTACTCCCTGCTCAACCTCTGATTCAACAGATTATCACACCAATACTTCTTATTATCTTATTTCTATGGCCTCAATCTACCAGGTATATACATATTGATAAAATCTTCACGGCTCTGATTCCACAAGCCATCAATTATTACACAAGGACAACAATTCTTCAGTTTGGCATCCTTTATTCCCACCTCACGACTACACTCATACACCTAAACATATTTGTCAAATCTTCAATTCTTTGGTTCCATGAGTAATCATTTATAACAGAATACCTACAATTCATTAGGTTTGCAATCCTTATCCCAACTTCACCAATCCTGCACTCATGCACTTATCTCTGAAATCTTCAAGTCTTCGGTTCCGCAAGTCATCAATTATTGCACAAATCATGCATTTCTTCAGGTTTGCACTCATTATCCCCACTTCACCAATCCTGCACTCATGCACTTATCTATGAAATCTTCAATTCTTCGGTCAAACAAGTCATCAATTATTGCACAAAGCATGCAATTCTTCAGGTTTGTACTCATTATCCCCACTTCACCAATCCTGCACTCATGCACTTATCTATGAAATCTTCAATTCTTCTGTTCCGCAAGTCATCATTTATAACACAATACCTGCAATTCTTCAGGTTTGCACTCCTTATCCCAACTTCACCAATCCTGCACCCATGCACTTATCTCTGAAATCTTCAATTCTTCGCTTCCGCAAGTCATCATTTATTGCACAAATCCTACAATTCTTCACTTTTGCACTCCTTATCCCCACATCATCAAGCCTACACTCGTGCACTTATCTCTGAAATCTTCAATTCTTCGCTTACACAAGTCATCAATTATTACACAAATCCTACAATTCTTCACTTTTGCACTCCTTATCCCCACATCATCAAGCCTACACTCATGCACTTATCTCTGAAATCTTCAATTCTTCGCTTACACAAGTCATAAATTATGGCACAAATCGTGCAATTCTTCAGGTTTGCACTCATTATCCCCACCTCATCAAGCCTACACTCAAGCACTTATTTCTGAAATCTTCAATTCTTCGGTTCCGCGAGTCATCATTTATTGCACAAATCCTGCAATTCTTCACTTTTGCACTCCTTATTCCCACCTCATCAAGCCTACACTCATGCACTTATCTCTGAAATCTTCAATTCTTCGGTTACACAAGTCATCAATTATTGCACAAATCATGCAATTCTTCAGGTTTGCACTCATTATCCCCACTTCACCAATCCTGCACTCATGCACTTATCTCTGAAATCTTCAATTCTTCGGTTCCTTAAGTCATCATTTATTGCACAAATCGTGCAATTCTTCAGGTTTGCACTCATTATCCCCACCTCATCAAGCCTACACTCATGCACTTATTTCTGAAATCTTCAATTCTTCGGTTACACAAGTCATCAATTATTGCACAAATCATGCAATTCTTCAGGTTTGCACTCATTATCCCCACTTCACCAATCCTGCACTCATGCACTTATCTCTGAAATCTTCAATTCTTCGGTTCCTTAAGTCATCATTTATTGCACAAATCGTGCAATTCTTCAGGTTTGCACTCATTATCCCCACCTCATCAAGCCTACACTCATGCACTTATTTCTGAAATCTTCAATTCTTCGGTTACACAAGTCATCAATTATTGCACAAATCATGCAATTCTTTAGGTTTGCACTCATTATCCCCACTTCACCAATCCTGCACTCATGCACTTATCTCTGAAATCTTCAATTCTTCGGTTCCTTAAGTCATCATTTATTGCACAAATCGTGCAATTCTTCAGGTTTGCACTCATTATCCCCACCTCATCAAGCCTACACTCATGCACTTATTTCTGAAATCTTCAATTCTTCGATTCCGCAAGTATCATTTATTGCACAAATCCTGCAATTCTTCAGGTTTGCACTCATTATCCCCAATTCACCAATCCTGCACTCATGCACTTATTTCTCAATTCTTCAATTCTTCGAGTCCACAAGGCGTACCTACAGTTCTTCAGGTTTGCACTCCTTATCCCCAATTCACCCATCTTGCACTCATGCACTTATTTCTGAAATCTTCAATTCTTCGATTCCACAATTCCTGCAATTCTTCACTTTTGCACTCATTATCCCCACCTCATTAAGCCTGCACTCATGCACTTATCTCTGAAAGCTTCAATAAAATAAACAAACTTTTGCTCCCAAGGTGACGCCCGCGCAACTTTTCCAGCCCGAACATGACCAAATATCGAACACATACAGCTTTTCTCATACACGTAAAGCCATCTAGCACACACACACACACACAGGCAACTTTCCCACTACAAGGTAATGCACAGTCAATATTTAACACACACACACGCACACACACACGAGAACTCTTAAAATTTCTAAGTTACAGCTATATACTTTGAGCAAATTTTTTTCCCTTCTAAATTGAGCTAGTAAGGACATACGAAACAGCAAAGATTGTAATATGTATAAGGCAATTGCACGAAATTCATAGCTGCAAAGTAACAGGAATTAACATTGGCACAGTCAAAATGATAAGTATGATAGTTGTGCCAGCGAATAGGACTTGTACTTTTCGTAATATTTCAAAGTAAGACACGAGATATTACCAGCATGCGAGTTCAAACAGGCAAATTTACTAAGTATGAAATGCAGGGATTGCATGGGGAACGATGTAAGAGGCAAAGCGTGGGGTGGGGAGAGGGGCGCATTCTTATATTTGCGGAAACAAAGCTGTTCACTGTTTGCAATATGACAACAATTTTGATAAAGTTAGGTTTGCAGACTGCATATTACATGACTTTTTAGGGTTGAGTGTGTTAAGTTGACGAAATATGGGGTAGGGGAGAGTGTTCAGTTTTACGATTTGCGGAAACGAAAGATGTGACGCACTTGTGATGAGTCATCGAGTTCAGCAAAGTACGATTATAGCGAGTGAAGGATACAAGTTAGGGTTGCGAGCGGCATATTACAAGGCGAATTAGGTGTAGCGGACACGCGCCACTTGGCCGAAACCTGAGATCGACACATAGAAAACGCTAAGTTCCGAAATTTTTGCAGGGCAAAATCGTGTGGCGGCGGCACCCTTCGTGCGGCGGCGACGGCGGCGCTGCGCCCCGTCCCTCACGGGCGACTTCGGCGACAGCGACGAGGCGACGGCTGCGGCATGCGCGCCCAATCGATCGTGCTTTGACTCGTATGAAGCTAAAGTCGAATGCATCCCGGCACAAATCTTTCAATAATTTCAATAACCCACAATACGCATTCGACTTTAGCTTCATACGAGTCAAAGCACGATCAATTGGGCGCGCATGCCGCAGCCGTCGCCTCGTCGCTGTCGCCGAAGTCGCCCGTGAGGGACGGGGCGCAGCGCCGCCGTCGCCGCCGCACGAAGGGTGCCGCCGCCACACGATTTTGCCCTGCAAAAATTTCGGAACTTAGCGTTTTCTATGTGTCGATCTCAGGTTTCGGCCAAGTGGCGCGTGTCCGCTACACCTGATTCGCCTTGTAATATGCCGCTCGCAACCCTAACTTGTATCCTTCACTCGCTATAATCGTACTTTGCTGAACTCGATGACTCATCACAAGTGCGTCACATCTTTCGTTTCCGCAAATCGTAAGACTGAACACTCTCCCCTACCCCATATTTCGTCAACTTAACACACTCAACCCTAAAAAGTCATGTAATATGCAGTCTGCAAACCTAACTTTATCAAAATTGTTGTCATATTGCAAACAGTGAACAGCTTTGTTTCCGCAAATATAAGAATGCGCCCCTCTCCCCACCCCACGCTTTGCCTCTTACATCGTTCCCCATGCAATCCCTGCATTTCATACTTAGTAAATTTGCCTGTTTGAACTCGCATGCTGGTAATATCTCGTGTCTTACTTTGAAATATTACGAAAAGTACAAGTCCTATTCGCTGGCACAACTATCATACTTATCATTTTGACTGTGCCAATGTTAATTCCTGTTACTTTGCAGCTATGAATTTCGTGCAATTGCCTTATACATATTACAATCTTTGCTGTTTCGTATGTCCTTACTAGCTCAATTTAGAAGGAAAAAAAATTCCTCAAAGTATATAGCTGTAACTTACAAATTTTAAGAGTTCTCGTGTGTGTGTGCGTGTGTGTGTGTGTTAAATATTGACTGTGCATTACCTTGTAGTGGGAAAGTTGCCTGTGTGTGTGTGTGCTAGATGGCTTTACGTGTATGAGAAAAGCTGTATGTGTTCGATATTTGGTCATGTTCGGGCTGGAAAAGTTGCGCGGGCGTCACCTTGGGAGCAAAAGTTTGTTTATTTTATTGAAGCTTTCAGAGATAAGTGCATGAGTGCAGGCTTAATGAGGTGGGGATAATGAGTGCAAAAGTGAAGAATTGCAGGAATTGTGGAATCGAAGAATTGAAGATTTCAGAAATAAGTGCATGAGTGCAAGATGGGTGAATTGGGGATAAGGAGTGCAAACCTGAAGAACTGTAGGTACGCCTTGTGGACTCGAAGAATTGAAGAATTGAGAAATAAGTGCATGAGTGCAGGATTGGTGAATTGGGGATAATGAGTGCAAACCTGAAGAATTGCAGGATTTGTGCAATAAATGATACTTGCGGAATCGAAGAATTGAAGATTTCAGAAATAAGTGCATGAGTGTAGGCTTGATGAGGTGGGGATAATGAGTGCAAACCTGAAGAATTGCACGATTTGTGCAATAAATGATGACTTAAGGAACCGAAGAATTGAAGATTTCAGAGATAAGTGCATGAGTGCAGGATTGGTGAAGTGGGGATAATGAGTGCAAACCTAAAGAATTGCATGATTTGTGCAATAATTGATGACTTGTGTAACCGAAGAATTGAAGATTTCAGAAATAAGTGCATGAGTGTAGGCTTGATGAGGTGGGGATAATGAGTGCAAACCTGAAGAATTGCACGATTTGTGCAATAAATGATGACTTAAGGAACCGAAGAATTGAAGATTTCAGAGATAAGTGCATGAGTGCAGGATTGGTGAAGTGGGGATAATGAGTGCAAACCTGAAGAATTGCATGATTTGTGCAATAATTGATGACTTGTGTAACCGAAGAATTGAAGATTTCAGAAATAAGTGCATGAGTGTAGGCTTGATGAGGTGGGGATAATGAGTGCAAACCTGAAGAATTGCACGATTTGTGCAATAAATGATGACTTAAGGAACCGAAGAATTGAAGATTTCAGAGATAAGTGCATGAGTGCAGGATTGGTGAAGTGGGGATAATGAGTGCAAACCTGAAGAATTGCATGATTTGTGCAATAATTGATGACTTGTGTAACCGAAGAATTGAAGATTTCAGAGATAAGTGCATGAGTGTAGGCTTGATGAGGTGGGAATAAGGAGTGCAAAAGTGAAGAATTGCAGGATTTGTGCAATAAATGATGACTCGCGGAACCGAAGAATTGAAGATTTCAGAAATAAGTGCTTGAGTGTAGGCTTGATGAGGTGGGGATAATGAGTGCAAACCTGAAGAATTGCACGATTTGTGCCATAATTTATGACTTGTGTAAGCGAAGAATTGAAGATTTCAGAGATAAGTGCATGAGTGTAGGCTTGATGATGTGGGGATAAGGAGTGCAAAAGTGAAGAATTGTAGGATTTGTGTAATAATTGATGACTTGTGTAAGCGAAGAATTGAAGATTTCAGAGATAAGTGCACGAGTGTAGGCTTGATGATGTGGGGATAAGGAGTGCAAAAGTGAAGAATTGTAGGATTTGTGCAATAAATGATGACTTGCGGAAGCGAAGAATTGAAGATTTCAGAGATAAGTGCATGGGTGCAGGATTGGTGAAGTTGGGATAAGGAGTGCAAACCTGAAGAATTGCAGGTATTGTGTTATAAATGATGACTTGCGGAACAGAAGAATTGAAGATTTCATAGATAAGTGCATGAGTGCAGGATTGGTGAAGTGGGGATAATGAGTACAAACCTGAAGAATTGCATGCTTTGTGCAATAATTGATGACTTGTTTAACCGAAGAATTGAAGATTTCATAGATAAGTGCATGAGTGCAGGATTGGTGAAGTGGGGATAATGAGTGCAAACCTGAAGAATTGCATGATTTGTGCAATAATTGATGACTTGCGGAACCGAAGACTTGAAGATTTCAGAGATAAGTGCATGAGTGCAGGATTGGTGAAGTTGGGATAAGGATTGCAAACCTAATGAATTGTAGGTATTCTGTTATAAATGATTACTCATGGAACCAAAGAATTGAAGATTTGACAAATATGTTTAGGTGTATGAGTGTAGTCGTGAGGTGGGAATAAAGGATGCCAAACTGAAGAATTGTTGTCCTTGTGTAATAATTGATGGCTTGTGGAATCAGAGCCGTGAAGATTTTATCAATATGTATATACCTGGTAGATTGAGGCCATAGAAATAAGATAATAAGAAGTATTGGTGTGATAATCTGTTGAATCAGAGGTTGAGCAGGGAGTAAGGTATTAAGAAGTTCCGAGGTGAGAAAATTGTTGAATATGATGGCAGCTGTGTTATTGTGATGATAGCTGATCGATGGCGACATCTGGGGAAGTCTGAAGTGTCTATGTCAAAGATGCTGCTTTGGGCGCCATCTGTTGAATGCTTAAGATATTCGTTTCTCCATGTAATTCGCATTTTACTCAATAAAATATTCAAATATTGATAAATTAATAATATTCATGCGAAATACGATGTATTAAATTGATAGTGTTCGTGTATTATTACCTGTGTGGAATTTCAGGAGTTAAAATAGAGCAAATATTTCAATAAATGTAGTGATGTTTAAACCCCTTAATTCCTGTGTCGCTAAAATTATAAGACTGAACTAAGTTAATGATGCCCCTTCCACGCTTAGTGCTGCTCCTGAGACGGAGTGGCACAGAGCGCTTGGATGCCAATGTAGGCCCAATGTTATGCCCGGCGTACGTTGGGAAACTGGCGTAAGCACTTCCGGGTGTTCCAGGGACTTAGCTACATTTCTGCCTATGCCCAAAATTTCATGGTTATCGCTAGTGTTACAGAGCACAGATGCTACGCAGATTTGGATTCCAGAGTGCGATTGCTACAAAGAATAGGTTTGAGCTGTAATGTCACGCTTCCTATCTAGGGTTATGTGGCAAAGTTGCTAAGCAAATGAGGGTTATTGTGTTTGGTTGTTGCGCAGATTAGGTTTGATCTGCAATGTTGTACTTCCTATCTAGGGTTAGAGCATAGATGCTAAGCATCAGATCTGCAGCCCTTCTGGTGCCGGGCTTGGGAGCCAGCGCAGGGACCCAGCGTCCTCTGCTGAAGTAGGGAGACAGGCTAGGTGTCCTTGTGGTGTTCCAGAGGAGCTCTGGGCACCCCCGGCGACCCCCGGCAGCAGGGAACCAGCGTAGAAGGTCCATGAAGATCAGGGAGCCAGCGTATAAGGCATATGAAGAGCAGAGAACCAGTCTGGTGCGCTAGAATCGGCCCATACGTCACTACTAGCACCGTAGTGTTCTAGTTTGCAAGGTGTGACTAACTCAGTAACTTAACCACTTACATAGCGATCTGATTTCACAGTTTCACAGAACATTGACTTCTTCATTGGATTTAACTGATTGTTCATCGATCGCACTATTAGTATTAAGTATATATACCACTTCAAAGGTGTTAATTTGTATGGTATAACTGCAAAACTAAAGAAGGTAATAATTGTTACCGAATACCAAATATCAGTTACCATAATGCATAGTGGCTTGATACCCACATGGAGGCAGTAAATCCAAACTTAGAACTAGTAGAAAGAAATCGGATTTAAATTTTAAAAATCGGATTTTTTATTTTTAGTTAAGAAATCATGATTTTTATCCACCCTGTATTGTATAGCTGTAGAATTAACGGTAATAACTGTTACCTAATGAAGCATGTGACTTTATACCCAAAAAAGGCACTACATACAAAATGCGAACTATAAGAAACAAATCCGATATAAATCAAAAAAATCCGATTTAAATCAAAAAAATCCGATTTTTTGATTTTTATTAAAAAATCACGATTTTTATCCACCCTGGTGAGTATGCTCACTTGTAAATGTTGCCAGTGATGTCAGTTGCCTTCTTGACAGCCAATGCCAGCGCTCCGATGCTGGAGGCCTTGCTGACGTCATGATAGACCTGTTCTGTTACAAGCCATGCGACATTCACCGTTGTGTTGTGGTGTGTGGCTGAAGAGATTCGGAAGCTGGACAAAAGGTTAATCAGTGTGATGACCAATGACACACACAGTCCATTGTGATGCATCACTGTCAGCGCTGCAATTAAAAAACAACATCAAACATCTACAACTGGAGACAATTTGTAATACGCATCAAATGATAGACAGAGAGCAAAGACAAACAACAAATGAAATCATTTTGTCAGAAGGTATAGATCATTATCATCATCACCACCACCATCATCATCATCACCACCATCACCATTATCGTTGTTGTCATCATCATCAGCAGCAGCATCATCATCATCATCACCATCATCACCATTATCGTCGTTGTCATCATCATCAGCAGCAGCATCCATCATCGTCGTTGTCTTCACCGCTGATCTGTCATCGTCGTCGTTGTCATCATCATGTGATATCATTATCATCATCACCATCATCATCATCATCATCATCACCATCACCATCATCATCATCACCATCATCACCATTATCGTCGTTGTCATCATCATCAGCAGCAGCATCCATCATCGTCGTTGTCATCATCATGTGATATCATTATCATCACTATTATGTACCCAAGGTAAATGTAATTTATTAAGAGAAAAACAAATCCTTTGGAGACTGTAAATGACAGCTGGAATCGCTACATCTGGTTAAACATATTATTGCTATTTATTGAACACACTTAATAATACAGGTATTAGTAATACATGGCCAATTTGCAAATACACTGAAATGTGTAAATGTGTTGATAGTTGTCAAGTGGAGAACCAAAGAGGAGTAATAATAGGGTTCAAGGGATCCTTATATTTAATCATGCTTGATATGGGTGAAACAACATTGAGAACAGCAACAGGCAGTGTTGTCACTGAGGTTTCAGGGGAAAAAAGATTTCCCTCTGAAAAAAAACTAGAAAAACCCAGACATTCATATAGGCTATTTTAGACCCCTTTGTTCAAATTAAGTTGCTTTTTCGCTTGTTCGTATGAGGGTTAACAAAATGTTCGTCAAAAGAGTCGAATAAAATGTAATTACAACTTTAAAAATACCAATTGTTAAAGTTGTCAGAGACACGGCACCCATGATACTGACAATAAGCTTAATCGATATATTCGTGTGCGCATGCGCAGCGGGTAGAGCCTACCAGGATTGTAAACACATAGCACACGTGGCTTAAGTTTACGAAGTCTTTTGTCTCATTGTCTGAGATTATTTTCCAGTCAAATTTTCTTAATACACCAATGATCCAACGCTTTAACCACATAGAACATTAATACTCAGCAGTATACTTGTCTTCCGCCTACGTCGTGTTTCACAAAAGCAGAACAGAAGTATATTGGAAAAACATCGGTCTGTCGTAAATTGGCCGTAATTAAATGCATTCTAATTGTAATTGCTAACTCTGGCGTAACACATGCTGACTGCAATCACTGCATTCATGGCTTATGAAAAAGCTGATGATGACAACTCGATGGTAATCAATAAAATAAAATAATGGGCTTCAGCAGCAGCAGCATTTCTAGTGCGCCACTCACACGCACTTTTGTTTTTCACTGACAGCCTGTGACAAAACTGCAGTGATTCAGATCTTGCAATGCGGATACAATCTACATAAGGTCTATTGTGCGGCTATATACGGCCTACTTTACAACAACAGGCCTACGCTAAAAAATTATCGTCGTCGCAACTTCCCTTTAATGCGTTCAAAATAATATATATTGACCTACAGTATATATGCCCTTAGCCCTATATAATATATAATACACACACACACACACACATATATATATATATATATATATATATATATATATATATATATATATATATATATATGACCTACCTATAGGACCTACTCTATACTTTATTTGTTATCATATTTAAACATCCATTAATTATATAGGACTAATTCTACATAATATCGACTGCCTCGACTAGACTAAGTGGAAGACAAATTTGCGAATTGCGACCCTAAACAATTCGCCTTTTCGCGCGGAATTCCTAATAAGAAATTATGAACCGTGACGAATAGGCTATAGCTACCATTGTACCAAGGACGTCAGGCCGAACAAGCATGCGTTTGACTTTGATTGTGTGACATATGACGTACAGGACGTACAAATTAAGAGATTGCAGGGCTTAGCGAAGATAGGATTAATACAGATTTCCATTTCGGGTACCGGTAGGCTTAAACTCCCTAAAGCGATGAAACAATTAATGTAGGAACGTAGGCTACCTGAGTGTATACATCTACATTTACTCATCTATAGGGCCTGTTATTTGCGACAGAGATGCTGTATCAGTGGCGTACGTAGGCAAGGGGGTTTCGGGGGTTAAACTCCCGGGCACCCCCATTGGCTCCTGGAAAAAGTTTTTTAAGGTTATTTTTCCATTTAAGAAAAAATAGCAAAAAACAGGGTTTCCGGCCATAATCCCCCCCATCAAAAATTCCTGGCTACGCCACTGTGCTGTATATTTTGTAGTAGACTATATAGGCCTATAGTAGCTCTGTTACCGTGTCAATTAAGCAACGTCGAAACCACTTAAGAAACATAGGCCAAAATAATGGCATAGGCCTATTAATTGTCAATATAATTATCGTCTGCAGAATAATTGATGCTGGACTCGGAAGCTTTCCGCGAGTTGCATTGGCCTAATCATCCCTAATGCAAATGACGCCACTATAGTTGATGAATGGGTCTCTAAGAGCGGCTCTATATAAATTTACAAGTACTACAGCATCAGAGTGCACAAAACGATCAGAGAGTCTGGTGTATTATAGTTATTGATAGGCATAGGCAAAGAGCTGGAGTAGCCAAGGCCTATATGATTACACGTAGGTCTCATATGATATGACTCCTATAGTGTAGGCCTTCTATATAGGCATACTGCAGTGTCTCGTGCAAACGCCAATTAACTGATATCAAATCGCTCTTTCGACAATCTTCCAAGTTCTAATACGATGCAGCGCTCGTTAATAAGTTGGCGCTTTGCACTTCGCTTCAGAGTAGACAAACACTTAAAATAATAATGTGAATTTCACAAAGTAAGCGATTACGATTAGTGTGGCCGCATGTGCCTCTAGGCCTACATGCTTTCCAATATATTAGGCTATATTAAATCTTTGCTGCAATCAAGGTCGCAGCTATAGGGGTATTTTGAGCGTTTGAACCACCCCTCAATGAGACAACCTACAATAAAAATTAAATAATGGATCTACTGGCATAGCCTATCGATACCTATACGATGTAAGAATTACATTGTATAATAAGCCGAATCGACATCTCGCGCGTGCGCAATGGGTCGGGTCAAGAAAGGTCGATTCTGGGCAGTGGCGCAACCAGGGGGGTGCTGGGGGGTGCTTGAGCACCCCCAGGGCTAAAAGGGTGACCCACGCAATTTTTCCAAATCCGATGAGTTTTTTGTGGGTGGGGTAGGGGGGTAAGGGGGTCTTTCAGTCTTTCAGATTACACAATCAAGCAAGTTCCTTCATTCTTCTGTATTATAATTTTAGCCAAATTATTCATGATTCATAAAGCACTTGATTTTAGTGTTTAGCTGGTCTACCTGAGTTTGACTGGGTCTCGAGAATTTGCCTATAGATCCTGTGCCTTTACATTACAGTATCTCACCAATTTATTGATTATGTTGCCACTTAATTGATACTAGGGGAGACCGGGGCTATATGTTACAGGGGTTATATGTTACAACGATCATATATATGGTGTTTGCTTATCTGTAGCGTATATCTATGTTCCAGCGCATGCGCCGAGTTGTCCTGCAGGTATAATGGCGGATCTGTTGATTTATTTGACATCGTGACCAATTTAGGGTAAAAAAACGTTTATCCAGCTGATATTTTTTTCAATGGCAAGTGCGCACTTTTGTAATTTCTGCGGCCAGTTTTAGTACTTTGGTGGTCATATTCGGCGTGTTGGTGGCTTAGTGATATGTGTTTATAAACAGAATATTACTAGTGATGTAGCTTGACAGTTGTATGTGTGAAATCTTTTTGTTTCCGAAGATGTGCCTAGGGGTTATATGTTACATATGCCTAGGGGCTATTTGTTACATATGTAACATTATAGGGGGCTATATGTTACATACGTAAGATATAGCCGCTAGGCTATATGTTATGTATGCAATCTATGTGTAGTATTACACATAAATAGCACACATGCATGCATTCATCCATTAAACATAATTACAGATACACGATTACATACATACATGGACATGATACATAATACACATATACACGATTATGCAGATATATAATTACATACCTGCCTATATACATACGTGAATACATACAAATATGCATGCAAACATACATACATACATACATACATACATACATACATACATACATACATACATACATACATACATACATACAACATACATACATACATACATACATACATACATACATACATGTAATGCATGTATGCATTCATACATACATACATACATTCATACATACATACATACATACATACATACATACATACATACATACATACATACATACATACATACATATATACATACATACAATCATGTCATACATACATACATACATACATACATACATACATACATACATACATACATACATACATACATACATACATACATACATACACACATACACCCATACATATATGCAATCGCACTGATGGAAACGATTATTATGTAGCCTATGCCACAACTGTACTCTGACTACAGGCCTAAGCTTAAGTAGACCCATTTAACTGATTTCTGATTTAACTAGCAGTTCAGTTTATTTTTGTCATTGATGTTCTTGTTTAATAATCACTACATTTACTGTAAAAATGTCAATTCTACCTGTGTAACATTGCAACCCCGGGGATTGTAACATGTAACCCCACTATCGGGGTTATTTGTTACATTCCAGTCGCTTGTCTAAAACCAATATTGCTCAAAATACATTAACTATCAACACAATCTACTGTGACCAATATCTGTGTAACATATTGATATACTAAACCCCCTTGGTCTTAGGAAAACTGAGGTGCTGAGGAACAGCCAATTTACAAAAAAGTGAAAATTGTAACATATAACCCCGGTCTCCCCTACCGTGTGCAATTTGTTTGGCAAAATTTGGCGAAATGATGGCAGTTTTTAGTTGCTGCATGTTTGTTATTATAATTATTGCCTTACATAAACTGCTATATTATACCATGATCTTATTTCCTGCTATATAATTATAATTTTAATATTTATTTTTATAATATAATTATGATACTATCATATGATATTATGATGTGCATAACTTACGGTACTGTTATTGACGGATATTTAGGGCGATAAGGGAGACGTAGGTAATTGTTAGGCAACAGTATGAAGTCTTAAAACCCAAAGTTTGTGGTATAACTGGACGGATATGCTTATATCCCCCCCAATATGTCATAAATATTTAATAAAGAGGCTTATTATTAAAAATTTCTGCAATGTTATCAACTGTTTATCCATAATGAACATTTGGTTAGACAACCTAAAACGCTGTCATTACAGTGTAAATTATAAACAACTCTAAGACGATGGGAGGGGAATTTATTGGAATCTTATAAAATTATCACATCTCTGAGCACGAAAATCATGAGTTAGGCCTATTTTGTAAAAATGACAGCTTTAAAAGTCAGGGTGCACTTTGCAAATCCCATAATTTTTAAGTAATTGTGAGGTAACACTCTGAAATTTAAAATTAAAATCTATGAATATCAGCATTGAAAATGAGCAATTTTATTAAGATGACAGCTTAAAAGCCTACCATTACAGTATGGAAATTAAAAAATAAAAATGGGGAGGGGCATTGAAATCTTACACCATGTCTTTCAGCAATGAAATCACGATAAATTTCGCTAAAATGACACCTTAAAATGATACCACTGCAGGGACTAGAAAAACACAGGTTATTGGGGGGATGGGACTAGATTAAACACTGGTTATTAATTCTGCCACTCACGGGCAGAGAAAGACTAAGGCCCTTTGTTTTATCTAAACAAATGGAAAAGGACATTAATTTTTAAAGTCCTAAACCGTGTTTTTCAGACGTTTTCATGACTCTATCGCTCATAAATACAGCTGGCAAACAAGAGCCTGAAACGCGTTCTAGCTGATGCCAAAAGTAAAAAATGCGTTGGTTTCTGGGGATCCGCCCCAGACCCCGCTGGGGGAGCCTACGACGCTCCCCAGACCCCCTAGTCGGCATTGGCTTTGTGCCTTCGGCACTCGCTGCTTCGCACCTTCAGCGCTTACAATAATAATTCTGAGCACCCCCCAGGAAAATTTTCTGGTTGCGCCCCTGATTCTGGGCATAGAGATAATAATAATTTAATGAAACATTTACACTATTTATAGACCGCCTATCTGATTCTGTCAAATATTGTAGGCCCTAGGCCACTAATGAGTTTTCGAAGTTTTCATGCAACTTCACAAATAATCAATAAACTTGTGCAGTAGTAAGTTAATTGTAGAAAAAGCGAAAAAGGACTAAAAAAATTAAGCCTGTGGAGAGAGCAGTTCTGTGCGTTGCACAATATTAACTTTTTATGTGAACCGCCGTTTAGATCTCCTTAATTTTCCTTCGGAAAGCAAATATCCAAATGGAAGAAGACGATGGATCGATCTGAATGTATAGGTTGAGTCAGCGGCGCCCGCAGGATTTTTTTCTTGTACGCACAGAAATTTTCGATGGAGGGGCGATCGAACAGGAGAAAATTTTCGGTCGACGAAAAAACTGATGATTTTTTTAGTCATCGACCAAAAATTTCCCAAAAACATACCTTTTCTATCCGCCGAAAAAACTGATGACCTTTTTTTTTTTAGCAAAATTTACCAAAAACATATCTTTTCTTTCCGCCGCTGTACGCACTTACCTATTTGCGTACGTCTGCGGGCGCCGCTGCTGTACGCACTTGCGTAAGTGCGTACGCCTGCGGGCGCCGCTGGGTTGAGTTGTAGGTAAATGTACAATCCTATAATAATTGTATTATATGGCACCGACCGTGACCGACGCCGTATCTAACAACCAGTTGGAAGAAATGTTTTGGATAGCACGTAGGCCTACGAGCAGGCCCTATGTGAAAATTTCGCAATCTGTGAGTTGCAGTAGAGTAATAATCCTGTGCAATCGATCGATTCGGGAATGTATCTTACCATCGTCACAGAAGCGATCTATCTTAATTGATCCCGGTATTTAAAGGCGACGACTTGGACCCGGCCAACCCGGTGAACTACCGATTGCAAACGTCTCGTTCCTATCCAGGATCATTGAGATGGTGGCGGGTCAGCTCATTGCGTACCTAGAGAGGAAAAAGTTACTTTCACCTTTCCAATCCGGTTTCAGAAGGTATCATTCAACCGAAACTCTGTTTCTCGGACTTCTATCTGACATCTAGGCCTATGAGCCATTGACAGATCGGAACTGACCTTGCTCGCCCTTTTCGACGTCAGCGCAGCTTTTGATACTGTAGACCATAACATCCTACTTAAGCGGTTGAATGTTTCGTTTGGGCTGTCTGGTAATTTTCTGGAGTGGATCGGCTCTTTCCTGCATGGGCGTACTATAAGCGTGGTCCATGGCTGACTATAGGTGTCGGTGGGTCCCTGCTCCATATGGGTTGCCTCATGGTTCAGTTCTTGGTCCCATCCTATACATTTTATATACCGCTGGTTTTGACCTGCTTCTTGCAGAACATGGTGCCTTTAGCCAACCCTACGCTGATGACACATGCACAGGCGTACATGCACTGCCTCTCACCTAACCCTCCTTCTGAGTTCTGATCTGCGTATTCTTTTTCCTACCTAAAAGAACACGCAGATCAGCAGGAAGGTTATACAGAGTGGTCAGCCAGACAACTAATAAAAGGAACGCCGCTGCGTCTTTGACCGAAGTGATAGCAGTGGCGTAGGCAAGGGGGTTTCGGGGGTTAACCCCCCCATTGGCTCCGGAAAAAAGGTTTTTAAAGGTTATTTTTCCATTTAAGTAAGAAAAATAGCAAAAAACAGGGCTTCCGGCCATAAACCCCCCCATCAAAAATTCCTGGCTACGCCACTGAGTGATAGGCTTTATTGCAAATGACAAAAACGAACAATGCTTAGGCTATACATACATGCGAGTCATAAAATAAAGATATTCAGAGAAATGTTCATAAATCTTGCCTGAGCGACTAAGTGTCGTCTCCTGCAGTCAAATCCAAGAATTCGCACGGCAGCTCATTCGTGTACGCGGATTCAACAATAGGCACATTGTCTTCGGTGAATAGAAAAGAAAGCTGATTAAACAATAGCAGGCTGGTCGAAAAACAATAGCAAGCTGTTCGATTAACTATTGTCAGGCAAGCGATCCCAACCGCCTGTGTCGCTCTCTTGATAATCGCTGTCGCTATAATTAGCCTAGTCCACAGACGTCAAACCTAAAGACGACAACATTGCGTTTTCCGATCGAGTCGTTTTTCTGTATAAGCGCAAGTAAGTAGCCTAACTATTCCACAGCATGCATGACATCGTGCGTATACATTAGCGTTGATTGGAACCTATATTGGACACTGCGACTGCGACGCCGTCCTACCTGAGAACGACGACGACAACGACGACGACGACGACGACGACGACGTCTCCATGGGAGTGCAGCAGATAAGGTCCATGTGCCGTCGCTAAGGCAAAGCACACGTAAGGCGATGCCACCGCCACGACCGACGATGCTATGCATTATCGTGTAAGACGACGACGACGACGACGACGACGACTCGGTCCGTCCTTCTTCTCTCGCCAATGTTTGCTTTCGAGTTGAAGTATAATCAGCGCCAGATTTACGTGCACGGCAGCGGCGGCGGGGCGCGCTCAATAGGAGGAGCAGCGCCGGCGCCGTGTGCTGCGTCACTCCCCCGTTCTCCCCTCTGTCGTCTTCGGCATGCGTGTGATAATATTATAGAGACGAAGACCGATTAGCAAAGACGGGTGATGTGCGATTTATTCCTTCGATAATATGCTAGACCACAATACGTACATATATACACACGTCATGGAATAATGGACGATAGAGAACTGTACGATCATTTCGATGTGTATAATTATAGGCCGGGTGGCGGATATACTGGCCACGCATTCAGTAGGCCTGTACATTCTGGTGTCATGTAGGCCTATAATTATATAGCCTACATATATCTTATCCATAGCTTATATATAATTATATGTATGTATGTATGTATGTATGTATGTATGTATGTATGTATGTATGTATGTATGTATGTATGTATGTATGTATGTATGTATAAGCCTATCTGAATCTTGTACAAAGATGGCTCATGTTACTGCACTGCGTTTGTCCAGAACATGCGTGCATTATGGATTTTCTATCACGATGTCATATTAGGAGAGTGCTGGTGCATATAATGCATAATAATGACTTTATACCATAGGCTATATGCATTGCCCTATCTTACCTATAGCGGCTATTATCCTACCAATACCCGGCTCTGTCGTATGCCCAACTATAGCAGGGCTTTTTTAACGTGCAGTTGTACACAAAATGTGCAGTTGTAGAAGTACTTCTGTACAGTTAAAACTGGCAAAAAGGTCATTGCCCTCCGATTGGAGGTAATTTACCATGGAAAATGGGAGTTTTGCAGTTCTAAAAATTCCTTAAAAACAGCCCTAAATTATAGGCTCACTTCCGTCGACTGGCATCTCCTAAAAATTTCTGTGGAGATCGCTTCTTTTGAAAGCTAAGGTCATATTCCGCTGCAGCATGCAGGGCCGCATTAAGGATGGTGCGGTCCCGGGTGCTGTGATTACCCTCCATGTCAGTAGGCCTATAGTGACGCTTACATGTTGGAGTTTAGCCTAATATATCGGCCGAAAATTAATACGATTCTTCAAGTTACTGCTTGCAATTTTTGAGCCGCTGGAACGTTTTCATTTCCAATAAGTCACCTGATATTCCTGGAGCCTCTTTTTGTCCAATTTCTCGACCATAACTAAAAAACAAAACGACTAAGAAAGAGCATAATAAACGACGAAAACGAAATAGGAAGAACATAACTAAGAACGAAAACGAAAAAAAACTAAGAACGAAAACGACTAAGAACAGAAGCGAAAAAGAAGAAAAACATATCTAAGAACAAAACCGAAGGCAAAGAACGTAACCTAACTAAGAACGAAAGCGAAATTAAAGAACATAGCAAAAAACGAAAACGAAAGCAAAGACCCTAAAAATACGACTAAAAACGAAAACGACCAAGAAAGAACATAACAAACATCGAAAATAGAAGTTACTCAAATAGCAACGAAAATAAAAAGAACGAACGTAGGCTAACTCACAACAAAATCGAAAAGAAAGACCATAATTAAAAACAAAGAAAACGGAAAGAACAAAAGTGACAACGAATACGAAAAAGGCCTTAAATGACAGCGAAAACGAAAACAAAGAACATGACTAAAAACGAAAACGACTAATAAAGAGAGAAAACAAAATGAAGAACATAACAAATAATAAAAAATCACCAAGAAGAAAACATAATAAAGAAAAAAACAAAAGGACATAATAAAACTGAAAACGAATACGAAAAGAAAACTTAAATAGCAACGAAAACGAAAAAAGAACATAACTAAGAACAAATTGAAAAGAAAGACTGTAACTAAAAACGAAAACGACTAAGAAAGAATAAAACAAACGACGAAAACGAAAGAAGAACATAGCTAAGAACAAAAAGAAAGAACAAAACCAAGAACTAAAAACATAATAAAGAATTAAAACGAAAATAAAGAACATAACAAAGAATAAAAACAACTAAGAAAGAATATAAAAAGAACGAACTCGAACAGAAAGAACATAACATAGAACGAAAACTACTAGGAACAAAAGCAAAAAACGAAAACCACCAATAAAATAACATACTTAAGAACAAACTCAAAAGATAGAACATAAATAAGAACGAAAATTTAAAAGAAAAAACATAACTAAGAACGAAAACACCTGAAAACGAATAAGAAAGAGCACAACAAAGAACGAAATAGAGAACAAGAAATATAAGTAAGAACAAAATGAAACTAAGAATATAACAAAAATGAAAACGAAAACAAAGAAGAAAACAAAGACAAAACGCCTAAGAAGGAACATAACAAAGAACGAAAAGGACAGAAATAACATAACACAGAACGTAGCCGTAAAAAATAATTAAGAACGAAAACAAAAAAGAACATAACTAAGAAGAAAAACCAAAAGAACGTAACTAAGAACGAATACGACAAGAAAAAACATGAATAAAAACAAAAACGAAAAGAAAGAGCATAACTAGGAACGATAATGACAAGAAAAACATAACTAAGAACAAAATCAAAACAAATATTATAACTAAGAACGAAAATGAAAATAAAGAACACAGCAAAGAATGAAAATGGCAAAAAGAAGAAAACGAGAAAGAACGAAAACGAAAAGAAAGAACATAGCAACGAACCAAAACGATTGGGAACAAAAGCAATTAAAAACACAAACGACTGAAAAAATAACAGACCTAAGAACAAAAACGAAAAGAAAGAACATGACACAAAAGGAAAATGACTAGGAACAAAAGCAGAAAAGAACGAAAACGACGGAAAAAATAACAGGCTCAAGAACAAAACCGAAATGAAAGAAAATAACTAAGAACGAAATCGACTAAGAAAAATCATGACTAAGAAAAAAAACAGAAGAAAGTGCACAACCAAGAACGAATTAAATCGACTAAAAAACGAAAACGACTATGAAAGAACACAGCTAAGAACGAATAAAACAAGAAAAATATTATACCCAAGAACGGAAACGATAAGAAAGCACATAACTAAAAACGAAAATGACTAAGAACAAAAGCGAAATAGAACGAAAACGGAGAGAAAACAGACCTATAGGAGCTAAACCGAAAAGGAAATAACGTAACTAAGAACGAAACGAAAGAACATATAGCTAACATCGAAAACGAAAGCAAAGACCATAAAAAAACTTGCCAAACTCACCAACATTTCAAAACGGGGTTAGGATTTGGTGGAAATATATATTATGGATAGGCCTACGTACTGCTGTGGTTTTTTAAATTTCAGGCAAATGCTTATAAGTTTTGACCGAATTAGGTCAGTTTTCGTTGGGGTCTACTTTTCATCGGGCCATGCACATAGGCTACTATATACTATAGGCTATTAAATTTTATCATCGTACATGTAACATCATGATCCTCAATAATATTATTATCATGAAGTCCATTCCCACGGGCAGGTGTGGTGAAGGATAACACCCGATCAATTCATTGTACAACGAACAGCTACAGGGTCGACGACATTTAACTTAAGTCATCAGCTGATAACAATATTATTATAGGTCTACCGCAGCTATAATCACGTAGGCCTACTTTATCCTACATCTTCAGATATTCTCAGCAACTCTCGGTCAATTCTTAAAATAATCGTTGCCATTGGCAGCCGTCACGTGGCCTAAACGGCCATCGGCGAAATTTTTAAAGACGCTAAGGAAAGAAGACGAGATCATTTAAATATTACTTTGTTTGCTGACAAATTTCTTCGACAAATACGTACGATCTTCGAAGTCACAAATAAAACTGTTGATTTCGAAAACGATGTATAAATCGAAAGTTGACGGTTACGGAAACAACTAAATTTTCGCAATTTTTATGAAGTTTAGACGAATGATTACTTCGTGGACTCTTCGAACCAGCTTCGAACACTGATATCAGCTGATGACGTCATTATCTTCATTGTTTTATTTATAGCTGGATTTAATATTTTTCGTTTTCTGTAGCGCCATACTCAGTGGTAATGGTGCCGAGTGGCAGTTATGATGATGGTAATTTCTTATTGTTATTATCAATATTATTATTTTTTGTCGATTAAGGTAATATTATTATTTTTTTCGTTTAAGGTAGAAAGGATACCTTTGGCTCTAAGAGATTAAAACCAGTGTGAGAATTGTGGAAAAATAACTGGGGGGGGGGGGTTGGCCTATGTTAAACTTGGAATTGGGGTGTGAAAAACAGAGTTTACTATGGGGCACTAAGAAAGACTGGGGGGGTTGAAACCCCCCAACCCCCCCGGCAATTCTCACCCTGATTAAAACTGAGTGTCGCCCTTCTCTTCTTTCACTCGTTTTTCTCTTGCCTCAAGCCCTCCAATCCTGCCTTTCTCTCAGGAGTCAGTGGGAGCGCTTCTGAAAGTCTTTTGCTGAGAGAAGCGCTTTGTAAATGGTCATATGGAATACAATAATTGTTGCTGCTGCTTCTGCTACTACTGCTGCTGCTGTTGTGCATTTATAAACGCGCCACTCAGCGATTCAATTCAGTGTCAGCAGCCTATCAATCAGAGCGTGAACAACTTAATACTTTGCTTCAGAAAAACCATTGCGGTGACTTGTTTAGTTTTTATCAAATGGCAATAATTATACAGCTATAGTCGTTGAAAGCATGTTTTGATTCTACCAATCATATAAAGGCATAATGTTGCCGCGATCTCCTTGTATCGCAGAAAATGCGGCGCCAACTGACGAATGCAAGGGATATCATAGGTTAATCTCGAACCAAAACAAAAGAAATTAAATCTAGCAATGCATCTGATTATCTATTTATCCTTTCTAAAATAATATTATATTGGCTCAATTTTTAAATTTTCTATAATTTTTTTTATATTCGCTATTACACATTAAGCGAGATTTTGAGGGCTTCAAGAGTTTTGAGATTAACTGTCGCGATGGTTACTGCAAGTTTACCACTTTTCCAACATGGCGACTGTTTGAAACTTTGGAATTAATATCATGACCGGCTTGGACTACAAAAGAAACAAAAATGCCTAAAAAAGCAGGGAAGAAAGGGAAGAAAGGAAAGAAGGGGTATGTCATAAACAGTTATGAGACAATAATTCTTTTTCTTAATGCAACATACAGCAGCTTGGTGCGCGATAGGGCGTGCTTCGATCGGTGCGCTATTAATTTAGGAATTTATGCTGTAGACTTTACAGCACTTGTGCAGATGACATTGTATTATAATATCTGGGCTCTCACTATAGTGTTCTCTGCGCGCTTATCCATCCCAAATGTTTAAGTTCATAAAAAGATAAGTGAAGGGTAGAAGCAGCTCATGGTGCGTGGATGTGGCTTAATATAACCTCATAGATGACCATTTAACTGACCTCAATAGGTGCAGCTTATGAAACTATATGTCAAGTAAGTAAGTAAGTATTGCCTTTATTTCTCTATTTGCAAATGCACTATTGGGTATCGACAAATAATGCGATATAACACATATAAGTAATAATGCAGTTTAGTAACATACATGAATAGTAATGTGGCACAAATGTTAATAAGTTAAAGCATTCTAGTAATGAAAGCTTTTCTTTCTTTTGTTGGCAGTGTCAAATGAAATGTTCAGTGAATATTAGAGTGTAGTTTAGATGCAAGTAAAAGAATTAAAATTGAATTACTGATCGAATGTCTTGAACCCCAGAAGTGTCCCTTTTACACTAAGATTATTGGAGGAAATTTATAGGGAAAATTATATTTAGAGGTAGTTCAAGTCTCAAAGTTTATGAACTTTGTAGAATGTACTTACAAGTGATTTGAGTATTTAGAGTACGTAACAAAGAGTACTAACAGAAAGAAGCTGAAGCAGAGCAAGGTGATCAGCATCCTGTCCTAAGCTCTTTGCTCTTTCTGCAACAACAAAGTTGCCTTATGATCTGACATCTTTGTTCTGTCCACAGCTGCTGCCAGTGGCATTGGAATATTTAGCATTTAGACCCGTAATTTGCTCGTTGTGAGCATCCAAAATGTAAATGCCCAAACAGCTCTGTCAGTCGTATTGTAATCGGTTCAATCGTATTGTAGTCGGTTCAATCGTATTGTCATCGGTTCAATCGTATTGTCATCGGTTCAATCGTATTGTCATCAGTTCAATCATATTGTCATCGGTTTACTCTTCATCGTCAGCTGATGAACTGTCGCAAGATGCTATTGGTTCAACTCATGCACTCTTTATATTATGTGGCTAGTCTGTGATTTGACAATGCATAGCAAACAATTGTTTCTGTCTATCGGCTACCTGTTTCTCCTTTGCAACTAGTTTGATCTCTGTCTTCCCTTTTTATGCTGTGCCAACAAAAAAGTCTTTGTCTTCTTGTATTTTTGTCACGTTGATGGCATTAGTATTAGTATGAGTAATGTCAAGTTTTTGAGACAAATGTTCTTTTTCTTGTCTTTGCATCTTTATCGTAAAACAAACATACATGACTATATTTAGTAAAGATATGTAATTACCGGTAAGCAAAATGAGCAAAATGTGTGAAGAAGTGACTGATTATAGTTACTGAATGTTTTAATGTGTGTGATGACTCAAGAAAATGCCTATTGATCAATACTGGTAATTAGGTTTTCAAAATGCCAGCCAGTTAATTCAGCTTATGTGGTATGAGAAACTGTGGCATCTTCTAGCAACCTGGAAATATTTATCAATAGCCATCAACGCCATTCATATCTTTTGCCTGAAAGTTTTGAAAGTAAAGGAAAGGTATGAAAGTGTAAGAAAATTGCATTCTCCACTTCAAAACTAAGCACTGCCCTGATGCATCTAAGCAATATAAGATTGAGCACTCCCAATGGATTGATGGTCCAACGGCCAATGCAAGAGAAATCCTAATCTGTCAGAGTTGGTCTCCAGAAGTGCAACACTTGCATGAGCTCAAAGATAGTTTCACAGAAGGGTAAGGAAGATGAATGAGGCATCCACTTGTAGCAGATTTAAGATATTCTGCTTTGTGGTTTATAGTTAATGCATCCTTTGATATTTTCAGATGAAGAATACATTGAGAAATTACTATTAAGTGGACAAATATTAAAGTTTAAACAAATTAATTAATTAAATGTGTGCCAGTTATGATCATGGATGAGTGGAGCTGGTTGGATTAATATAATCTTTTTTATCCTGTGACTTGATTTTGACAGGAAAGTGCTGACAATGTCTGCTCATTCTGGTAGATATTTAACAGTTTATTTTTGTGTTTGTTTCAATAAGGACTTATAACACACGCTCTCTTGTGAGTCATAGCTTTGTGACAAAAAATGTGACTTACAAAATGTTGTTAACTAGTCACAGTTTTTTTTATTAATGTTTTGTGTTCGGTAATTTTATTTGATGTTTGGTTGTTGTTCACATGTTTTTGATTAATCATGATTTGCTGGTGTATAGGAATGCCATTTTTATAGAAACCTATTAGCTTATTACTCAGTAGTTATGGGTTGATATTTATTGATATGCGGTTTAACAAATTTATTGTGTTAAATTGGGATGGCAAAACATTTTATTATGTTGCTATGAGGAGAAACCATTTCTTGACAAAACACTGTATGAGTTTCATTTAATTATGTTTTGAGCATGGGTATGCTGCATAGTTTGATGTCTTTAGTGAATACTTGCACAGTTGACTTTACTTGTAAATTCATTTAGTTATGCTTATTCACTGTTTTTCTTAATTCAATACCTTCGAGCACACGTTGCACACACTTTGAAAGGTGAATGTTTGCACATCTGACTTGTATTAGTTATCTTATATTAGATAATTTAATGATAGATGATATTTATTCCTTCTGTGCTGGCTGTTAAGCATTTATAGCTCAACCATTAATCATTAAATTAATCATTAATAATAAATTCATCATTTATTGCATTGTACATTTTTGCTGTGATACCTAATGCAGACCGTATCTGTGATGGCAATTTCTTCCTTTATTCATTTATTTATGTGTTTGGTTCAGGTGTAATTAAACAGGATTAATATTGAACAGATATGATGTGAAACAAATGTATGAGTTTCATTTACTGTCACAGACACTTATCTTTGTTTTTGTCAAGCTATATATCAGTTCATCTAAAAAGCATTGCATAGTGTGTCTAATTTGGTATAATTAGTAAATAATAAAACATGTTGAATCCTTATTACCTCTTTTATTATACTGAAATTTATGTTAACCTAAAATGTGGCTTTATTACTGTCTCTCTTGATGACCATTTTAATTAATTAAAATTAGTGAAGAATATATTGCTAACTGCATTGCAACTAGCTCTATAAGAATTGGTGTGGCTACAGAAGGATTTTATAGCTTCTGAGCCTCCCTAAATGTCTATGAGCCTCCTTATTGTCTATGTCAGAATGCCATATTATTCATCTTTACTGACACATTTGTGTACTTCATGTTTTGATTGATTGAATGATTGAACCAATGAATGAATGATTGATTGATTGATTAAAGGTAAACCATTTTCTTGTATTGTAAGTAACTCACTGTATCTGATTGAATCTGCCGTGTCTGACTCTTGGTGGTGGGATAAACATGAAAAGTATGATTGGAATTCTCTTTCTGTATCAGTTCAACTTGATTGGTCTCTTATGTCTTTTCAATGTCAGCTCAAGACTTATCTTTTCAAATTGCTTATCCACGATATCGAGCATTAAGTCTGCTCCTTTATCGATTCATCTTCTTCATTTTGATTTGATTACAGATTTCGTTCAATGCTGCATTAGTTGACATACATTAGTACATTAGACACAGAAGTTGCTCATGCACCTACTACGACCCATGGGGCGCGGTGGTGTAGTGGGTATGAACGTTGCCTTGCAGCCAGAGGATTGCAGGTTCGAATCCACCTCAAGTTGCCGCATAGGGACCTTGAGCAAGTCCTTCACTCTCAATTGCTCAGCACTTCCGCGTTAAACTCAGATGCAGTGTTCGTGCTGCAGTCAGAAGCGCCTCTGAGTAGAGATCATGCAGGGGCGCTATAACAAGTGCACATACAAACAAACAAACAAACAAACATGCTGAGTAAAGCATCAGTAACCCTATAGTCTGATTTGTATCTATGTTTCTTGAGTGTCTTTCTTGTTTGTCAGAATGTCTGTACATTAGGTAACATTAGAAAAGATTGTATGCGAAACACAGTAAAATAAAGATTTATTGCTAAGTGAAATCGAAATTTGTCAAACTGAGATAATGAAGTTCTGCTGATTGTGCAAATCTCGTTTGCTGCTCTGCTTGAAATAGTGGAAAGAAAGGAAAGAAGTCAGCAGCTAAGGATGCCAGCATTAAGACAATGGCTGAGAACAATGCTGCCATCTGGCAAGCAAGGTTGGAGGTGGCAGAGCAATCACGAGTTGATCACAGGTAAGAAACAATGCTGTGATATTTTCTAACCTTTAACGTCCTTAATAAAGACATGTGATAATTTGACAATTTGCTTGAGCATGTTTTGACTGAGGGTTCATGAGGTCAGTGTTCGTAATCGTAATGCGAATCGGTGTTATGATTTTTTGGGATTATTATGGCCATTTGCATCTCTTATAATAGTTATTGTCTTTCTTATGGTTAGAAAGTTCTGCCAGTAACTGCAATATCGCCTTTGCTGGCTTGCGACAGCGCACTATCATTCGGATTCAGGCGGTCATTAATGCTGCAGCTCAGCTAGTCCTGCGATTAAATAAGTTCGACCATATTTCCACCGCGATCCGGGACCAGCTTCAGTGGCTTGGAATAGGCAAGCGCATCAAGTTCAAACTTTGCACCATGATGCACAAATGCCTGAACAACCATGCACCACCCTACCTCGTGGACAGCATCAGATCGCTGGCAGACGATCCTAGTAGGTCATGTCTGCGGTCGTCCAAGACCGCCGACATATCCGTCCCTGCAACAAAAACTAATGCAGTGATCGTGCCTTTCGGGTCGCTGGCCCACGCGTCTGGAACAGTCTTCCAGCATCAATTCAAGAAATAAAAACTCAATCTGTTTTTGGGAAAAAGTTAAAGCTGCTTTCGAGCTGCTTGCATTTATGCTGAACTTCGACAATAGTATTATGTGTGTAACTGTGTAAAGCATCCTAGAAGTAGCTTGCTACCGACGATGCTATCTAAATTGTCTTGATTACAATTACAATGCTGAGAATATGGGCTCGATCCTTGTCCGAGCCACTTGCTATGTAGGGACCTTGAGCAAGTCCTTAGCTCACAGTTGGATGGAAGGAAAGACAATGCTTTTGTTTGTGGTTCTTACCATTATTGTTCGACATTTGCAGAGAGCATGCCAGGCGTTTGGCGTTGGAGAATGAAACGCTTCAGAATGAAGTCCTGCAGACGGAGAAGGACACAATTGATGTCATTGGTTACCTCAAGAGACAGGATGAAGAGAAGGATATACAGGTGAGGAGCATGTCCAATGTCCAGCTGTATAAGACCGTTGGATAGAGTCCTGTCAATACACAATTTTATTTTAAGAATAAGGTACAAGTGAGTAGCTGAGTATGGAATAAAATGGTTTTTTGTTGGCAGAAATGGCAAGTTGAGAATGCTGTCCAGGTGAATGTTCTCCAAGTCAGTGTACTGTGCCCTGTACATAATGTAAAACTGATACATTGCAAGCAATTTTTTTATAATTCCAGTTTTTATTTATTATTATTATTATTGTTGTTGTTATTATTATAATTTTTTTGCCCTGAGGTACTTCATTCCCCCAGGGACTTGTGAACTATTATTAATTGAAGAATGAATGTCTGGTGGGTCAGGCCTCGTCTTCAGGGTGTGAGGCAAAAGAACCTTTGAAAGCGACCAGGTTGTGGCGTTGAATACAAATATAATTATTCTTAATTACTGTTACTAGAGATTATACTGTTTTAGATAATAAATTTGATTATGAATGTTACCATATATTTGTGCATTTTATGTTCATACCACTTACAGCCTGGGCTTAGGCTCAGTAACTCCAATGATAAGCCTGAGGGAGTATTTAGTCTTTTTATATATGGAACATTGATTGTTGTAAACAGAAGGTAGCAAGTGTTTTCAACAGACAATACAGATCCAATTTTGCACTTCAAAGGTGCCACCTAAGTGTATCGCAGCCAGTTGCATTCTGCATCAGCATATAGTGTAATGGCCACCTTGGGTTAACAACCAGTTAATGTGCATAATGTTGGTGGTTTCATATGGTTGAATGTTTCTTTTGTTGTTGTTATTGTGTTGTCAGATGGAGAGACTACGAAATGAGATGCAAAGGATTCAACAGGAACATGCCAAGGAAAAGGAAACCATTGTGAGGAACATTCAGTTTGTATTCATTTTTTGAACTGGCGTGTCTGGTGCATGAATAACTAACTGCATTACCTTAAGTTAGCTATCGATAGTTAAACTGTTTAGCCTTTTACCCAAAAGTTTTCGGGTTATTAGATTGGTGTTATTTTGGTGTTATTTAAATCACAAGACAGCCTTTCTATAATTTCTAATAATTATTAATGAATAGAAATTTTTGTCATGCCACCTCCAGTTAGTTAGATGTAGTTAGTTAGAAAATAGTAGGTTTAAGTTGTTTTAAAAATTGGAAAAATGATATGTAGAAGGCTGCCACTGAATGGATGGCATTGAATTCTATAGACATTGACCATTTTTGAAAGTCTTTCCATGGAAGAATATTGATCTGGATCTCTACTGGCTGGATCCTGGATGAGATTCTTTTTTGAGAGTATCTCAAAAGGTGCTGAATACCAGTAGATATGAAGATATATACATGAATAGTTGCATACGAGAATGCATACATGCATGCATAATATTATGTGAATATATGAATATATACATAACATTACATATACAGTTAAGCACACATCCATGCAAACAAATCTTCATGCTTGCATGGTCAATACTGACATGCATGTATCATTCATGCAAATATATGTACATGCAATACATATGTACATGTGAGTGGTTCCCAAATGTAGTGTTATGTTATATCGGTAAAGTGAAGTGTTAAGTGCTAGCTGTATTTCATTAGCATCAATGCATCATGTTACATTGCATTATTGTAGGTGACTGACTTCCAGACAAAAGTCGATGAACTGGAACAGACTCTTGCTCAGAAGATGCGGGAGGTTGAGATGATTCAAGCGGAACTGAAACTTGTTAAGGATTTTCGTCGAAAGAGGGTTCAGATGCAGAGAGAACTTGAAGAGGCATGTCATTGACATATTTAATGACTGTTCTTACTAGTTTCCTAGCTATTCAGGTTAAAATTTCTTATACTTTGTGGACTTGTTAACGTGAAGTCATTGGGGTCTTGTGATATGTTGCAGTGTGTAAACCAGGCTGCAGGTAAAAGTGATGACACTGAAACAGTCAATACTTGTTGCTGTACTGCAGTTCTTGCACAATGCATTAACCAATGTGGCATGCTATGTTAGTAGCCTGTTGGGACATGCCACTACTTTGTATTCAACAGGATGGCACATAAACCGGGAATGTGTTAACATGTCCACACTGTGATGTTTAAAAGGTAACATGGCATGCAGTGTATGATACAACTTTGACTTGATATTGCCCGCTTGGCAAGTTCAGGAGTGCATGGTTGCCTCAATACATACAGTTATATATACTCTTCAGAAGTGTGATCTCAAGTTGAAGATTATTTGGCTTGGCTGCGTATGCAGCCTCTGTTTCTGTTGTCCAGAGACTGGACAAAATCTACTAACCACCACTGTGTTTATCAACATTTATTTTTGACATCTACTGGCAAATGGATAACCAATTAATGTCAGAAGGTTTGGCATTCCAGGATAGTGGCATCATCATCATTATCATCGTCGTCATCATCATCATCATTGTCATCATCATCGTCGTCATCATCATCATCGAATAGTGCTGCTTAAAATCTTTTTGCTGCCAGGGTCTTATCTACATCACAGAACCATTCACTCATGCCTCAATATTTATTACAAGGTTAACACATTCAGTGAAAGAGAGACACAGCTCTTGATGACTTTCTGAAAATTCAGAGTTGTTAGAGTCTTCATATTACAACGAAAGACCAGCTTTCTTTGACTTTGGTTTTGCCTCAAAGCCCCGTATATTATGTATATCAGACATCAACAACAACCATTGTAGCAAGAGGACTAATGTGGTGTTTTCCTCAATTTGAAAAGATGGTGGAAAATGAAAAATAATGAAAATGTAGTTTCATTTGACAAAAGCAGCCAAAGCAGGCATCTATTTCAAGTGTTCATTTGATTTTTTTTAGCTTACTGAACATTATTTGATTTTGAAGCTCACTGATGCATTTGTTTGATTGCAGGCTACATAGATGCAAATAGGGATGTTTATCTATTACGGTATATCTGAACTTCAGATTTTTCTGTTTATCCATATATCTTTTTCATGTAAAAAACAATTGTGCATTTATGTATATACAGGCTACATCTGTTTTGAGAAGCACATTCATTTCCAAGCATATTCCACTGTTAAATTTAGATTTGTAGGAGAGCAGGAGGTGCTGTTGAGTGGTGGATGGTGGTGTTTGTTGGTAATGAATAGTGTGGGGCTGGTGTTACTGTTCATACATGTCATGTATTAATGGTGTTGATGATGATGATCATGTTTTACTTTTTCAGGTCAAGGAAACAATGCTTTTGGCTAATCAGGAGCATAAAGAAACACTTGCAAAACTGGAAGAAAGGTTTTTTGAAGAAAAGGTTTGCTAGTTTTAACAATGCTGAACAAGTTAATTGCAGATTATTTTTTCCATTTATTTATTGGTATAATACCTATTCATCTGCAGTGCTGTTCTTAGGTAATAGGTGTTATCTGTAGGGTTGCCATGGATACCAATACCCCCAACGTTTTGGACTGGACAGCACCGTACCCCACCTATCATTGTTGACATACAAAATGGCAAACTTTAATTGATACACTGACTGGCATTAAAGTGTTGATGCAGGAGATCAACCAAAGTAGTGCAATGAACAGCAATGTCTTCTAAACTTGAATCGCATAATTATGCTCTTGTATATGCCTGAAATTTATATTACACACTCAGGTTTACTTCTCAAGGACCTATGGTGTGATGTTTATTGGCAACTTAATAACTGTTTTCTTAATATCTATCAATTTTAGTTACAATCCGAAAATTTAAATGATACTTTTCCTGGGGCTTTCTTTCATCCTGTTTCAGTCTGTTATATCCATGGGTTAGGACATGATGATTTGAACAAGACTATAATGCAATTTATTTTATTTGTGTTATTTAGAAATTTTAGACAACATTTTTTTTATCCACTGAGCAAGTGATGATAATATGGAACACCTTTCAAACTATATTCTCATTATATTTGTTACTGCAGATGAAATTGCAGCAGGAAGCCAATCACAAAATTGCTGAACTTGCTGACAAAGCACACACGCAAGCTGTTGCGTAAGTCTTGACATGTTCCCTTCACGCTCGTTATTAGATTTTTAGTATGCTGTAAGCTTATGCTCTGAAATGGGACAACGCTTAAAATTTTCATTTTTTGCAATTCGGAAGACTAGTTCTCAGTTATGGGTGCATGTCTCATTATCCACTGCATCTTCATGCTTTGGCTTTATTTTTTAAGTAAATAAATATTTGGCTAGTGGCTACTCCCTTGGTAGAAAAAATTTGCCTTTTAAATTACTGCATATGCCAACGTTTTCCAGACTATGGGTCACAACCCAAAAGTGAGTTGCAAGCTGTGGCAAGTGAGGTGCCAAATTTGTTAGAAAGATTTTACTTTTATTTTTCAAAATAACATTTGGATTGGCTGGACTATGGCTGACTATTGTTGTTATGCATGTGTATATGAACAGAAAAGAAAAAAATATATTAAAAATATATTTGTTTGCAGTGTAAATTATAATTATACATGATGCATAAGCAATGAAATAAGTTTGGTTTGTCTTTTTACTACTAGGAATCTTGATGATACAACAAAGTCCGTCTACAAGGAGAACGTTCTATTGACAAAGTCATTGGCCTATCACAAGGAAGAGGCAGCGCTGCTGAAGAGGCTGAAGGAGAAACTGGAAAGGGAGAACGTGGATTTTAGAGCGGACAAGGAACTCAACGATCTGCTCGTCCACCAGAAAGTATCTGAAGCAAAGCAGCACAAGCAGCTCATCAAAGAGGTTCTCTTCTCGACCATGTAGAACTCTGCATGTTGTACATGTAATTGTAATTGTAAAGATATGAATCTTATATAGTGTCGAATGTACATATTTCTATAATGACTGTATAGCCTCGACCCTGTTTATTTTTGAATGATTTGATGAGATGAGGGCCTTCACAACCGCTGCAGTTTAATTGGCTGCATTTGAGGTCTCGTGCATAAACAATGTTAACCCGAAAATCAAATCTCTAAACCATTGGTATACACGAATCGATAGTATCTTCAGGCACAGAGGTGCATATTACCTACACAGTGTAGTTTGTCAGGCCAGTAAAGTGCTAACTAGTGATGTGCACGTTTGTTTGCTATGATCGTGAAACATTTTTTAAAACATGCTGTTCACATATTTGGCTACATTTTCGTTGACTGCTCTTCACTCTTCTCACCCCTGCTTGCATTGTGCATTGATCTTAACCAGTAGGATCTGTGTGCTAGAGTCTGATGAACTGTGGCCGTGAACTGTGAAGAATTAAGGAGTCAAATCTGCTGTTTAGGCTTGAAAATTAGGTTTAGTGTGAGTGTGTTTCGTGGACAAGCACCCAACTTAGAAAAACTAAACTTTTGGTCTGTGAATGGTGGAGTGCTTGCTGCACATAAGTGAACAATTGTGTTTGTGATAAAATTGAGCATTGTTGTTTAGATTAATCGAGGTAGGCCTACTAAACACAAGAGGTTGATTGCTGTAAGATGTTATTTTGCTTTAAATGATTGATGAGCTATACATAATTATTTTTGCATAATTTTACACTTTCATTCAGATCTTCAAAGGCAAGGCTTGAACATACACACTGTACATTACAAATTGAGCTTTCAAACAAGTGGCCTCGTGTGTAACAATAGAAAAGTTGGTCTTTGTGACACACATAGGCGTACGGGAAATTTCAGCAGTGGGGGGTAGAGATTGAACTTCTGCTCGAAAAAAAATCCTGAAATCTCGTGGAAAATACAACTTTTTCTCAGAAAAAAGTTGACGACCTTTTTTTAGGTCAACTTGCCCGAAAAACAGAAAAACAGACATGCCCGAAATTGCCCGAAAAGTTGATGACCTTTTTTTGAGTCATTTCCTGGGTCTGCTTGCCCGAAAGCAGTTTTGCCCGAAATTTGGGGGGCTTGTGTCCCCTTGGACTCCCGCCTCGTACGCCTATGGTGACACAATATAAATCTATCTGAGGTTTCTATAAAAGAAGAGGTTGAGATTTTTTACAATGCTTTTTCCAGCTGCAGGAAAGAGTGTCGACGCTGGAGAAGTCGCTGAACCATGTCGTTCGTGAGTTTGAGACGGAGCAGAAGTCGGTCACGGAGAAGTCGAGGATTGAGAATGAATCATCTCTAGTTGAGATTACAAAGCTACAGAGAACAATAGATTTAAGAACAAAGGAGATGAACCGGGTGAAGCGGCTGGCACGGAACATTCTCGACCAGAGAACGGAAGTCGAACAGTTCTTCTTGGAAAGCCTGGAATACGTGAAGAAGGAAATTGCTTCAAACAGGTTACATTTGCTGTTTTACTAGCATTGTAATCGCAATCTCGATATTTCTACAATGCCCACAAAAGCAAAGTCATGGGAACCAGTTTTTTCACAGGTGCTTAATGAAAACAAAATCAATAGACAGTGGTCAAGATCCAGAGAGTCAGGTGGGCAAACAGTCGGACGGCTAAAGTGGATGATGTTTAGAGTTGAAATGGTGAGGGGGGCGAGGAGAAGTGGAGAATCAGGATAGAATTTGTGAAAAAGCAATGGTTTCAGTTGGAGTTAAAGAACTGTGGAGAGATTGCAAGAGGTGATATTTGAGTGAGTTTGTAGGATGATTAAGATATTAAAACTGGGGGAGAATGCTCCAAAGAGGTGGGACAGCTATGGCTATGGAGCAATTGGCCAATTTAAGTTATGAGTTGATGGAAAGACAGAGTAGAGTCAGGGTGGAAGAAGAACAGGTTAAACGGAGTGACTGGACAGTAAATAACTGACGTGGCGATAGGATGGTTGAAAAGATTGAAGTGCATTGTGTAATTTGACTTTGTATTCTATTCATTCCATAATTTTGACCGGGTGACGGAAGTGATTTGAGAATAGGAATGATAATTATGGTTGTGTTTGGGGTTTTGGTGCCAGCATTTGGAGTTGGAATATTTGAACATTTAATATTTTACAGAAAACAGCGCTGTGGTACTTGTCTAATGGGTATTTTTTAACTGCAAAACAATTTTGTATCCTGTTCTGACTGTTGATGAGTTTATGTGTGTGTGTATATATATATATATATATATATATATATATATATATATATATATATATATATATATATATATATATATATATATACACACACACATATATATATATATATAATATGGATAAATACAACAGAGGCATATTTACCTGACATTTATTACTCTGACCTACTGAATTGTGACCAGTCTTCTTCAGCTGATTACAGTTTTGAGCACTGCATAAATTAAAGCAACTGTTGTGGCCTACATTATGATGATAGTTCTCTTAAATCATTAGATTCCATTGCATTGTGTTATTATGAATTCTACGCCCGAAGGCAAGTCCATGGCTTCAAAGCCACCTGGGCAGTGTTATTTCAGTTATGATTTTTCAGTTACAGTTTCAGTTACAGTTATCTATTTTTTATTTTTCAGTTACAGTTTCAGTTACAGTTAACTGCAATGAGATTTTTCAGTTTCAGTTACAGTTATTTCTTATTTTTCAGTTACAGTTTCAGTTACAGTTATTACGTGTATATTCAAACGTCACAACTACTAAGACACTGATCACAGTCAAACATATTGCGCAAAGTTCCCAGAAAGTTGAATAGGAGATCAATCTGATTTTACATATTGTCGGTTGACTTTAAGGAACAGGTTTACACTTAATCTGTTTCGCTTTCTTGCACACAAGTCCCCACAAACTGAGAAGACGCGCTCAACGTATGCTTGTGAAGCAGGCGCGGATACGAAGTCTTCTGCAATCAGGGCCAGAGATGGATAGGAGCTCTGTCACATATGTTCACAAACCAAAAGATAACGGGTGAAACATCCCTCAAAGTGATTAATCAACTTGTCATGTAATAGCAGAATTACAAATGTTATAGAAAGGCAGTAGTCAAACATACTACTATACTATACACTAAGGGGCAGTAAGGGCTCAACTAATGACTAGTTTCTCTTCATTGGTCTCATGTTCTTTAAAGGCATTTCTTCTCCCCCGAAGTTTCCGTGCTGAGAACGCCTCTGAATAGTTATGTTGTGAGAAATGTATAGAAAAAGCACTTGTTTTATTTTCAAGTTAACTCCTTTTGATTCTTCAGTTATACAGTTATTGTTTTTCAGTTTCTATTACAGTTTCAGTTATTCAACACTTTTCAGTTTCAGTTTCAGTTACAGTTAACTGGCATAGATTTTTCAGTTATTCTGCTATTTCAGTTACAGTTTCAGTTAATAGAAATAACACTGCACCTGGGGATGATATGAGTAAGGTGGTTTTCTGTTGCCTTCCTCACAGACAATTATGGGTGAGCAACTTCTCCAAGGTTGCTATACACAGTGGCTCAAGGTAGAGTCGAACCTGCAACCTTCCGGTCACAGAGCACAGAACATACTGTTACACCACCACGTCCCATTGTGTTATATTGTATTGCATTGTATTTATGGATTTCTAGAACATCTCTCCCCGTACAGCCCCAGTACAGAGATGCTCAAAGTGGGAAGAGCCCACAATAATAGAAAACCTTTGAGGTTATGATACCCCAGAGACAGCAATACCCCAGTTAAATTATACCCCAATTAGATTACATTTTGCAAGCTTTTCAAATGATCATCTTAATTAAATGCGCTACTAGTCAGTTGGTTATGTGGCTTTGGAATGGATGTTCGCTTTCTGCTAGAATCCTATATCGTCGTGATGCTGAGGCCGCCTACCAAAAGAAACTACTGGATGCCTACACAGGAAAAGGGGAATTTCCAAAGATACGCACCTTCAACAAATATGATACTAGCACCAACAGCGTCTTCCAAGATTTGGAAGCTGCAGAACAGATGTACGATATTTCAGATTTTTAGATCTTATGACTTTGTTACCTTGCTATTTGGGGGTAGAGTAGTGGTTAACACGCTGGCCAAGAGTGCGAGAGGTAGTGAGTTCGAGCCCCCGTTGGGCAGATTTGCTTTGTAGGCTGCCATTGGCGCCGTGTAATTACAAAGCTGTCTGTTCAGTTAGTAGTTAAGTTTAATTAAGATTACTGCATAACTTGTAAATGTAAAGCGCAGTGCATCTTGCAGGCGTTTAATTAAAGAAAAGATATTATTATTATTATTATTATTTATTCGTCTAAATTTTCACTTCAATAGAAGTCCAGTATCTGTTTCATCTTTTTCTTTCAGACTGAATCTTTAAACACCTGCATTCTATCTGTCTTCTTTCAACTACTCATAGTAATACCTGATTTTCACTCTAACTACTCTGATCTGTCAAGGGTGGAATTGATAAAGATGGTAAGGAACAGACAGCAATGAAGAAAAATTGTACCTGATGCGACCAACCATCATGTTGAGGATGGCTGAGGACAGGAATGGAATCTCTGCTGACCTACTTTCAACTACTCTGCTGATCATCATCATCATCATCATCATCCTCATCATCATCATCATCATCATCATCATTATCATCATCATCATCATCATCATGTCTCATTTCTTGGCTGCATATTCGTCTGCTGTGGCTCCCAATTTTTGGTAATACCTGCTTTTAACTGTTGCTTGGTAACACCTGCACTTTACAAATCATAGCTCATTTACCACGTTTTTTTAAACAAGTTTTTGCTAACACCTCCTTCTGCCAATATCTGCTTTTAACTACACTTTGGTAATACCTGCTTTTAACTACTCGTAATTATTATTAATGCCTGATTTTAACTGCTAAAAACCTAATGTTCATCCCTCATTCCTTGAAAATCTTTGAAATGTCCATCATAACATGACAGAATTTCGTGCAATTTGTCATTATGTATATCATCAGGTCATAATGATGCTGTCTTTTAGAGCCACATTTTCGGCCAGCCGACCACCTTTATGACACAGCAACATTGCAGTTGCTAGAGTTTAATTAAATTTACGATCCATTTAATGGCTGCATCTGATTAGAATCTGTGTCTTAATTTACTGTAATAAAAGAGTGTGGTTTAGTACTAATTTAACCGCAATTTGTTGGCTGCTATATCTGGTTGGAACAGAACTTATTTGGATGGAAACTGAATCGGCTCATGTAAAAAAACTGCATTTGTGATTTCAGGATGCATATTTCCGATAAGGTTGACATCAGCGATCTGACGTGGGAGAACAAGGAGAAAGTTTTGCGTTACTTGTTTGCCAAAATCAATCGAACCGCAAAGACAGTTCGACAGAAGCATTCCGCACCACCTTCTCTTGTGGATTCAGAGCATTCACTTCCAAGACTCATGGAAAAGGAAGCATGGTATAAATTTTGTAAAGTTTATGCTCTTCATTCTATTCTGGATTCAGCAGTGCTGAATACACTGATAAGCAGCCCCATTCTAGTTGGATATCACTGCTGCAGCACTGTACTCTATGTTCTTCTGAATGCGTGCTGTTGCCTCTAACTCATGGAAAAGGAAGCATGGTATAAATTTATAAAGTTTATGCTCTTCATTCTATTCTGGATTCAGCAGTGCTGAATACACTGATAAGCAGCCCCATTCTAGTTGGATATCACTGCTGCAGCACTATACTCTATGTTCTTCTGAATGCGTGCTGTTGCCTCTAACTCATGGAAAAGGAAGCATGGTATAAATTTATAAAGTTTATGCTCTTCATTCTATTCTGGATTCAGCAGTGCTGAATACACTGATAAGCAGCCCCATTCTAGTTGGATATCACTGCTGCAGCACTATACTCAATGGTCTTCTGAATGCTTGCTGTTGCATCTAACTAGAATGATGTTCCAGGCTGCGAGACTAAGTCTTTGACCATTTGACAAGGACCATGTCACTCCTGCGAGTCATTGTTCTACATATGTTTGAACATATTTGCTTCAAGCACTGGCACTGCTCATGTACAAAACAGCGCAAATCATTGCCATTGTACTTGGCTACAACCTGTCACTCTGTTAAAATATTGTCTTTTTCCATCTCTTTCAGTATTTCCAAGGCTTTTATTGTTTACTTCATTGTGCACTTTCAAGATATGGAAGAGGGATACTACCAAAGTATAATGGTATCATATTGTACAAAAACCAATGATGTTACTCTAATTGTTGTGTGGTAGCAAAAATATCGAAAAGGATTTCTTCTGGCATAGCCTTCCAATTTTCACATATGCATATGTGTCTTTGATGTGATGCTCTGTTCAGCATGCATTCTCAGCTCATATTGCATCAGCTTAGAAAGGGCAATATGAATTAAATCGAACTTAGGAATTAATATGTTTTGCATCAGCTAAAAATGTTGATTTTGTTTCAGGTCGAATGATGACCAATCTAGCAACCCACCCGATCGAACATTCATCACTCAAGCAGATGTCACTGACAGTCCGCTGCCAGATATACGCAGCATTCATCTGCCAGTGTCGCCGATGACGACGAATGAGCCAATAACCGCGGCATAGCATATCGCTTGTTGACAACATTTTGCACTTAGACTCAGATGTCAAGTGAGGCTGTCAATTTCACCCATCAGCCGATTTTATTATGTGCAAGTGGACCAACATACTTTTCCCTTGCGATCATTACTGGTGCAAAAACTGAGTACTGGTGAAAGTAGATGTTTCAGTGATGATATGAAAGGCTGAACAATTGCATGCTTTTCTTAGAAGGAAATGATTGTGATATAATGTGAAACAGTATTTATCTAGCACTAATGAGAATTGTCTATGCGTCCAAATCGGTATGGGTTAATATTAATACAGTCGTTATGTATGACTTAAAACATTATGTATGACTTAAAAACAATTTTGAGTGAATATTGTTTTAGGCAAATGTTTAGCCTTTTTCTTAGTCTATTGGATAAAATTTTTCATGCCATTTATTTACACAAAGTTTCCGCAAAGTTTTGCTCTGTAAAATTATAGGCAATTTGCCAATACATTGATATTTTCATCCTTCCTAAGTTCAGGAGTGCATACATGATCATACAACATAGCAGCAATGGCACTCCCTCCCATCCCTTCAACCTTCCTCGACATGAGGGTTGGTCGCATTTTGGACAGTTCTTCTCCATCCTCTCCTGTCTTCGGTTGCTCTCAACAATTCCTCTGTTGATAATCACGTCCATTCACACATGTTGTCCCACCACCTCTTCCTAGGTCTTCCTCTTGATCTTGCTCCCGGAACCGTTCCTTGCATAATCTCCTTCTCTAAGCAGTCTCCATGTTTCCTCATGATGTGCCCGAAACAATGGCACTGGCCAACTGCATTTGAAAAACTATCTCCACATCTCTACATAGAGACCTGTTTGGAGACATGTGGAACCTATGCACTCTTCATTATTGGTTAAGCACTCTCTGTAAGACACTGCCCTGCCTCTCTGTATAATATTAAATATTGAGCATGCAAGATATGCTGTCAGAAAGAGAATTTCTCTATTTGCTAATGTGAGCATTGTACATATGTTTGATTTAGACATGTGTGGCTAATTATGTTTCTATTGGAATAAATAAACTATTTTGAATGATTGATTTTTGTAGCTTCAATTTAAAGCTGAAGCTCATGGTCTGCACATGGGATAATATGCCTGTCAGTGTCGTGTGCTTAATGGCAACTGGAAATGCTTCCCGTTAAACCCTTTCATTTGTCAATATATTGGAAAACTCTCCTCTTTCAACTGCAGCTCTTGGGCACAAGTGCTTTGACGTGTCGTTTGTATCAGTCCATTAGATAGCAGTCGTGTCTTAATTGAATTTTTCAATACAAGTTCTTAAGATGTCTTGATATCAGGGCTGTACTGGTAAATTTTGAGGTGAGTAAATGCTGACCGGGAGAAAAACCGACCTTTCAAATCTTCAGAAAAGTCAACAATTTCCCATCTGAAAAAACTGATGACCTTTTTTCTTTAAGTCTTTCACTTCGAATTTCGTGTAAAATACACCTAAATACTTTGCCTGGCAGTGAGTATACGCTATATACCCACGTATACCCTTGATTACAGCCCTGCTTGATATGGTGCTATATCAATATTCTATTTCATGGCACTGCAACTGAAAGTTTCAATTATAACTGCAGCAAATATGAAATTTGCTGTCACTGCAAGATATTAAGAATATCTCACCAATACCAGTTACATTAATGAGCCGTATAGCTTGTCTGTGTCATGCACTGGTGGCAATAATTGATGGTCAGCTGTATGTATGTCGCATATCAATTGCTGCATGATTCTAGCTGCTATACAGTGCTCAAAGTGTAAAAAAGTAGTGCCTGGAAACCCCTTACCTTTTCTGGCCGTGCTGGCCTAATAAGTGGCAGGACAGCATTCAATTTCAAAGACCATGGAAGCCATTTATTACTGTCCAGTCACACTTTAGGCCCTGCTGCAATAGATGGAATTGCAGGATATTTTGTAATTGACTTTTTCTTTAATGCACTTACTGTAGTTCTGGCTGGCTAGTTTTAGGAAGGTATGTCAAGCTTGGGTCTAGAGACGGATCCAGGGGACAAATCCGACCATGCCCTCCATTCACAAATGCCCATAGAATGTGGGCCCCCCATTAGGTTTGAACAACAGCCCATCCATTAGGTTTGAATGGTATATTTTCCAAAAATTGAGACGAAATGACTAAAAAAAGTCATCAGATTTTTTGGGCAGGGAAAATTGTATATATTTTAAGGCAAGTTCGATCAAATGACTAAAAAAGTTAACAGTTTTTTCCGGTGAAAGAGAAAACTTTTTTGCCTGCCCTGGACCAAAAATTTCTGTATCCCCCTGCTTGTCTCTACCATAAAAGAATAGAGTTAAGAATGGCACTGAGTTTGGGAGAAGACTCTTAGCAACCTGGTTATTTCCTAGAGCTGTCAAATCTTCAATTGAATAATTAAGTTTCATACTTATGGTCTATAGTTATAGCCATAGCCTCAGTTTCCTGTCCTCAAGTGACCAACAGAATTACTTCTATCCTGTATGTATGTAACTATGTATGTATGTATGTATGTATGTATGTATGTATGTATGTATGTATGTATGTATGTATGTATGTATGTTTGTATGTATGTATGTATGTATGTGTGTGTGTATGCATGCATGCATGCAATGTATGTATGCACACGCACACACGCACGTACACACGCACGTACACACGCATAATTATACGTACATGCGTATGTAAGACACTGCATATGTATGTCACTGTGTATGTAGGTATATATATGTATGTGGGTGTATGTAAGTATGTAGGTATGCATGTAAGTAGCTCACAAGTAAGTTCACCCAGGGTAGCATTTGATGGTTAATACTGTTATTGTCGGACGAATTCAGTATTTTGTTCTCTAAATAAAACCAGTAATCATCGTCTTTGTAATCATCGTCTTTTTTGTAGTGTCTCTGCCGACATCTGATGCAGTTCTCTGACCAACTGAATTTCAGATTTTATTTGCAATTTTTTTCATGTATTTAAAATTATTAGTTTTTTTCATCATGGAATCTGTGTAATTATGTAACATAATGTGTTGAAGCTGTTTAATAAAATTTTGACAGACCTATAACAATTTGTTCTAGTACTTTGGGATTTGGCTTCTGAAGATTTTCCAAGGTACAGATCGAGCAAAAGTAGGACCATATTATAATGATGATGCATTATCCTGATAATGTTTACTGAGTTGAATGTATGGTCATGGAAATATATGATGGCAAAAGCATCCTTGCAACCAAAATTAGTTGACTAAAGAAAATTGCTGATGACCGAGTAGATGAGTGGCAGGATGGTGGCAGACTGGTAATTGGTAGAATTAAGATACACTGCCTGCCTGCCTGCCTGCCTGCCTGCCTGCCTGCCTGCCTGCCTGCCTGCCTGCCTGCCTGCCTGCCTGCCTGCCTGCCTGCCTGCGGTGGGTAATGGCTTGCTGACCTTCTAATGCATCGCTTAAGGTGACATAATCAAGCAAGAACTAGATATGACCACTCTCAACAAGTCAGGATTACGAGTAGAATTACAAAAAGTATAGGTTGAAACATATTAAGCCAGATTAAACATGGATTCTGTAACTCGAGGGCAAGTAGAGCCTAGAGGATAAATTAGTGATCTCTGATAGCTTTCAGCGTCTGTGAAAGCTAATATTGTAAGAACAGCTGTGGCAACCTGTTGCTTATCATGATTGACAGGCCTATGGTAAAAAATTGAAGCCTGGTTGAGATTCGGTATAGATCTACAGTGATATAATTAGGCTTTTGTTATTCAAAGGTCAAACTGACAGATTGACGTTATAATATTAAGAAGTCACATTTCATCACGATCTGTCACATGAAGATGTCTAATTTATGCAAAAATTGCGTGGCCGTAATTATGCTCGCCGGATGGCGCTAAGTGAGGCTAATGAACGAAAGAAAAATCTGGCGCTATATGATCTGCGTATCTGGAGTGGTTGGTTTAATGCCGTCGTTGGCGCATGCGTACTAGGTCGATTTTATTTTAGTAGAAGAGAGAGACAGAGATAATAATTTGTTAAATTTCCTCTTTAATTTCAACATGGTTAGTTTTATTTAGGGCTTTACAAGAATCGAAGTAGAATTCTAGAGGTTGTTTTAACATTTACTGTAGTGATTGCGGAGCAGAGACATTCGATGTCGTTTTAACGTACAACCTGTAGGCTGTTGGCAGACGTTTTTGCATTTTTTAGCGCCGGTATAGTAATCAATAGAATTTTAGCCACTGCGTCTCTAACTCAGTTGCTGCTCTGTTCTTACTGTGATGTAAATTATGTCGATTGACCTCTATATAACGTTTTAACGACTGTTGCTGTATTTTAAATCCTGCAGAAGACTTGTTCATTCTTCACCAATTATAATAAAAATCTCGATTACTTATAAAGCAGTTGACAGATAAGTAGAACGATAAAATCACTGAAAATCCTATTCCAGTTTCTATGTAGCACATTCCCTTTCCTTCTTTTGCTGTACAGCAGTCAGAGTGTGGAGGTGTCTGTCACAAGACATTTGTTTTTAATGCTAGCCATTGCCATTCACTTCACAATCTGAGTGGTTCGCATATATCTCCAAAATTCATTGATTTTAAGTAAGAGCGATCTGCTTTCCATATGGTTATGTTTTGGATGGGCAGAAGTAAAGAAGTGGTGCTGCACTTTGGTTAGGAAAACCATGTCTCTTATTTTTTTCCTGATATGAGAGATGACAGGCCAAAAATCTCCAAGTTAAGTTGACATCCAGCTGCAGAGGCATTTTTTAATTCCCCTAGAGCAGAAGATATAATAAATCTGCATATTCATATCTTCTTAATTCTGGCTTCACTTTCTTCTAAGATGCTTGGAGCACTTGTTAATCAAAGATAGCAGTTACAGTTATCAATGCTCTTGGTCAGCAATTCTCATTGCAAGCCTATAAAGCACATTAGGTGCTGACATTGATGAGTATTTTGTATTGACAAATCATTAGTATGAAAGCTTTGCATTTTTTGGCATTTCTGTTGGTCCTGCTGCCCAATGATGGGTGACCATAAATTAATTACCATTCATGCGTACGACTCTGTCTTTGTCATATGGGTGTATTAATTAGTAAAGGAAATTCTTTGATCACCCTAATTATAAATTTAACTTAACTTATCTATGAGGATATACACTGGTTATCTAACCCCAATTTCTTGCCTCTGTTGTGCACATGAACGATTTCTGCTGTTGCACTTTGCACCTGTAGCACATGTAAGGGTTAATTAAAAATTGTGTTGAATATCTATTTTTAGTGAGGTTTTGCTTTTGATTTTGTGATGCAGGGTAATGAGTCTTCACTACCGATGGAACTCTGTTCCACATGTTAGTATCATGTTTCATGTTTAACATTTTGAACTTAACCGTTTTCATTTTGTTTTGTCTGCTTAATACAAGCAAAATTGTGTTTGGCTAGCTGCTGCAATTCTTTGAAACAAACAGCATGTTGCATCTATTACCTGTAGCTGCTCCCAAAATGTATCCTTGAATTTGAATGAGTGTTAGTGTCCCCAGCTGTGATGAAGAAATCAGACTCAGGTGTTGGGTTTTGCCATCGGCAATCCCTTCCCACAAACAAGTTTGTTGGCATTAATTAGTGACATGTCCGAGACTCCGAGTACTCCAGTACTGGAGCACTCTGCAATTGACTGACTTCTATGTGCATAGCTTTAGTTTTTATGTGTTTGGGTATAACCTTGCAGCAGGTGCTACTGTTCGAAAGTTCTAAAAAATTATTTGCAAAAGTTTCTGGGGGTGGGGCTAGATTTGCCTGCTGTTTTGAAAACTATCTCAAGACACCAGACTGATGTGTGACTTGATAGTGATGTTCTATGATAGTGAAATTTTCATGAGGAACTGTAAAGATATGTTCTGACAGTTTAGATTTGTCCTATGCCCTATGTGTGTTCTGCCCTGGGTCATGCGTGGAAGCTAAGGTTCAAGGAGTCACTACTCCAGTCTTAACAACAGTTGCATGTAAAAATCCTATTCAGTTTTAACTGTATAGCATCTCTAAGCTCCATGTGGTGAAAACACTTTATACTGTGTCCACTCACCCATGTTATGTTGTGATTTACATTTGTAAATGTCAACTTGCAGATAAAATTTCAGAAATGCTCTCTTGTGCACAAAGGTGACCTACTGAGTTATTCAGTGACATTAAATCATGTAATTTGTATGCTGCATGTGACCAGCAGAGCATGTACTCATTGTACTGGTATATAGATCACTTGGAGCTCAGACATTGTGTTCCAAAATAGGTCAACTGTAATTGCTTTACATGTGATTTCTTTATGAAGTATGTGCTACATGTAGTTTGTTTTGCTTCTAGTTGACTTAGAAGAAATTAAAAGACTGGGCAAGAGGTTTAAGAAGCTTGATCTCGACAAGTCAGGTTCGCTAAGCGTTGATGAGTTTATGTCATTGCCAGAGCTGCAGCAAAATCCTCTCGTTCAGCGCGTGATTGACATCTTTGACACAGATGGCAATGGTGAAGTTGATTTCAAAGGCAAGTCTATTCTTATGCTGCAGTTGGCAAATTAATGTAAGGTGAATTTTCTCTGTAAATCTTAGGATTGTTAATTATGACAAAAAATTTTAATAGTTGACTAGTTAACTTTTTAAGAATTAATGATTAAATCAATTGATAATTAGGATTACATGTATTCCTCAATAAGTAATGATGGAAATTAACATTTAACATTAGCATTTATTGCTAGTTACTAGTTTTTTGGTTCATATTAGTACTAGTCTTTAGGGCTGTCAACAACCTCGCATGCCTCTTACTCATTCAAACAGACGCTAAAATAAATGCCTGAAACTCAATCAAAGGAGCATAATAAATTAAATTTTAAAAGCATCATTGTGCCCTCAATTGAATAACAAACTGTCTGTGAAGCTGTGCAGTTGAAGGTATGTGGGACAGCTACAGCTGTCATAAAACCAGCCATTGGCTTCTGTATTGTGTTATTGTACATGTACAGATATCCTTGAACCAGTCTGTAGCTGACACATGAGCCAATGCTGACTCACTTGAATTAGGCCTTAGTACAACAAACTCTTATGTATAACTAGACAGAGTTGCCTGTGTTGAGCTCAAAGACCTCTTATATATATATTGCTTCTAAGGTGCAGTTATGCGTATATTTACTAAATATTTACGGCCTTCTGTGCAACATAATTTTTGTTCTGAGATTGGTTACTTTTTGATTAAGTCTTCAAATGAGATAGTATTAAAAATAAATCGTTATTTGCTCTCAATCCACCATTGCCGTACTACAGGTTGTTAATAAAGTTTGTGATGTATATCAGAATCTATTCCATTGTTTAATCCATTGTTTAATCACATCAGTGCATATAATGTATAAATGTTAAAAATAAATAAAATGTGCCTTCACTGCCTCAGCTATTAATTATCTAGCAGCAACAGGTAACTTGGCCAAATAGAACAATTAGCAACTACTGGGCTATCAGCTGCCATTTCATGTGCTGTGTATGGGCAAACAAACTGTTTTTTGCTGTCCTGTAGTATTTTTACACTGGTGGGTCTTGGATGCCCACTTGAAATAAATTTGGACACCTTGACAGTATTTTTGCAATTTTGACAGCCATAATGGTCTTGTTTACATTCTTCAGTTCAAATGTCTTCCATCAGTCAAATGCATATAAAGAATTCAGCATTTTGACATTGCTAGGTTCTAGTGAACAACATGTTTTGTTGACGTAAAAAGGCACGTAAGGCACCTTATTGAATATAACAAGTGGTCTTTGATTAATTGTGGGAAATAAAAATATTTTATTGTTGAAATAATTTAGAGAAGTTATTCGATTCATTAATCGTTAACTCAACTTCCCTGGTGGCTTCACTCAACAAATGGTGCTATATAAATTTTAGTTACTGCATTTGCAGGGAAGTTAGTAACTTGTTTAGAATTTTAGAATAGTTTGAGGGGTGAAGTTAAATTAAAATAGGTTTCAAGCTTAAGTTTTACTGACTCCAGCAAGGAGGGTGAAAATGTTTGTGCTGATTCTTATGGCTGTAACATTTTAAACACTGGATGCATCCTTGCTACAATTTGATGGTGCATAGTTGGTGGCATTCGCATGCTGTTGCATGACATTTAATGATTCAGTCAACATAAGTGAGAATCATAGGAATGGTTATACAGTCACCAAGTGAAGAGAGCAATTGATATAGGATGTTTAAAGAAGGAAGACGAGTGTTCGATATATTGTATTGTATTGTATCTAGAAATTTATATAGCGCCTCTCACAGTGCGCACCAATCAGAGGCGTTCCCAGTATGTTAGACCAAGAGAGAGAAAAAGTGGTCTTGAGACAACGAAAAATACAATATAAGAGATATTTAGAGATATTTGTGGTCTGCTCCATTCCTTGAGTCAGCAACATGGAATTCACGAAGAACCCAAGGTAGTCATCATACCCATGCAGCAAAACGACCAATACAAATGCGAATGAAGAGAGTTGAGTTTTACATATGAGTTGGACCAAAGATCCTAGTATTCTGTGGTTAAGAAGGGAAGGCAGTTACGAAGGCGTGGTAGTGATAAGGTTTGCGAACAGTCTGCTTATAAGCTTTGCGGATGTTTGCGAACAGTCTGCTTATAAGTTTTCTTTGTTCCCTTTCTTGATATATCATTGTTGTTGTACCTTTAACTTGTTTTGATCTTTATATTTATGATTGTTTTAATACAGTTTAGTTGTGTTGACTAATTTCACTGTCAGTCTCTTGCATAATTTATAAGTACAGTAGTACTTCAATTCTGAGCTGTGTGTTTCTGTAGCATAGGATGCTTCTATGTTGCTGTATAAAGTGGGCTAGATACATGCTTTTTGTGCTTGATAATGGCAGAGACAGTAATATGGATGGTGTTGGATTTTTTTTAGAGTTTATTGAGGGAATATCTCAGTTTAGCGTGAAAGGGAATAAAGATGCCAAGCTGCAATGTAAGTGCAATTTCAAGTCAATTTAGTTATCTATTTTGAATTAGCGATGCAAGCCTTGGTATTTGATATTTTCTTTCTTATTCATTTGATATTTTCTTTCTTACTCAAAAGTCTACATGCCTTAATGAATTTAATAGATTCCTTTACATCCCAAATGCAGCTCCTGAGACAGTTATAAATTAATGGTGATACTTTTGCAATTATGATTAATTTGTTACTGCAATACTTTCATCCTTTATCAGGTCAAGCCTTTTCATTAAAATCCTCAATTTTGATAAACAGAGTAAGACAAGACACTGGAATCTCTGCCCCGTATGGCCTGCCACAGAGTTCTGTCCTTGGCCCACTCTTACGCATCATATACCTCAGACTGTCTTACCTTGCTCCTCGTGGAACATGACACCTTGTACCAACTCTACGCAGGTGATACAGACCGTGCTCAACGCATGTATTACATCAAACTGTCCTTTACACATTCATTTTTAAATTTTAAGGCCGTTTTCAGCGGATATTCTCGGGGCAAACGGGTAAAAGATTAACCCTATCAAAACCAAATTCATTTGGTTGGGATCTTGGCAGCAGCTGGCTAAGCTTAACCTCACAGCCTTGGTTCATGCTTCTATCAGCTGTGCCAGCTTTGCACAGTTGTTCATTCTTTGGTGATGCAGCTGCACTTGTGACTTCTTTTGTTGTAGCTTTCATCAAACTGATGCCTATCTAATTTCTCTGACTTACCATCTACATGGTTAACCTGCCTTGACCGTATTTTATGCTCTGCCACACATGTTTGGCCAAATTCCTAATTTCAGTCATGGTTCAAATTACATGCTGGAGATCTTGCGCTGGCTCCTTGGCCATCAGCATATAGAATACAGGATTGCCTCTTTGGTATGACAGTGCCAGCCGGACCTTGTTCCATCTTACTTGCTAGGCCTTTATTGGCTTGCGTTGGGTACACACAGTAGTCGTTTCTGTACTTTGCAGCACACAGGGTGTCATCAGTCCCATTTGCCCACATCACTACAATGCAAAACTATTCTTTTGCAGCACTTGGTTGCCAGGCGATGTGGAATGGCCTCCTTCTGGAGCCACACCTAAATTTGACACATTCTACGAGCGCTTAAAAAACTGCTCTTTTTGTCCGTGTTAGCGTTGGGAGCACTTCTGAGCAGTCCCCTTGAAGAGATGCTATATATAATTTTCTGAATGAATGAATTAATGACTTATTTTGCAGTTGCTTTCAAAATATATGACATTGATCGGGATGGTTATATATCAAATGGCGAGCTCTTCCAAGTTCTCAAGATGATGGTTGGCAACAATCTAAAGGATGCTCAGCTGCAGCAGATCGTTGACAAGACCATCATCTATTCAGACAAAGATGGTGACGGCAAGATTTCATATGAAGAGTTCTGCGCTGTAAGTGAAATCGATAATTATTCAAAGCAGAATCGGTTTAATTTATCGTCTGTTGCTTTGCTGTAAATTTAGTATGCTCCAACTTAGATGCTTTATTCAGCAGCATTTATAGTGAAGTTTTGTTTACATATTTTTGAGTTTCAAGGGTGAAAATTATCTATTGAAATCTAAAAAGCTATTATGGTGCAACTAGTAAAATATACAGGGCATCAAACATGACCTTGTAAACCTTTCAAAGGGGTTCCATAGCATTTAAGTTATGGTTATGTTCTGTAATATTTAAAATTAGAGCAGGTAGAATTGTTCTAAACATGGTAGACTTCGATCTATGCAGCAATTGAAACATGGTAGGAACAAAGTATTCTATAATCAGACTCTAACTGTGGAAGAACCAGAGTTTTATGATCAGAATTTAGACATGGAGACATTGGTTTTTTAAAATTGGAATTGAAATGCAGGAAACTGATCGGAATTGAAACTTGGTGAGAGCATTTAATTGTATTGTATTGTAGATCTATAAATTTATGAGTTATAAATTATAATAAATGTAATAAATTGTTATGGGAATGCAAAATTTTAAACATGGCGACGACATATTCCAGTCCTGTGTATAAACGGTCCTTAGCTGAATGTTAGAGGAACATGATTGAAACATAATGATGCTGATAAATCTTTATGGGGACAGAATTGTAAGATGATGGTTAGGTATGTTGTTGCAATAATAGACCTAAACACAATAGAAAGTAAGTGAAAAATAAGTGACGTGCTGGATGATAATTGGAGCATAAGTTTGAACATCATTGCATTTGCAGATGGTTGGAGGTCTGGAAGTCCACAAGAAGATGGTTGTTGACGTATAGGACGCATAACTGTACAACATTCTTCATATTTTCTGTGCCACCAGTTGCATCCCTTTACTGGTTTTCTACATCTGTACATTATGATGTGTGTGTGTGTGTGTTTTGGGTGTGTTGGCCGTCTCACGATGGCGTCATCGTTTTATCCCTAAACCGTCTTAATGTTGATTTTTCGTGTTTGCTGGACTTAAGCATTTCGCTGCATACATATACGATGTATAATCACAAGCCCTTCTTGACCTATGGCTGTAACAGGTGGTTGATCAGGTCACGTCTGGTTATTGGTGCTCATGTTTTTCAGATAGCAAGTGACTGACACTTGGCTGATGCCAGTGTGGTGTACGTGGGTGCCATGATGGATTCTGATGTACTGGTGGCAGGTTGTTGAGGAAGGGAACCTGTCAGCATGACTTGCTCACCCTGATTGCCTGTTGCAGCCTAAAATGGTGCTTGTGTGGACGCACACCAATGGATGCCATTCGATAATCAATGATGTCCTACTAGTTTATCAATAATGATGAAGTGAACTCGGAAAGTAAATGGGGAACGAAGTATTTCGTACTAACCTGCTTCAACTACCGCCAAATATTTCTTACTGCAGCTACCGCAAAACATAGCTCTGCAACTGCTATTTCGAGAAACTGTCTTCTGTTGGCCCGAATCTTGACCCAGTTATGCCTCAAGAGCAATTTCGTTGTATTGCATTCACTTGTACAGGTATTCTTTTGCAATGTAAATATATTTGCCAGATATAGAGAAAGAATTCCTTCATCTGCCGACAATGTCTCGGGTTGTCATTCTTTCACACGGGTTGCACCTCCAGATTCTTATAATGCTGTTAAAGATGTTTGAATAGGATGAAAAGATGGTTAAGGCACTGTAAGTTGGATGTAACATAGATGTGGTTATATAGCATGCTATATCAAGCATTGTGAAATTGGCATCCTGTCAAATTACTGAGAAATTTAGGATTGTCAAGTCCATAAAGTTTTTTTATTGTAGTTTTCAACCAGTTCGGATGTTCATAGTTGAAGGGATCTTAGATTGTTTATTATTGTCTGTACTGCAGCTAGAAAACTTGAATTGGAGAGCATAGAGATTCTTCTTCTATACTCTGTACCAGTTGGAATCAGGTTGAAAGATGACAATTTTTATATCAGTTTTATTCATATTTTAGGTCAATTTCTTATTTGTAATTTATGGGTTAATTCAATTAAATTGATCAATGTGTAATTTTGATTGTGTGTGGTAGTATTTAAAACATCATCTCATTGTATTTTGTGAATATAAATTGGTTGATTAGCTGAAATTTTTAAGACTGATTGGTAACTATTGGGTCTGTTAGGTCACACGGCTTCCCATAACTTTGCACTTTTTTAATTCTTTGAAATCCATTTTATGAAGATCATGTCCTTCATATTCTGGCTATTCTGCATTTGTGAAGATTGCCATAGACTTCTGTGGTGTGAGTTGCAACCTTGTTTGTTTAGTCATAAAGAGGTTGATCTGAAGTTGTTCACTGGATTCTTTAGGAAGTCCTCAGAACGTCAGCTCGCATGTATCTCAGCATACAGTGATCACGGTCTTTCATTGCTTCTGTTTTTGTGTGTATAAGGATGATGAGAATTTCCAGTCATGTAAAATAAATTTGATTAGAATTTTCAATCATGTATAATAAGTTGGGTAGATAGTTTCAGTTGTGCAAAATAATGTTGATAGAGTTTTCAGTAAGTGACAGCTTATCAGAGCAGTGAATTTGCAACATTACTGTAGATGTGAAGATATGGGATTATATGTTGTTTAGTCTAGTTTAGTGAATTTTGCTGTGGAGCATTGTGACCGACGTAGTTGTAAAACTACTGCAGAGAATGTCTGGATTGTAAGTTATATGGTTTCAAAGTTCAAAAGTAAGTGAGCCAAAAATAAATAACACATAAATTTAGAGTTGAAGGAATGCTGAACAACAGAAAACTTTTATTTTGATTTGATAAAACGGGTTTTGATAAAAAAAGTGGTTTACCTTAATTTTTAACAGAGCAGTTCTGAATTATTTGGTATATGAATTACTGTTGCTGAATTGAAAACTGCAACTGTCTGATATTTAATTTTAAGAATTGATTTTTGGCTTTTTAATAACCGCTAAGTTAAAATTACTGTAAGAAGGACAATTTTATTGTTGTACTTGGATTTTACTGCATGCAACAGTGGTCCCCAACTTTTTCAGAGGAAGGCACTTGCACTATAAGTCATTCAGTCATTGGCATCTTATTTCATTTATTTTCTTCCAGTTCTTAGTTGTGGAGATGAGCAATGTCCCAAGTTGTATTCAGCCACAGTGTTGTAACTATTCTTCACTGTGTAAGTTTTAAAAATAGTTGTAGGTCTATGTCAGTAGTGATAATCAGTAGGTTTTCTTTCTTTTTTTTGACAGAAAAGGCTACACAAATATGGTTCTGTAATCCAGTTATGGCACCCTTAAGACAGATTTATGGCACCCTTTGGTGCCACCACACGCAGGATAGAAAATGATACTTATGACTTAAACATTTCTATTAACAATAGTTTTTCACCAACACCAATTACTTGCCTTATTTAAGAAATATTTTTGGTGCATTTGTGCCATGCTTATTTGGTGCTATGTGAAAGCTTGGAGGATCTTGTTATTAGATGGAAGATTTGGCTAAAACAAATTCATATAAATATTAACAAATATGACAGACCTGTTCGTCGCTGAAAGTATGTGCCCTGCAAGTGGTGTTTTGCTAGGTCAATGGCCCTTTTTTCGCTTAGCCGTACGGTGCTTCAGCCCGAGGCAATTTGAATGGTGGATAAAAACTTCTGGCTTATTATCTATTTTTGTGCATGATTGGAGTGTTGCTGTTTTGTGAATATGAATTTGTAATAGCAATAGGATGTCTTAGTTGGCCCGATTTTTCTATCGTGTGTATTAGCCATTTAGCTTTATCCTAGCAGTTTCTTCTGTTTACTTATGCAGCGTGTTTTCCATATTGTTACACACCAACTGTTGCACAACTGAACTTTATTTCTTAAGGAAGGAAACGCTGTTGTGGTCTTATTTATTTTCGTACTTTTCGAATCTGTGTTTGTGATGATTAGCTTTCAGTTGGATTTTCCCCATCATCATCATTCAGATAATTTTGTCAGGTGAAATATACTGAACAAGATCTTAGGTTGTTGCACAACACTGAGTATGACTTTTCTTTCAGAAAGTTCTATCTTAGCGTGGGAAACGAATTAATACTAATAATGTGTTATAATACAGTAAACTGCACAAGAGTTCATGAAAGCATTCTAGCTGAGGCTGCCACATGGTCGAACAGAGCACTACTCACATACTTATAAAGACCATCAATGAACTCCAGTTTCTTGAGGGAACTAAGTTTGGAGGTGTCTGCTTATAATAGCAAAAGTTACTTTGAGCCAGTTAATAATTTTTCCATATCGTTTTCAATAGCGTGGTCCAACAGTTTACATCATGAGCTGGTTACGTTGACACAATTATTACTCTGGTCATTTGGTCTGATGTTAAGATCTTCAGATGACCAATCAAATAAATCTCTGCAGCACATTATGGAGATTATCTCTTTCCAAATCTCCGATTCCTTGCAGTCAACTTTTCAAAGATGGAAGTTTTGTATGAATTCATTGAATTAACACAGTTTTCATGAGACGAGTGTGTACTAACAGTGACTGGGTAACCAATGCAGGTCGTCGTTCAAATGCTAAACGCTGGCAATTTACTAACATTTATATGCTGATGTAATTCTGTTGAAATAAATGAGCTCGTTAATATTTCTGCTTTGATTTGATGAGTTAAGTGCCAGCTAATTAATGGTTTTAATAAAACTGCTAACTTTTATATTCAATTATTTGGATGACCTGCTGGGTCGGATAGTGGTAGATTGCTAAAAGCATTTGCATTTTCAGTTATGTTCAGGCTTGAACGCAAATTGTGTGGCATGGAAAGCAGTGTTTAATCTAGTACCCCTCCTCAGGGGGGGAATTGAGGTTTCTGGGGGGGAGACAATTGAGCGTCCAAAGGACGCTCATGATACGTGTAGCACCGAGACTGGGAGGGGTATGGGGAGGGGATGCGCCCCTCCCCATCAGAAACTTTTTTAATTTTCACATTGCAATGGCAGCATTTTAAGGTGTCGTCTTAAAAAAATAGCTGTACTTTTTCATTGACCCATTAGAAAATTTTAGAATTTCCACATTGCAATGGCTGCATTTTAAGGTGTCATCTTAACATGATAGTATCATTATATTATAGTAGTAAATAATGTCATTATAATCATATAATAATAAAATTAATAATATCACGCTATATTATAACACTTCATGTAAAACAATGATGAAAACTAGCTAAAAACCAATATCATTTCGTCAAATTTTTCTGGGGGGAAATGTCAATCCTGGGGGGGAACTCCTCCCCCAGAGATGTCTAGATTAAACACTGCATGGAAAGTCATAATGGCATTTCACCCAAGGAATGATTGGTTGCAAAGTTTTGCTGGACTGCTGTTCTGTGCATCAATTGGATACATCATTGAACAACATCTTGTAATTATTGTAATTATAGAGGCATGTAATAACTGGGTGATTAACCTATTTACTCTGGCATCCTGTTCCTGTTTTCAACCCTGGCTTTACTACTGCACGGTGTGAATGAAGCTTACTTTTGCTTTCGAACTTTAATACTTTAACCTAAATTTAATATTTTAGCAAAGGTAAGATTCCGGCACCAGTCATGGCAGAAATCTTCTTTAGAATAATTCAAAATGGTTGCTTCTCATGCTGCATAAATAAACATCCATAGAAAGAGCATGTAGTTGTCGTTTGGTTTTATTTTTTGGCTTTTTGTTTCCCAATTCTTGCTCATATATGCTGTATATTTTGCTTTTACCGACTAAACTAGATGTTAGACTTTTAATATTAACTGGTGCTAGCTGTAGACTTACCTGTGTGAAGACTTCAGTCTTAATTGCACACCCTGAGTTTATGTTGAACTATTGTACTGGGCAGCGTGTGTGAAATCAAGTTGCAAAGTAATGGTTACAATTCACACTTAGCCAACTCTAATATGGCCATGCAAACAAGAGTCAACATGATAGCATGGGTTGCCGTATCCTTGGACAATCCCTCGTAGTTTTGAGGCTTGGTGGAGTTCTGGGGTAAAAATCTCATCAGACTTGAAACTGTTAGAGAACCGGTTTTAATTCTCTATTGCCAAAACACTGTTCTTTCAGGACAATTTTATGTATGGTCTTAGGTGATTTTTGTGATCATTCAAATTGGAAAGTGAATCCCACAGGAGCTAACTTAGTTCAGTCAAATTCAAGTGACATACATAATTTACGATGTTTTATTTACCTGTGCGGTTTTCCTTTGTTAAGTTAATTTTTCTCATATTGGTTGTTACCTATTTGTTGTGTGATACTTTGTTCTTTGTAAGTGTGCTGCTAGCCAAAATAAAGTTATCATGACTAATAGTTTCACAAATACCTTGTGCTTTCTAGAAATCTCTCAACTTCAGTCTGCTGCCAGCGTGCTGACATCTAACCTACACAATGCACTTGCTAGGTAAAACGTTGCACTTAGCACCAGGCATTTGTAGTGAAAACTGTTTAATGAAATTACATGCCAAGTAACTTAGCTTTTCCTTTCTTACAACTGATGTAATGAATGTTGCAACATGTTAACTTGAAATAATTTGTTGGTTCATAATGCATTTTTACAGAATCTCCTCATGAAATTGACTACAAAGGCTTGTTTAGTTTGAGTAACTGAGTGTAAGTAGACAACCAACAAGATATAAGTGATTCTCAAACCTATTTAGTTATCATACGTGAAATCGTCTTTGTGCAACAGCTTTAACTACATCATGTATCTCTGGATAACTGAATGACTTAAGTTTCTTTTCTGCCAAAGATGTCATATGTGCTATTTAGCAATCATAAATTTGTGCATGTTTCAGTTTTCTTATATAACAGCACCTTGTTTTTCTGTAGAACTTGATGGGAATGTTTTGTGGCTACTATCATGTTTTTAATGCTAAGAAATTCGGTTATTTTCCGTATTCTGGTTTTCACATTATTCATAATTGACTTGGCGGTTTTCCGTCTGGGTCTCCACATAAACACAGATGCACATCAAAGCCAGAAACAAACTTACAAACTGAACAAAAGCTATTCTCAACACAGTACAGCCAAAACTTAAGTGAAATATGCACAAATAGATGTAGTAATTGAAATGCTTAAGAATGTGGTGTTCAGTCTGAGGAAGTATTTGCAGCTCAGCATACCGTTATAGTGTAGCAACTAAACACAAAAGTTCCAGATATTGAAGCATGTTACCTTAATTCCTCTCCCAATGAAATTTGAAACTAAAAACTTAAAATTCACTTGTTTATTTTGTTCCTTTGGAAAAATGCCAACAATGTTCAAAAACTGGCCAAGATAGCAATTGTTGGCCAACGACAAGAAATTCTGTTCAACCGTCACTAAACTAGTATCCTCATTTGTCAAAAACAAGAAGCAATGTCTTCAGTTGGCTCTCAACTGAATGAAGTCTACATTTCTTCGTCCGAGTCTGAATCTTCCATAGACTTCTACAACAAGAAACCCACAATTTTCTTACATAAAATTCATTATCATTATAATTAATATTTGTACCTTTTGTCTTGCATCAACACCATAATACACTTTACAGTGTCAATTGCAGCTGCAATAATCCCATTTAGAATGTTGTACTCGTTGGCATAAGTTAATTAAGATTATGTACACTACAGCACTGGTATAATAAAGAACTTCTTACTAATGTACTGCATCTGCTCCCAATACATGGCTTACAGATCAGATTATGGAATTTGTAATCCCAAACCTTTTACGATACCAGGAAGAGTGATTGAACTCGGTGTTTTAGTGGGGGAATAGAAGTCACTGGTCATAGGCCTATCACTATCAATATCCAGTTTCAAGCAAACTCCCGCCTATTAAAGCTTCTACCGTGAGTCATTATTGATTGAGCTCAGAATGGCGGTAGCAGTACCAAAGACGAACTTTATTACTTTACTGTATTTGACTTACTACTAAACTACCTTGAAGAAAAATTTTAATTGAGAAATTAATCAATGCCAGGATTGACTCAGTTGTAATCCGAGGATTGAGAGAATGGCCCTGGATTACATTGCCTAACCTACAGCATGTGGCGGCAGAAGAAATGGATATGACACATCTTAAGGAGCGACACCATACTAAGAGACATCATGGAGGAAAGAATGGAGGGGAAAGGATGCTAGGTAGACCAAGAACAATGCTGCTGGACTGGATGCTGACAGATGAGGGATACAGTGGACTGAAAAGAGAAGCCCTGAACAGAGAAAAATGGTGTCTTGGACATACGAACCTGCCTGAGGGCAGAGAACCTGAAGAAGAAACTATATCAACGACCATTGCAATAACCATGTATTCAAATGTCATCTTCAATAAATTTATTTTCAATTTCATCTAATCACCACAATAATAAAGTCCAACCTTTGCAAACTTCTCTGCTTCGGCTTGAATATCGGCTGGAACGAACTGGTGACGGCCTCCAGTATCTGGCAAATAACCACAAATAGTTAGGTTAGGGTCATCCCTAAAGTGTGTCTGCATTGAGGGAAAGGGAGTCATCCAAATGGGAGTTACAACCTGTGCACAATTCTGCATCTAGAATAAGGTTAAATCTAGAAAAGAACAAAGTATGACAAATAGATAAAAAAATTAATGAAATAGCAATGATAGCTAAATCTAGAAAGCTAATCTCAATTTGGCTGGACTATATTTTCCTCCTCTGTAGTTGGTCCAACAACCTGGAACACCTCCCAAAATGCTCTCAGTTTTCACAAACTGTTGACTTTTTTCGCTTGATCTCGGCCGGGAGCACCTCTGAGTAAATATATATATATATATCTCTTGAAGGGCACTATATAAATTCTGATTGATTGATAAAGCGCTGTTGTAATGACTGGTGCTTTGGTATCTGGTCACAGTAGTTGCAGTTTTAATGTTTATGTCCAGTCTGATGGCCACTGGATCCTACTACCATCAGGGCCTTTGCCATGTTAACAGCACTAATTAATTATGACTCGCTTCACTGATACTGCTCCTTGTATAATAAATTGTTGAAATAAAATCAAGCAATGCATACCTTTTCCAACCCAACTCAGTTCAAGTTCGAATGCCTTGTCTTTGACTTCATCATGCACGGTGTAGATGCTAAAACATATTCAAACATCTAATTAAAAAATTTACATTATGTACGAAAAAAATCGTATTGTTGACCCCTCCCCTTTGTTGCAACTCATACATTTTGCGGACACAAGTTAATCAGCTAAAGTCACCTATAAAACATTTATTTTACCGTTGGCTACTATTTATGTTCATTAAATATTATCTGCTTCGTAAAATTTGTTATGGTTTACTGCTTAGATCTGAACAGAACTTAATTATATAATGTAATGCAAATCCATGGATTACACAAGTCTACTTTCACCATATATGCTATACGTACATTCTTGAAACTTCGTTGACCAACTCACGCAAACCCATCTCCTTCATCTGAAAAAGAGAGAATTATTCTTACACAACAATGCTCTAAACCAATGAGAAGCTAAAAGATATTGCTGCAAAGTTTCCAATTTGGATCTATTTCACAAATTTCTTTTATGCTCATCAATTCCTTACAGAATTTCTAATATGAAAAAAGCATAAAGAATTCCTCAGTCAAAAGTGATTTATATAATGGTTTTGCATTATTTTTGGGGTGCTTCATAGTGTAGTGGCTAGTGTGTTGGACTGTCAAGTGAGATGTTGGATGTTCAAATCCTGCCATGACAGAACATTTGGTTTGATATTTCTGCTCCAGCAGCATCTAAAAAACATGCCCTCATATATATTCTGAGGCCAAGGCCGTAGCTATGGGGGTGTTTTGGGAGTTTGAACACCCCCTAGCCAACTCAGCTATAATGAGTACATTGACCACACACACTGTCAGACCATGGTGGGAAGATGAAATGGTGAGGGAGAGGACTGGCCACATGCCCTCATATATATTCTGAGGCCAAGGCCGTAGCTATGGGGGCGTTTTGGGTGTTTGAACACCCCCCGAAATGAAATAATGCAAGAATGCATTTACTAGCACATGATGTAACAACTAGTGTGTAGGCCCTAATGTAGAATCGCGGAAAACAGTGTTTTTTGGATCGCCGTGAACGTATTACGAGACAAAAAGGTAAGAAAAGCAGGCGATGACTTAAAAAGGGTCGTCAAAAATATCTCCCCAAAGAAAAAGTCGGGGGAAAAACACCCCCCAAAATAAAATCCTGGCTACGGCCTTGGCTGAGGCTAAGAAAATGAAGTCGCTAACACTTCATAGTTTTTTACACATTGCTGTCTGAAGGATGGCTTAACTTAAGGCGCTGATCCTCTTCTCCTCTTCTTTATGGTCTTTAGAATAATGCTCTGTCAATTATTTCTAGGCATTAAACAAATGACAGACAAGCCAGTTTACTCCTCGACATGTACATAAACAGAATTAATGCATGATTGAATCAAGCTGCTTGGAAGTAAGAGAGGAAAAAAGGAGACAGAAACAAAGAAATTATTTATACGTATACATACACAGAGAGAAATAGACATAAAAAGAAAGATCATATGGCTCAGAATGACATAGTTTGCTTGAAGGTGCAGACTAACCTTGATCTTCTCAATTTCTGTCTTTGCAGCTTGTTTGCCTTTGCCAACAGTGCAGCCATAGTAACCCTGAAATTGAAATTGTTATTCCAAATGATGAATCTTGCAGTGCTCACAATTCATTACAGATTATATAGTTGCGACAGGAAAATGTACCTACAAAATATTTCTGCACTAGTAAATATAAACAATATCCCACTCTCATAAGAAACTTCCACCAAAGTTCCATGGTGTAATGTTGACAACCATTTAACATGGAAAGAGCACATCATACTTATAAGTTATAAAGGTTAAAACTGCTAAATACGTTGAAATACAGGGTAGCACATCTTTGTTTCTTTACCCATGTCTTCATCTCACATTTGTATAACTCACTTATCTATCTTTACTTAATGTTAAAATTGTAATATAATATAACCCTTTAGATATGAATCCAGATTAAAAATGCAGCATTTGTTGCTCCTCAACTAATACAATGGTCTCCAGGTAAGGAGCCTGATTCATACTAATATCCATCAGGCTCCTAGCATTTATCTTTTTAAAAGATTACTGCATATATCCAATTAATGAACAAAAATAATCATTTAATTTCAAATTGACACAACGCAGAACGATTACAATTCATAGTGTGACGGATAGCCACAAGTTATTACAGGAGTCAAATCTAACTGTTGGCAGCCAACAGATCACCCATCACATTCGTTCATAGCATAGTCATCTGCTTCTTCATAAATGCTTACACCATGCATCTCACTTTATAAACTAACATCCTGATCTGATTGATCAACAGTTACTTCTGTCCACGCATACTTTCATCACATACCAGCAGATACTGTCGATATGATGGCGTGTTTCGCTCAGACCTCTGGTTTAAGTAGGCAGGGAATAATGGTAACCTTTAAAAACTTTGCTATGACTTTCCCATACAGTTACAGAATGGGTATGTCGTCAAGAGAGATTTGCAGCTACAATAAGATTAAGAGGAGACTTACGTGGCAGACACCAGATGGCTCGATGGAATACATGTGCGCACCGTCCTCATCATAGCTGCTCAGAATGACACTGCAGCCGAATGGTCGAATGAAACTGTACAGCGTGTACGCATGCATGTACATTGCGACTCTGTCCGCCAGATCCTTAAAGGAATGAACAGTCAGCAGACAAATTAACACATTTCAACTGAATGAACAAAGTAATTTGTATACATGAAATACATTGACCCGTAGTTTAACCAAATGCAACTGAAGCTGTTGACAAACATTGTTCTACAGTTTGACATTAAAGTAATGAAGTCAAATCTTCTTACAACAAAACTTCACATCAGTAGAGGACCTAGAAAGACCTGCTTGAAATAAGATTTGAACTCAGAACTTATTCAGGATATCAATTTGTAAACTGAGATTCATTGCTTTGCATCTCTGTCAAAGCCAGCCGTTCAAACATTCTGACACGAAAAAATAACGACGTCTCAACTGAAATGACTCACGTGGCATGGAATTGGACCGCCATACGTCGATCGGTAGTTGGCAGCTTCCTGCCGTGCGATTTCCGAGATCTGGCGAGCATCTGCAAGCAGTCCTGCAACAGCCTAACAGAACAACAGAAAACATGCTCAATAAAATAACAATAATCCAAACACAAGCACAAAATATGCTCTTCACCAGAAGATTTTATTCTATCAACTATGTGCCATATTCATTCTCTCTCTGTAGGAGTGTAGGTTTCTGATGACTCTGACAGCTTACCATTTTAACCATTATAAGTCAAGCAGAGATCTCATTTGCTTAACTCAGGTTCAACAAAAACCTTCATATCAAAGTGAAGCATGCAAATTCAATCCAAGAATGTGTTACAACGAGATGGAAGATGTGACCACAGCACTTAGAACAATCTTATACTTTCATAATTAAGCAGCTTTCAAAACATATGCTCAATTGTCTACATATAAAGCAAGTATGTTCAAAAGCCCAGCAACAACAAGTTTTACAGTAAAAACCTCAACAAAGCTCTACTAGTAAAGTAGCCAACATCAGCACCAAACACTGCATGAGTCAGGTCTACTTTTGTGCCAGTTGATAGCGGCTCTATCGATTCCAAAGCTATGCAATTTTTGTCAAATCGAAAGCCATAAAATCAATCTAATCTAATGACTTCCATTGCAATCACAACGCACAATGCATCAATGGATAGTTGCTCAAAACAACTGAAATTAAAAGTCATAATCCATTGGAAAAGTCACATCAAAATCTAAGAAGTCAGATAAATCAAAGTCAAGCGACCCACAGTGCTTAGAATTTAATGATATTGAACGATTTTAGAGTTCTGTAAATGCACAAAACTGAGCAGTGAATTCAAAAGCATCAGACAGTCCAAGAAGAACACTAGTTTGGCACAGGTACAAGAGTTAGTGGATCCATTGATCAAGAACAATTTCACTTTAATATGAGGAGATTTACAGCACTAAGACAGGAAAGAAGTGATGGCTGATTTGAGTGGAGCTTATGAGTATTGGTGTCAGTAGTTCTGAACTTTCAAATTCAACAACACTTGAAGTTCTAAGAATGCCAATGACTTGCCATTCCAATATGATGGTCGATGTGAAAAATCCTTTTGTTTGATCCTTTCTCATATAACTTTGACAACACCAGTTTCTCCACACCAAACACTATTCCATCTTTACCACGAATGGCAACGACTGTCCTACAAACAACAATACCACAGAACTTGTAAATCAGCATCAATTCAGTTTAATTCTTAAACAACAAACATGTCCTAAAATGTATGAGAAACCAATGCAGTTCATCGTTAAAGGTTTAACGATTTAACGCAATTAACAAATCTCAAAATGAAATTCTGACAACCTTATGTTTGCAATATATCTTTTATCCGGTCAACCACAAAACAATATCCCGTTTCTTCTTCTTTTCCTTCAGGCTCCCCTGTAACCCATTCCCCCCCCCCCACTGCGCCAGCCATATACCTCCTCTTGCATGATTCTTTTGACATAACTATCATCCTATTTTCTCATTACATGTCCAATTTGTCCATACCACCTCAGCTTGATCTATAGATATCTATCAAAAATCAAGTTTCACTCAGTTTTAACAAATTTATCTCAAAAGAAATTTTTGGACATAATCATTCAAATCATTTTATCACATTGTAGAGTTAGTCGTCACATGCCAAGTAAAAATCTCTAGAAAAACATTCCTCTATACAGGAAACTTAATTTTATCAATGTGCAAAAGATTGCAACTTGTTGAAACCAACACAATACACATCTCACAAAAGTCATTTAAACTAAAACACAAACTGATTAATATGCTTAGTTTCAGAATTTATTCTGGTGCTGGATAAAACTCCTTGCTCACCAATAAGCATTTATTTAGACAATCCTCCACTTGTATCATTAATCTGCAGGAACAGAAAAGTTATTCAGTGCTCACTTACCCGCTGTTCTCAACCGCCTTCTGCGCATATTCGACCTGGAACACTCGACCATCTGGTGAAAACTGTGCAGCCGACAAATCATACTGGAAACAGATCAAATCAATTTGTGAATTTAAGCAGATTATTCTCAGCTTCACCTTAACTCTTCAGCATCAACATCGATCGTGCACGATTGAGTACGTGAGTGCTGGAGTGCCAGTCATCAGTTAACGGAACGCATTCAACGCTGCCGCCGCAAGTAAATTAAAATAATTCGATAAGGTAAATAAAATAATGGCCTCTCTCCAGGAGATTCGTTTTGGAGTCTAACTCATTGAGCAATGGCCGACAGTGAGACGTCTTCGACCAGGCGAGCAACCAAAGCGGACAATCAACTGCTTGTCTCAAATGGGAAGCAGCTCCATTTATAGATTAATGCCATCTATGGCTAGTATTCAAGTCGAATCCACATGTGACAGCAATGAACTTTGGAAATAGGTCGACAATACAGTGACAACTGATGGCAAAAGCCTTGGTCTGCAAACGTCTTAGGTGAAAGTTCAACCCAGTGTGTAAGATTCTTAAGTTTAGAATGCTTCCTACACCTCAACACAAAATTGATGCCTATCACAGAGTGCAGGGTAACATTTAGTTTTATAGGAATGGTAGTTTCCTTTGGTTTTAATCCATTAGAGTTTCAAGTACAAATTGAGAAATCACTTAACATTATAACACTTTTGAACACAGCTCTTGTAGTGCAAATTTGTTAAGACAACATTTATCTTGCAGTGGCCGTAATGTTTACAAGTATGGTGAATAGAAGCATCCATTTCAATACGATAACCGGCCTTACCTATAGTTACCCAAGTCAAAATGGTAAGTTGGAGAAATGTAAAATTATTGTCAACTTGTCGCTTTGTAATTCAGCAAATATAAAATCTGGATAGCATTTTTTCTTTCAATTGCTATGTTAGAATATCTGCTAAAGGTAAACACGCACACTAGATACCCGTACTCCAAGCAATATGGCTGCCAACGAATGCTATAAAGTTAGAGCGCAGCGACCTATCCTATCGACGCATCGCAACATGCAAAGCGCTCAACAGAATGACTGCACTAACCCTAAAACTAACCCTAACCGACCCTCACGGCGCCTAACCTGAGCCCTAACCGACCCTCACGCGATAAATAGTCGCTGCGCTGTAATTATATAATAGTCGCTGCGCTCTAATTTATGGCATTCGTTGGCAGCCATATTGTTTGGAGTACGGGTATCTAGTGTGCGTATTTACCAATATGAATGTAGTAGCTACGAAACAAGACTCCAAATAAACATTTCTACGTTTTAACAAAAAAATAGGAATATAGTCACAAAATGCAAACAGTAAACATTTCATTCACATTGGGATTTAGCGTGGTCATGCCATAATGCATTGTTGAATTGAAACTTTATGGGCGATATTAGAGTTTATAACTAAATCTCCAGTGAAAAAGATCTAAAGTTCCGTAACTAATAGACAATGCAGCTTCCTTACCCCCGTTCCAATTGAGCTCATTTTGTTACCTAATTTAGCAATCAATATTTATGGATTAAATATAAATTTACACCCAACGGCAATGAATCAACAACTTTCGTGAACACAGTTGCCAACTGCCAAACGCAGCTTTTGGAAACGTCACCCAAACGATTGCTGCTCAACTAGCCCAAAAATGGAACAGAAAAGTATCGTACCAATTTATAACAAGTAATTTTCGTTTATTCAAAAAATCGATAAGCAAGTTGACAGACCGCAATTAGTTACAGAATACAGTAATGCAGTACAGAACATGACGAAAGCAAGATTGTTTTGAAAAAAAACTGACATTGTTATAAATGCTCCTGAGTTCATACTGACGTTTGATCTTTTGATATTCCACGCACTAGGCCTACGTGCGATTCACAACAGCTGACCGCCGACTACAAGCTATCATCAGCCCTCTCAACCCTCTCCTCAACTCCAGGCGAAGTCAAAGGCTGGTAGCCTATTTTCTTCATACGCTAGTATAGCTTCTCAACTCTCGCCAGATCGACAGCGGAAGTGTAGCCCGCCGCACAGGGGCAGCGTAGAGCAGATGCGCAACCATGGTGACAAGGGCCAACTACGTGGAGCGAGCCTTCCGGTATTCCGTGTGCTCTAATTAGCACCCACAACGCGTGAAGTGAGCAAGAACATCCTCCCAATATCTCTTCAACGTGGAAAGAACCTAGAGGTACACAGATCCTGTAAAACAACGCCCAATATCTTCATAGAAACCACACGTGTAGGCCTATACATATCCGCTCTCTGGAATAGGGCTACACATGGGCGGAGACCTAGGGGGGACAGGGGGCGGTCCCCCCCCAATAAAAGTGTTGGGGGGACGGCCCATGCATTTGTTCCCCCCCCAATGTTTGAGCGTCAAGACTTTTTTTGGCAGCGAAAATAGAAAATTTCGTCGAGATTTTGGCCGGATGACTAAAAAAAAAAGGTCATCAACTTTTTTGGCGGCGAAAATAACTTTTTTTCGAGATTTCGCCGGTCGTCAGAAATTTTTCGGAAAATCTCGCGTCTTTCCGTCCCCCCCCAATTCTCGACCCAGGTCTCCGCCTATGGGTCTACATAATTATAGGCTACGTACTCTACGTCTTAGGAGCAACAGCAGCCTACTGTCAATATGCGCAGTTGTGTACAACATTCTAACTATGACTCTCGATAGTTAGCCTACATATCTGGATGGCATGCTTTCCAAGCGTCTCTCAATAACTTCCAGCAAGACGCAGCTATAATTGGTTTCTCACCAGGTCCTGCCAACAGCTTTTAAAGTCTTCCTCCTTGCAGACCATGCTGAGAGCTTCCCGCAAGAAGTTGACACGGCTGGCACGCGTAGGCCTACGGTCGTGCGACCGATCGAGGTCGTAAGGGTCTATTAATTGTTGTCATTTGTTGAGTCTTTTCTGTGGAAGCAAATTATAAACTTAATAGCCTGGATCCATTGTCTACTGCCACTATTACTATTACTAGTACTAGGCCTACTACTATTTTGTTGTTGTCGTTGTTGCACTAGTTGCTGCTGCTGGTGTTAATGTTGTTGCTATACTTCTGCGCCTGTTGCAGTTGTATAGTTGTTTCGGAGAACCTGTGATGGCCATCCGGCGACACGGGGAGCGCCCCATCCTCGTCACTCTGAGCAAATAACTTAAGAGGACGTAAGCGTCGTACCCGAAGATGTCTTCTAATTTTAATTGCCCAAGCGTCTGCGTTAACTCGTCTCTACGGATCTCAGGGCGCCATGCACAGTCCAGAGCTCCACGTCGACCAAGAGTGAAGCGTTCCGGGTCCTTGTGAAGAGACTCGGAGAAGAGAAATGTTCCTCCGGGATGCTTTGCTCGAGACTCAACGTAGCCTTACATGTTGATCGGTTGACTTAAGTTGCAAGCCGAGGTCTCTGCATCACCATCGCCATCACCATCATCATGATCATGATCATCATCATCATATAATCATCATCATCACCAACACCATCGTTACCGTTGTCGTCATCATAATCGTCATCGTCATCATCATCAACAACATCGTCATCATCATCATCGTCATCGTCGTCGCTGTCGCCGTCGTCGTCGTCGTCGTCATCATCATCATCGTCATCATCATCGTCGTCGTCGTCGTCGTCGCCGTCATCATCATCATCATGATCATCATTATTATTACTGGTTTGAACCTGCATGCATCAAAATGAGTTTATGTCTAAAATTTTAGAGAAAGTGCTTAAGTGTTCTCAGATTTTCAGCTATAGTGTATTCATTGCAGACGCTAAAAATTAATCAATTCGGTGTAGAGCCTATGTCTAGAAGATTTAATGTTGGAACTAGGCTATGTCCAGTAACGCAAAAGTAAGTAGCCTAATGTAATGAACTTATGAGCTTGGACCAATATATGAGATCAAAACAGGTTCCATAATGGAATATGGATCCAACATGGGTATAGGCTTATACGGGACGGTTCGCGATGTTAAAAGTTCGATAATTGATTAGAAAATCGAATTACGATTAGGCCCTAAGTGTTTCTTCGTGTCAACACTGTGTTAGAGATCTGGCGATCGAATTCAGGATTCAAGGTTCGATTTGCTACAACGAAAAATGTACAACTAGCCTTCAGTCATCAGTGCATGGGATTTATTTACATGAAAACTTGATCGATATCAGTTCTTTGGACGTAATAATAATAATAATTATAAGTTTGTTTGCAAGCTAAACGACGAACAATTAAGTGCAGCAGTTAAGAAGACGTCAATCTCTAAATGTTCTGTAGGCTATTTCAAATGTCCTTCGCTGGATAGAATTCCAGCGTTGACTTGCATCCCTCGAACCTCGGTTAGATGCGCTTCATCATCATCCGGTATGACCTCAACTGATAAGCCGAGACCGTTCCGTTCGCCCATTCAATCCTCCACAGGAACTTTCCTGACGAAGTGGAGCAAGTCAGACAGAAATACAAGCAGCCGTTGTACCAGAAACCAGCTTTGTCGTAATTAGAAGCGCAGTTGCCTGCTGGACCTTTGTCGGTCGTAGAAAATTTCATTCCGTTGTGCAGCTGCGCAGTTTTATCATTGAATAGACCGTTATAATTGAATGCATCACCTCCATCTCCACTGTAGCCATTGACATGTATGGTGTAAAAATTAGTCTCAGAATCAATGATGAAGCTATTGTATTCAGTTGAAAACCAAGTTCCATTGTCCAGTGTCTCAACCTCTATTCGAAGACGGTAAGAACCAGAATTTGTCAGCTGATACACCTTCTCCAAACCAAACCAATAATTTCCACTGAAATTGCCGAATCCATTCTTGTAGTTTGCCCATACACCAGAGAATGTCGGAGTGGCATTGAATCTTTGCTGGATTATAATCCAGTTGTTGATTGATATTACAGGAGTGACTCCGGTGAAATTTGGAACTGTGATATTAATGATCTCGTATTTTGCGACGAAATCTGAAAAGAATACAATAAAAGCATTCAACTGAACTGTAGCTATGCCGCGCATGATTATAGGCTATGATCAGTATGATGCCTAACGTTAATGCGACAAGGCTAATAATTAAGCAAGCAGTTTCTCGTTAACGGTTTTCGTTAGCTGCAATGGCGGCGCCATGCAGGATTTCAGTTTAGGGCGCTTAGCCCCTAGTTCCCTGTCGCCGCCACTGGTCAGCTGTGTCTCATTAACGGCTGCGTCAAGTTGATACCCGCATTCTGTGAACCAACCAGAACTGACTTCGCAGCTGCTTCCTCTTCTTTCAGATTGTTGGCTGTAGCAGCGTGTTGAAGGAGGCGTCTGCAGGATAGCTTACCTCTTCCAGGGAATGCAATCAGTGCTAAACACTGCCTTAATTAGCGTTCAGTGCAAACTCTGTCTATACTCACTCGTCTTTTATTCACGCAAGGGAGCGCTTCTTGGGTGCGCAATAAGCCTTTAGTTTACAGTCATAATTTTTGAAGCAAGATCTACTCTTAAGAATAATTTGCCTGCTTTTTACAAGTTGCTCATGACCAGGCGCGGATTTAGAGGGGGGCGGAGCCGGCGTACGCCCCCCCCTAAACCTGCAGCAAATGGATTTTTGAAGAGCATTACAGGTCATGCATTTATCGTAAGCTTTCATATCGTTCGCCATTTCTTTGGCTACGTCAAAGGACTCAGCGCAAAGTTGCAAGGCTCATCTTTAGACGTGATCCAAGGATATGAAATGGTGACGAGTGTTAGAGCAGCACTAAACAATGCCCGACAGGATGACAGCGAATGGGAGCATGTTTTCCAGAAAGCTACTAAAATGGCAGAGACAGCTGGCGCTGGACCAATTAGGCTACTGCACCAAGAATATGCTCAAAACAGATTCACCGAAGCAACACACCCGCTGCAACGCCAGATGAACATTTCAAACGAAATATTTATCTTCCATTTCTGGACAGTCTACTTCAGCAGTTTAGCCTACGATTTGGAAATCTTGCAAAACAAGCAATTCGTGGTCTAAGTCTCATTCCATCTAATGTTTCAAACATCGACGCACTCACTGCTGATGGTAGGCTATACTTCATTACTATCATGATGACCTGCCTTCGTCGGATTCTTTTCATCAAGAGTTAAAGCTTTGGCAGCAGATGTGGAGAAACGCTGACAGCACACCAAGCACCCTGTCGGACACCCTCGCTGACAGCCGCTCCTGTCGTATTATGTATCCAAATATTACCACAATAATTCACATTTTGCTGCTCACTTCTGTCACGGCTTGCAGTGTTGAACGAGCAAATTCTAGTCTGCGATTTGTGAAGTCGTGTTTCCGAAGTACAATGAACGAGGACAGATTTAATGCACTCATTTTATTGTTTTTCCATAAGAACATCAAGTTAGACATTGATGACATTATCAATGCCTTCGCAAGAAAGCATCCAAGGAGAATGACACTGCTTAATCCACTGGCATGTGACACTTAATTATGTCCTTTTTGGATCAAGGGTTGCATGATCAAAACCGATAACTGATTTATAATCGTTTCACTGTTAACTTTCAGTGGAGACCAGTGGTTTTATATAAGAAACTATATATTTTTTAAAAGTTCCATAACCTTTTCTATAAAAAGGATCATTATAGTTTTGCGTGATCTAATTTCATATATATATATATATATATATATATGTGTGTGTGTCACAATCCATGAAAAGGTACCAAATCTTAGTAATGGAGTTAGAGCTACCACAACATAGGTTAATTATTACTGGACAGAATAAAAACAAAATTGAAGTTAATATCTTCTCATTTCCCGAAGATATCAGGATTCACACGACATATGAATTAATCGTTAAAAAAAGTAAAATTATATTTGAAACCCATAGAACAATAATCCACAAAAGGTACCAAGTCTTAGTAATGGAGTTAGAGCTACCACAACATAGGTTAATTATTACTGGACAGAATAAAAAAAAATAAGTTAATATCTTCTCATTTCCAGAAGATATCAGGATTCACACGACATATGAATTAATCGTTACGAAAAGTAAACAATAGACCCCAACGTCCTTTCAGGCTGGTTTCTGACGAAACTGTGAACTAAGACTTGGTACCTTTTCTTGGATTGTGACACATATATATATATATATTTACGGGATTGGATTGGTAGTATTTACGCCCCCCCTAACCAGAAATCCTGGATCCGCCTCTGATGACCTATCTTTTTAGCTGTGGCTGGACTGGGAGCGCCTCTGAATAGGCTTCTTCAAGGGGCGCTATATAAGTTTTCGGAATGAATGAATGAATTAAGCGACGGGAAAACCTCGCGAAAAGCATCATAGAAACATGACAGCACGTAGGCTGTTTAACAGTGTTTATACCTGTGGGTGGGAGACAACCGACCCAAGTCCTGTTGTCAATGAAACATCCAACATCAACGGCGTCTGTTGCATTCTGAGCGCATTCGTGATACAACTGACCGTTGTACGTAAACGGAAAGGAACAACACTCAGCAGGAACCAACTTTCTCACATGCGCTCCCGAAGGTGGAGTCGAAATATCTGAGAAACAATGAAAGAAACTTCTTTACATTTGTTTGCGAAGTTGTCGAGTTTGAATAGATTGTGGAGTCTGCAGCATTATGGTGGGCTATATACTGCTCATTAGCGAGTTATATCAACCCACGTCAACCACATAGATCTAATTATTAGCCTATTAGTTCTGTTTTAATTACGACATAGTTTAATTGAAATATGCTATAGATCTATATATAAGCTTAATGTTTAGCTGCATTGGTTTTTTGTTTAGTAAAAGAGTGAGGCACCCGGAGCACTTAATTTAGTCTACACCCGACTGGACGCCAAGCTCATTCATGGCTTACATTACACTGGACAACAAATCACTGTTGTCCAGTGTTATACATGTAGGTTATGGTACTGAATGTCTTTCGATCTAGACCTATCTGGAGCGACGGCTGGCCGCTGGCATGCATATACGCTAACTCGGTATGTTGTGATGAAAGCGTCAAATTCATATTTATTGACTGATGCGAAGCTTAATGCCCTCAACGGCGTCACCTTTGGGTGAATACTGCATTTCCAACAAACCATATACGACTCACGACAACAACGCAGAGGCATATAATAATGATGATAATATTCGTTTATTGACATTCAATCTGACAGACCGTAGAATGATTACAGATATAAGTTATACGAAATACGGCCAGCTTCGCACGGCACGCAGGTCGGCTACAGGGCAGCTCGGTAGCTTGACACTAATGGCCTAAGTGCTGGAACGCTCCTGGTACGGCCAAGCCAGGAGTGGGAAGGGCGATCTTATTTTCAACAGACCCGAGGCAAACAGCACAACAGAAAGCACCACTGGCAGCTAACAGAAAATTCAAACAATTTTTTTGCCCTGAGCGAGGCTTGAACCCATGCAGGCCGCGACAATGACTACTCAGTTTATCGACCATGCAGCGCTCTCTCAACTGAGCTGCGGACCCACTTTCTTTCCTGGTTTTGCATATCGACCTAAAGAGTCTTGATGCACATCCCACCGCTAAAGATGATGCAAGTAATTAAGGATGAGCCAGTGTATACTGTATAGGCAGATCACGAGTTGTTGAGATGACCAGAACCGCGTCTGACCTCTATGAGATATAGTATCCAATTTTGACCATCACTACTGTGACAGATGGGTACGAATTGGCGGCGTTTGATGAGCTTAGCTTCTTTGTTAGAGATGTGAAGCCAAATCAAGACTGAATGAAAATAGTTCGTAGACATATTTCGATGTATTTCATATATCAAAATCTGGAAAACGTAGACCCAGTTCTCATGAAGTGTCAACTTGATAACGTTGCTGCCTTGTCTGTCAGATCATGCCCTTGATTTTGAGCAGTATAGGCCTAATTCCACGAATACAAATTACAATTCGATATCTATTACTAATCCACCGTATAATCTCTCCAACCGTTCTGGCAATTCTCACTCTGGGTACGGCTCTACAAATGTTTACTGCTTGGGTTTCTGTTATCCACTTCATGAACTACTTTTCCTATCTATGAAAGTTTGAAGCAAAGCGACAGAGTATTTGAATCTCTCCTCTTCAGTCATCTTGATATGCCAAAAGTAGACTAAGTGAAGGTTGTCTTGACAGACGCGAAGTTGGGTAAAAATAAGCAACGTGATCGTGTTTAAGGAATTTGTTGTATACAGGCTAACAACACGGAACACGGAGATTTAACTGGCATTCATCCCACGCGTGATGCCTTCGTGCAGTTGCCGAACTCATCCGATAAATACAATATAGGACTACAGGACCTAAAAGACACGTACAGAGATCAATTTTAAAAAAAAATTGCATACCTTGAAGAGTTGGACAATATCCGTTGAATACATTCATCTGCAAAATGATAACCGTATCAAATTAGTATTCAAAGCGTCAAAGCGATGGTCCAAACATCCAAACAACAAAGTCGATTTTATAAGAGAAATCCACACGACTTTATTTCCATATCGGCTTCATGATGATGTTGATGATGAGGACGACGACAATAGCGATGATGAAAATAATGATGATGATAATAATAATAATTATGATGATAACGATGAAGATAATTATGATGGCAACGATGACGACGACGACGACGACGACGACGACGACGACGACGACGACGATGATGATGATGATGATGATGATGATGATGATGATGATGATGATGATGATGATGATGAACGGAGGGTGAGGTGGTGGTGGTGGTTGCAGCGGCGGTGGAGGTGGTGGCGGAATAAAAAACTTTAAAAAAGCAATTACGCATTGCTTCAAACTCAGTGATAAGGTTGGTGCGTCAGCAGACATCGTTCTGCCTCCACCATAGCATGATTAGAAACGATGGCCCACATTAGACTGCAGCAGCATTTCTCTTATCTTATCTTATCGGAGGTCGAACCTCAAGGATGGCGAGCGCATTTATAAGCTAATGAACTAAATTATGGGTGACGAAAGTGACTGTTTTCATATTCAGCAGACATTCAGAGGTTACATACATAATATAATTGAGGAGCAAATAACTAATCTGAACAATTGGGCTTACCCATGAAAGCGAAATTTTAGTTGTGCCGGAATGCGGGAAGATAAAATTATAGGTGTCTAAATGCGCGCCCCGCAAGTAAGCTTGCCTGATAATTGTGCTTATTTTTATTGAAAGTCTTAGGAAAGTCCGCTAAATAATGGTTTAGAAGCAATCATGTAGAACTGTAGACCTAATCCTACTAGTGAAACTGCATGAGGAATTCAGAACAAGTTAATTTTTAACACAGAAAATTAGCCACGAACGGAAAAACTCCAGTCAGCAAAGATAGGCCTACTTCCTTTTTTAAACTCGTTGAAAGTTCACCAGATCCTACCGCTTGCCCATGGGCGGAGTTTGGTTTCCGTTCTTGGAGGGGTTAAATTTGGGGAGGAGGGTGAGGCTTGGTGCAGAACGAGCGGCGCCGACAAATGTTTTCTCGGGCCTAAAAAAGTTAATGACACTTTTTTTGTCGTTGGGAGGTTTCGCGTTCGTGATCTATGACTCTGCGCCTTCTTGGGGGGAGGGGGCTAAGCCCGAGAAAAGATACCATTTACATGGCAAAACAATGAATTTGGGTCTTCTTGGGGGCTTAGCCCTCCTAGCCCGTGATAAACTCCGCCCATAGATGCGCTTGCTCCAAGCCCCACCCAAACTCGAGGCTCGACGACGCCACAGCGAAAAAATTTCTTCATACTAAATTAAATTTAAAATAAGTTTGGTGGGTTTATCAGCGTTTAAATACTAAACGGCGGTAAGTTTACAGTTTGCATTGCATGTTCTGACATGGCCGGATTAAGGCATGTTCAACATGCTCGGCCGAACAGGGGCCCTCACATCTTAGGGCCCCACACATGTGGGAATTTTTTTGAAAAAATTGGAATTTTGTGAGGAAATTTTGACCAAACGACTAAAAACAGTCATAAGATTTTTTCGGCCGAAGACTGCCAAAACATTTTTCGAACAGAGCTCCAACATTTCTTAATCTGGCCCTGCCTGACGTGCGATATGCGATAGATGTTGAACAACGAAAGTCTATACTCTTCATTCTGCCATTAGGCTGCACTTTTCCAATTAGAGTCACTTTCAAGGTGTCAACGCCACGATTTTTTTCATCGACAATAAATGCATATCAAACATGATAATGCATAAGTATTTGAGATGCATACAAATAGCAAATTTTGCACAGATTTACCCTGAAGTGAGAACACGTTTCAAAGGATGCGTAGTTGATTGGCGTGTAGAAGAATAGTTCACATCCGACAGATGTAGCGTTGTAGTTGTAACTTGTACAATTCGTCTGCTGTGTACAGATCCAGGCGCACTTTGCCAGCGCAGGAATACAAGGGTTGGAGTGGAATGGCGATAGTGTGGGATTGTTGTCAAAATCAGTCATCGGGACAACTTTTGATGGTGGATCCAAGGAACAAAGAACTTTCCCATTGGATAAGGACAATTGCTCTAAAGGCAAGGACGCGGACGAAAATGCACAAAGATACAATAGCAAGTTGACACGGAAATGGATCTCCAGACGATTCCTGTGGAGACCTTCAGCCATTTCCACTTGAAGCACTCTAGAAATAAAACACAATTACATATTAATAAAATTACATATTAATAAAACGAAAATGTGTAATGAGAAGATGCATGATGCATGAACGTACGTTGGACATGGTCTTTATGGATCTTGATCACTATTCATAACCCTGAATGTTCTTAAATTGAAACATAACGGCAGAGGGGCAATAGACATGAGCGAATAACATTCTAATTGTAGAGGTCGAGAAGGTTCCCACCGAGAGTCTCATACACAGACCGATCAACGATGTCACACGCATGGTAAAGAAGTTCATGTGCGTTGAATAATGATACCAAATTGGATGAATCGCAAGCAGCATTTGGTTACGTTTATCGATCGATATATTATTAATTATGCATAGACGAAGACTTGGTCTTGGGTTGGGTGAGGGAACGAACGAGATGCGAAGCGCCAAGCAAATAGTTAGAGGCTTGGGAAGCGGATGTGCCCCTCACCACATTTTCTGCGTTATTGTCAGAATGTCTTTTTCTCAATAAAACGAATATACACCAATGTCAAAATATTTTAATATTTTAAATTTCCGCACTGCAATGGTAGCAATTTAGGCTGTCATTTTTAAAATAAAATTGCTCATCACTTCAGTGTTGATTGTCAGTGGCGGCGCCAGGATTTCAGTTTGGGAGGGCTGAATTTGCGTATACATATATAGTCATTGGGTCGAAATCTTGGAAAATGGTCCTTTTTCATATCCGCCAAACTGTCTGGCAAACCTCGTGCGGACCTTTGCGGTTATTTTTGGGGGGGGCTAAAGGGGGTCAATCGTGCAAATATTTCATTTTTACATGGGCAAAATGGTTGGCCTTTTTCAGGGGGGGGCTTAGAATGCTGACATTTTTTGGATTTGCAAACTGTAACAATAGCATTTTAAGCTGTCATCTTAACAGAAACGTGGTCTAAGACTTCAATAAATATTCCCAGTCATTGTCTAAATTTTTTACTTGCACACTGTAGCCTAATGGTAGCATCTCAAGCCGTCGTATTTTTTATTCAAAGCTGCTCATTATAAAGATAAACAGAGGATAACAATGCAATGATATTTATTCACCTATTTATCAAATATTGGGGATATAAAAGCATCTCCGTACTCCACCACAAACTTTGGGGTGCCGTTCCTTTGTCCCCGCTAAGTCTCCGCCCATCTATGTATAATATGAAACAGGACACTTCACGTAGCGCAATTTTAAACTCACAAACGTAGGCCTACTGTAGTTCGACCAGATTCCCAGTTGAGGTCCAAGTATCGTGTTAAACCGCACAGAATCCAAATCAAAGTCGACTGTTAACTTACAACTGTGCATTCGAATACAAACTGACTGAACGCATTCGAGAAACTTCTCAAAATAAAAGTCGAGCCTGAAAAAGTCATTTAACTGGCAGCTATAGTAGGCCTATAAGGTCAAACATTTGCTGTCTAAAATCAGAAGTTGCACTTTCATCATTTGTTTCATAATATTTTTAGGTCTACGCGTTGTCGGGCTCAGTTAGCGTGTCACGGTGTCACAGCTGCAACCTTTATAAATATATGTAGACAATCCATTAAGTGGTATGGATCATCTTACTGAGGAATCTCCCGTAGTCGATGCAAGTATTTATAAGCGTATAATATACGCCTGAGAAATCTTGCAACCCGTAGACGCAAGAAGAATCGAATGTCACGATGACTCGCTAAGAAGTTCGCGCATCGAGTGGCCTAAACAGTGGCGTAGCCAGGAATTTATGATGGGGGGGTTGTGTTTTTTAGGTCTGACCGGATGCTATTTCTGACACCAACCCAGCAATATTAAATAAAGAGGGAATAGTAAATAAAGAGAGAATAAAGCAACAAAGAGAATAAAGTAAGAAAAACAATTGTTACTACGAGCAATTGCTTTGCTTTTCTTATTTAAATGGATAAATAACCTTTAAAAAACCTTTTTTCTAGGTCAACGGGGTTTTAACCCCCGAAACCCTCTTGTCTACGCCACTGGGCCTAAATAATAAGTTCTTATCAACAGTAAGACAGGTGCATGGGGTGGATCAGTCAATATAGTGCGCTTCTACGTCGGAAATTGGTGCACTTCTTTCACAGAGGCATCCACACTGCATGCAGTGAATTTATAAAACAAAAGGAACGCTGCCATAAAACTTTAGAGTATAGGATAATATTTTGATCTTCTGGCGACGTCATCCATGACGCAGTAAAGAACTTCTACAAAAGTCTCTGATCCATAAAATTATCTCTTTCTTAAAATTTCAATAAGCACTCAGTCCTGGTATAATGGACGGCTTAATCAATGCCATATAGATCTACGGAGCAAGATTCATCGCCAACATAATTTCCACGGTCAGTAAATGGGACTCACGTGCATGGCTCTATGAATAGACGCGCATATGTAGTAGGCCTATATAATAGCCTGCCCTATAGGGTCCAATGAGATGACAAGGGTTTTAATCTGGATTTCACATTTGCAAGGGTGTAGCCAGCGAATCTACGGCCCTCTGACCCTATGGTAACTCGACCCGGACCACCACGGACTACTCTTACATACATTTCTTAATGATGGGCCTATGATGCACGCCGGACCACCACGGACTACTCTCACGGACAACCCTTCTAACACAACACATTTGATCCTGATCCAATGGTAACTCGACCCGGACCACCACGGACTATTCTCATGGACAACCCTTCTAACGCAACGCAGCGCTCGTGAATAAGCTGGTGCCCTGCGCTTGGCTTTCGAGTGGCGCTTTAGAAATCTCGAGTTTACGATTACGATTACGACTAATAATATATATATAGTAGCAGTCTCCCTCCCTATCTCTAAAAAACGGACAGTTGCTTGTCTGCCTGTCACTCGCTGGTCTTTCTCCCAATCTCTTAAACCACCAATCGCACTGAGTAGTTAGGCCTATATTTGTCTCAGTACCAAAGGTTCAAGTTCAATTTAGAAACTGAGAGTCTACCCGTGTCCTCGGGTCTCAACGTACCGCGAATCGGGTACGAGATCATGCTCATTTCACGGCCGGGTATGGATAGGGTCATTACGGGTACGTTTACCCCAATTTTACCCGCGCCAACGTACTAGACCAGTGTTATATACATACATTTCTTAATGATGGGCCTATGATGCACGCCGCACATGGTATCGGCACGGGCCCTGTGGTACGGTATCTTCTTGCACCGATGTTCGCATAACCTTAAAAACTGCACTGGTTCATGTATACAATATAAACAGCAGGTGAAAAGAACCATCATTTTGTCAACTTTTCTGGGGAATGACATTTTGTGGGGGAGGGAGAACTTCTCCTAGAGATGTCGAGATTAAACACTCCCCGACTCCAATTAAGGTGAGATTTCAATTCCAGGCAGAAGGAAGTGTTAACATCGGGTTTATCTGCTTCATTGTCCTCCACATCATATTGAAGAAACCTCTGCACTGTGGTTGGCAAGCTGCCTTCCGTGGTCGACAGTATTCTGGTTAAAGGCAGGAAGGAGTTAGATACAAGTTACAACGAAGGAATGAATAAATAAAATTCAGTTATTAAGCGATGAATGACATGAACGATCCGTGTGTTCATTGAATTGTATTGTATCTATAAATTTATGTAGCGCCTCTCAGATTGCATACTAATCAGAAGCGCTCCCAGTGCGTTGGACCAAGAGAGAAACGCGTGGTCTTGAGACAACGAAAAGAGTCATTTGGGCAATCACCATGGCAGTTTAATAAGGGGCAACGCGTTGAAGGAGGTACCGTATACGTGAAGGATGATGCATCTACTGATGCATTGATGCATGATGCGCTGCAATGGGTGTATACAGGCACTCGTCCATGGAATCATTATGAACATTTAAATAGCATACGTGCATGTGTACATTTGCGTTATTCTACATGTCCTTCTCTGCTCAGCCAAGGACAGATCTGCAGGATATTAATCATTGCATAGGAGACCTTTTCTTAGTCTACAGATCAGTATGACTTTTGACAAGTGAAACGACAGCTTGAACGCATGCACGCACGTTGGTGTCTCAACTGTCATGTTTACATGGTGAGATGGTCAGCAACAGTTTCTTCTGCGCATGCTCCTCTCTCCTTTCCCCTCACTCCTTATCCTCTTCTTCAGACTCATCTTCGTATCCTTCTCCCTATTTCTCTCCTTAATTCTTCCTTTTTCCCTCTTTGCTGTCAACCCCCTTCCTAGCTGTCGCTCTGAATTCAGTCGCATACAACCTAACTTGTCCATCAGAATAATTTGCATGTAAATATTATCATGAATAACGTATTCTTTATCGCGCTGTTTGCCATAACTAAAATAGCCTTCTCTCGTGCACACCAGAAATCGATTTGTACGGAAAGTGTGTATTAAACCTGTCTGCAACTGTAGCCTATTGCATGGATGACTGGCAACTCTTAGATCCCACAATTCCCTGCGGATCTTCTATTCTGTGCTGTTATCGATGTTCAACGCATCCGATGATGTCAATTATTACTGAGTGTTTCTTCCATTCCTTTCTTGATCAATGCCGGATGTACGAAATCTATTGCGTACATTATTATTGACTGCCGCAGGTCAGACTCTAGAAAACATCCGCTATTTTAAGTATATCTGATGCAGATACAATGGAACAATACACTGCTAAATGCAAGCAAACAGTGAGCTCGAGAGACCATGCACCTACCACAGCCCAATGGGGAAATATGGATGACACCAGTGGCCGCAGTGGCGCTTGTCGTCGCTCAAAACCGTCTCTCACTTTCATCGACATCTTTTGTGATGTAATTGCAGTCTCTACATTCATAGCAGCTTCAATACAGTAAGATGATTTCTAGCGGGCCAGACGTTACATATGTAGTGACGTTTAAATTTACATTGGCTGTAATTTAGCATAGATCCCCTAGTCATGCAATAGTTTTATCAACGCCTGAGTTTTAGATTTTATCATTATCGCTATTAAGATAACGATGGGACTTTATCACTAACGAATGTTGTATAGATGGAGATTTCAAGAAATGACGATGACGATTATAATAATGATACTCGGACTTCTAACTTTAGCCTTTAGACCTAACAGCCCTATCCATAAATCTTACACTAAACTCGATGCGGCCTACCACAATATTAACTAAAATACTACAGCTAGGTTATGCGATATGGATAATCTACACCACACAGGGGCGCCGTTAGGCGTACGCACTTACGCAAGTGCGTTCAGCGCGGAAAGGCAAAAAATAACAAATTGTAAATTAAAGCGTGAAATATTATAAGCAATGAAATTCTATTGAATCTACTTTAGTAGTGGACCACGTACACTTCTCACTCACTGCATGCCCATTAAAGATCGTCATAACAGTTCATAACTTCATTTCGCGTAGTCTTATTTTGTGCAAGTTGTGCGTACAGAAAAAAGTGCGTACAGAAAAAAATCCTGGCGGCGCCGCTGACACCACACATGTCACACTCACACTGGAAAACAAGAAAGTGCTAATTAATAGGCGACTTACTTACCTGATGTTGTAGGTGTAGGCATTTTAAACATGTGTTTACTTAACTTTCATGTTTTTAGATAATCCATAGTATACAAATAGGCCTGCTTGTGTCTTTGTCTGCTTTTAAAGAGGTCTACATGTATAGGCCTACTCCCAGGGGCGGATACAGAAATTTTCGAAAGTGGCCTAATAACAATTACAGGTTAATGATTGCGACGCTAATAAACCACGTCGTTAAATAGCCTAGTAGGCTAGTAGGCCGCAGGCTAGTAGGCTAGTAGGCTATAGTAGGCTAGTAGAAATGATAATAATCATAATAATTAATATATAATTAATAATATAAATAACATTATAATATTATATTATATTGTAGGCTATACCAATGACAATGCAGCGCTAGCCTATTTATATTTACATTGGCTATAGCCTACATGTAGTTTATATTTTTTCATTTATATTCTTTTTGTCCTCGCTAGTTCAACCGCTGAGGCGTTGGGTCTTTTGTATGTCCGTTTTGTCACGTGCGGACAGACCTTTTGTTCTCGTTGCTGCCGTTCTTTTCATCTACAGTGGTCGCTCTTCTTCTTCTACTGTCGGGTGGCATACAAAACAACCCCGCACCACCCTTTGGCAAAATACAGCTTTAAAAGCTATCTTCGAAACCAAACAGCCATAAACGACGGCAGTTTCAACATCCGGCTGCAAGGCAACGAACAACTATGCCAGCGCGACCCACAATTTTTTGGTGAAGAATAACACAGTTTTGATTGATTGATTGACTGATTGATTTATTGATTGATTACCGGGTACATTAAGGTTGCGGCTCTGCGGGTCACACGGAAATCGTATTTAATAATGACGTCAACAATATAACACAACTAAAAATTCACGACGCAATATATTTCGCCATGGTAACGCTCTAATCGCCGAATTGCTAAACTCTAGAGGTGAGTCGATTTGAATTTTCCTAAATATATTTGTTCAAAAATTTTGATTCTAGCGTTTTTTTCTCTATATTTTTACTGAAGTAACGAGTTTTAATGTCATTAATAAGAAGTTCGAGAAGGTGAGCGATGTTACTAGACTTTGAAATCCGTTGCTATCGAATTATTCGAATGAGAATGCAGGCAAGAGTCGCAGGACGAATGAGAAAATGACATTGCGGGTTTAAGCTCAAGAGCTTATTGCTGGTCAATATAATTTTGTGATTTAGCCGTGTCCAATTGGGGTTTCATTAGGTGAAAACTGACTTATTTTTCAACCTGCAAATGTTACTAGACATACATGACCAATTGGCAATTGAAAACTGAATGTTCCGTATGACAAAAACCTTCAAGGTTTACAAATCAGAAGGCGACGAAGATTATATCAAAAAGAGAATAGCTCAATGTTGGCGCCTTGTATAAAAAGGAGGTCAAATATAATTATTTATTGCACAAACGATGCTGGTGCCCAGGGGCGGATCCAGGGTGCCAATCCGTCCATGGCCCCCCATTTTAGAAAATTCTTTCTTTCTCACCAGCCATTTTGGCGTGGAAAGTGGACGTGCCCCTCCCCATCAGTTCGGCAGACCTTTTCAAAAGTACAAAAAAGTCTATGATGACTAAAAAAATTTTTAAAAAAGGTCATCAACTTTTTTGATGGAAACATGGTATGGTTTTTCTGGGAAATGCCCCCCTTCGAAACGTTCTGGATCCGCCACTGGTGTCAGGTCGAAAGCGCCTCTAAGGAGTTTCTATTTGAATGGCGCTATATAAAATCAATTGCAATGCGCACCATCATGCCATGGACAATAATTACAGCCTATACTGACGTTAATGATGACGTTAATTTACTGAAAACGTCATCTTTGAATCTTGATCCTGTGACGTAATCTTACACCCTTTGTTCGTTGCTAGGAAACGACCTCGAGCAAGGTTCGTTTGAGAAAACGAGTTGAAAGAGTTCAGACTAAAATGGACATTTCGAAAAGAAAATATTATTCTTCGATCAGAAGAAGTACGAAAATTAAATGTGATGAGAAGAATTGTGTCATATGAAGACACATTTTGACCGGAAAGAAATGCCATTTCGAGCAGCATCGTCATAAAAATTTCGATCCGAAAGAGAAATGTGACTGTTCCTGTTGAAGACTGAAGTCGATACGAAGTGTGAATCTTCAATCGAGTTAAGTACGTTCTTAATTTTGTCAAATTTATATTTTTCTAACTCAAAAAGAGCGAGCGATGGTGATTGAATTCGCACCGTATAAATTCTGAGCTATGACTGAGATTCAGTGGCGGCGACAGGGGCTAGGGAGTGCAAAGCCCCCCACCCCCAAGAAAGGTCGTCAGTTTTTTGCACAGGGGAAAATGAAATATTTTAAAGAGATTTCGAGTAAGCCCCCCTCTAAAAAGGTCATCAGGATTTTGGGGGAACAGGAAAATTAAAATGTCATATCGTGAAATATTCATGTAAGTCCTATTCCTAAGATATTTATATCCGTTCAAATAATAATACGAATCCAACAATTTTTGCGAGTTTAGTTTTCAAATCTAAACTCCACTTTTACTATTTTAATAGTAAATAAAATGCAGTGAAGGGAGTATCTTATTCAATTTTCTTGTTTGGGTTGTCACAACTTTGGAAATGTTACCAGCATGTCGACGCACTAAAAAGTGCTGATACTTGAGAATCGCTGCTCTAAATTAATTAATTGTTAATCTGTTTGTTGCTTTCCGTTGTCGGTGGAGCGATTGTTGAAACATTTCCTATCCATGCAGATCGTTCGTTTTCGGGGATTGCAAGAAACCGTCGGGCGAATTAATCGTCATCAATCGGAAGGTGGCGATTCTTGCGACTGGAACGACATCTGTCCTATATATGATGCAAACTACGAACTGTTGCTGTCATATCAAGGATCATTAGTGTCGCCCTCCTCTTTTCTTCAGGCTTGGGACTTGCCCTGGCAAAGCACGAGCAGTGGCGGAGTTCCAACTACTAAACCGGTAGATGCAACACTAGCGCAAGAATATCTAGACGGTTCTTATGGAAATATTCCTAAAGCGGAAATACATGCAGTGATCATTTAACAAAGATGCTAGTTAAGTCGTTTAAGTCATTCTGAAATGTGTTGCTGCATTCTATGATACCATATCATATGCATAGATATGCTAAACCTATCTGGTGTGTTGTGTATATAGTTGAGGGCACGGGTAAAATGCTGATTTGCTGATTTGCTGATCTGCTGATCGGCCGGGGTAAAATGCTGATTAGCTAATGCTGATTGGTCAGCATTTTACCTACCAGCCAAATCAGCATATCGGTGGGTAAAATGCTGATTGAAGAATGCGGACAAATGTAAGTAAGTGAGTATGTAGTAATTAATATTTAATTCGTTTCGAAAAGCCTACCTCTCGGTATTAATTTTTAATCATAAATATTCTTCGTAATTGTTTAAAATTGAGTTAATTTTCGCTACTAGGCTATATTATTCATTCATGAAAAGATTTTCTAATAGGAATTATAGCGTCTTGCCAGGCCCACGATCGCCGTTTCCCCAGTCACGTAGCCTACACCTCGCATATTCATTTTTAAACAATTTTAAGCATGCAAACTACGATACTTTTGTACATCCACCAGTGAGAAAACATTTCCTTATACCCAGTACGAGCCTGAACTAGTTCATTTAAAATGTCTAACTCAAATGCATGAGGGAGACCACCTCTGCAAGACATAATTATATGCCTGTGCAATCAGTGAGCGACAACAGAATTTTAATCTCACTAAACAATTATTATAGCCTTAGCCTATAGAACACAAAAGTGACTGTTAGGCCTACTAAAGTCTACAATGAAGCCGAAGGGCGAACATATGCTTATTTTCAATATAGGCCTAGAGGTTCATATCTGGAGAAAATAAATAAGGACCATATAGGCAAACATGATCAGAAGAAAAACTATCCACAGTATCCAGTGTAAACAGTTATTCTTTAAAAAATAGAGAGCAGGATAAGAGATAGAAAGACAGACAGACAGACAGACAGACAGAACACACTGGACATACAGACATGGAAGGAGACAGACCGACAGACAAAGAGACAGACAAGCAGAGAGAAAGACACACAGACGGAGAGAGAGAGACAGAGAAAACTAAAAGAGACGGACATATAGACAGACATACAGTCTGACATACAGTCTGTACAGACAGGTAGAATGACAAACATACATAGATACAGAAAGACAGACAGACAAACAGAAAGAGACAGAGACAGCCAAATAGGCCTAGTCAGACAAATCCGTCAGACAGACAGAAGGAGAGATAGACAAACACAGAGAGAGACAGACAGACAGACAGACAGACAGGCAGACAGAGAGAGATGGATGGATGGATGGGTGGATGGATGGATTGATGGATGGATGGATAGACGGACAGACGGATGATCGATCGATCGATAGATAGCCTAGATATAGAGACAGACAGACAGACAAATGGACGGACGAACAGACAGACAGACAAACAGATAGACAAATGGGTAGATAAATAATGTCTCAACCTTGACGCGATCTATTTTTGGAAGGCCCTGGTAGTGACGTTTTTACAGTGCGAGAAGCGTATTTCGAAAAGTTTTATTATTAAGAGCGTTAGCAATCATGGCAGATGCTATAAAAGGTATTAGATGAGAGGTTTAAGCAGACTATTTTTAGAATCGGTAGACAAACCCTGCTGACTTAATGGCTTTGTCAGACGGCGTTTGTTACAGTTGCAGCAAGGTTTCAGTTGCAGTATTTTGCTCTTGCAGTGTGTGTGTGTGTGTGTGTGGGGGGGGGGGGGCGATTGCCTGGGACCGTCCATGACCGATCAACTGTCGGCCCTTTGCCGTCTCTTCATAATGCGCCCCGTGGGAATCCTTTGGGTGCTTCAGGGGTGTTAATAGCTTCTTACCCGTTGGCCGCTGACCCGGTGACCTTTGACCTCCTGTTTGCTTGTTCCTAGCGCTCCTAGTGCTCCTCCGCTGTTTGCAGAAGTGCTGTGGAAATGCTGTGACTGTGACAGAGAGAGCTAGATAGATGGACAGATTGGGAGATTGGACATATGGATGTATGGATAGACGAAAGGATGGATAGATAGATAGATAGACGGACGGACGGACGGACGGACGGACGGACGGACGGACGGACGGACGGACTGAAAGACAGACAGACGGACTGAAAGACAGACGGACGGACGGATGGACAGACATATAGAGTTATAGATGGGTAGATGAATAGATGGGTAGATAGATGATGATGAAAGATAGATAGATATATAGATAGATAGATAGATAGATAGATAGATAGATAGATAGACAGACAGACAGACAGACCGACAGACAGACAGACAGACAGACAGACAGATAGTTTAGATAGTTTAGATAGTTTAGATAGTTTAGATAGTTTAGATAGTTTAGATGGATAGATGGATGGATAAACTGACAGGCAGACAAAATGGATGACTCGGTGGATGGATGGATGGATGGACGGATGGACAGATGAATGAATGGATGGATCTATGTATAGATGGATGGATGGGTCAGTAGGTGGGTGCATGGATGGATGGATGGGTGGGTGGGCTACAACCTGCCATATGAACAAGTAGTCATTCCTCCTGATCATGACTGCAACTTGCCAAGTGAAGAAGTAGTCATGCATTACTGCTGACCATGGGAACAAGCAAGCACAGAATGTTATGACATAAGACCATTTTTTGAAGAACCAGAGTAAAGAGATGACATATGCTACTCATGTTCAGCAGCAGAATCTACTTCGGAAAAGAAATGTAATACAAAGGCTAAAAAGTCATTGGATTGAGTGCACGTCATGTGTACAATGGTATCACAATGCCTGTGTTAGTGTTTCTAACAGTAGGAAAAAATACATTTGTGATAATGTGCATTTCAGTTCGTTAATTGGTCATTGCATGTTACTGTTGTACTAGAGTCATGTAACTAATTTTGGCGAAATTGTTGATATATAATATAATGTTCTTGTCAGTTAACAAATATCGAGGGCTTACAAGCAAAGGTGCAAATAATAGGTTTCTATATCATTCAGAGACATTCAAATTTGAAAGTTTGTACCTCCTGCACAATGCAAAATCTGGTGACAACAGAATTGTGAGCACATCTTAAATAACTGCATGGAGCATGAAAACAAGATGATATGACTGCAGAAATAAATTAATTTCTTACAAAGTTTTGAAAAAAATTACATTGGTAAAAAGCTGCAAGATATGCACCTATGCCAATAAACAGGGTTTGCACTTCTGCTTGTAAGATAGCATTAGATATGCTCCTTTGCCTGAAAGAGTAAGGTGTTGTGCACCTTTGCCAGTGAAAGGAGTTTGCGGTTCTACTTGTAAGGCATAATTAGATAGGCTATGTACCTTTGTATTGTATTTAGTCTGAAGTGTATGCATGCACCTATGGCACATAATAAGCCGCACATTTAAAACGATGTTCTCTCATGGACGAGAAACTGTGAATTATAAGTGTATTGTAGTTTGTAACAGGGCTGTTTTTAAGGAATTTTTAGAACTGCACATCCTCTTCTCTCCTTTCTCGTCCTCCATGGTAAATTACTTCGAATGTGAGGAAAATGGCCTATTTTTTACTAGTTTTAACTGCACGGAACGTTACGGAAGGGCTTTTACAACTGCACGAATCCATTTAGAACTGCACATTTTGTGTAGAACTGCACGTTAAAAAAGCCCTGGTTTGTAACATTATATTTCCAGTTCATTGAAACATTCATTATCCTCGTCTTTAAGTCCTGGTTTGTATTCAACTCTTCTCAATCTCTCTTTACAGTTTCTCTATCCATTACTCAAGATGCCCCAGGCCAATGCCCAATGACTCATCGGCTAGCAAGATACCACAACGAGCAATAATTATAATTTAAAGTTCAAAGTCAAGATTTCTATGAACTGATCCGATATTAATAAAACTATAATGCCAAATTTTAATAATTGTCACATATTTTAATATCCTTGTTAAGATGTTCTAAACTATAGAAATAGGAAGCATTATACAACTTGATAATATTCAATAAGGTTTATAAATTTAAACTAACAGCATTACAAAAGACTGCCTCAACGTCATAGGCCTAATAACGACTTTCTTAATAAAACCAAGGCTAAACAGTTGTGACCACCAATGATCAATGACCATGACCTTAAGTCACAGTCCTCATTTTCAGAGGTTTACTGGTAGTCAATAGTCGGTTCTGGCAAACGTTATTCCTCTCAATTTTTCATAAAAGTCAAAATTTAGAAAATGGTAAATCATAGGAATGACTCGATCAGTTGTTAAAAACTCGAGCAAGTCTGTTTTCGCTGCCTTGGATATGGGCAGCTGCTGTTTCGAGTAGGCCAACTTCAATTCACCTTGAATTATTAGGTTACCATATGTGCTACCCATTTCCTAGCTGTTTGCTATTGAAACTGGCCTTGTGAGAAATTGGGTTTGGCTGGTCATTTTCATAGTAAATCATATCGTAGCTTGTCACTACCCCCTATATTCAGGATTTATTAAGTCTAGAATATTGAAGGTGAACTTTATGCTCAGAGGCTGTTGGGTGAATAATGGTATAATAGCAACCTACGACCTAGAACAAATGAGACTGTGATTAATATAAAGATATAATTTAAAATAACATTTCAGTCAATAAATGCAATTCAAAGAAAAGAATCTTATCTACCTATTTGTGGCGTATTAATTATAATAATATTATGTGTATTTCTTATCTTTCCACATCGTCCTTCTGGTGGATGTAGAAATGCTTTTCAACTTCCGCAGGGAATGGATTGAAGGGAAAGTTGAAGAAGGTCGCGATCTTCTCACTTGCCGTCAGTCCAGATTTCTCGGTAGTTGCTTGTTCGATGGGTACTGTAGCTTGAAACAGTAACCCAGCGTGTTTCTCCTTCTTCCTCGGATTTCGTCGAGCATAGGAATTCGCCCGTCGCTCAACCGATTCTTCCTCCTCGTCTTGCTGCAAATGTTTCACCACGGATCGCTTCAGAGTTCGATCCCAACTTCAACGTTCGACCGATTCGCAAATCGTCGCCAAGAGTCACACTGCTTCGCACAGTTCACTCGCTTCGCCTCGGAGCTTCGCTTCAAACGTCTCAAAGTTCGATAGTGGGACAAGTCGACAACGTGTCGCTTTCCACACCCATAAATCAAGTTCCAGATATTCGAATTACCAACGAATGGCTCCGCAATTGCCGACGGACGCCATCGCTCGAAATATCTTTCCAACCCTCCTTGCTCAGCTCCTTCGATGACTGGGTATCGTTTGGCAAAATGTTTACCGTCTGCTTTCGTTAACGCTGCTTTCCGCCGCTCCGTAATGTTTAGTCAATTGTTGTAGCGCATGTTGATTTCATTATTATTAATAATTGTTATATTAAGCCACAAATTATGATTAAATATATTTCTAAATACGCCACCAATTATCTAACTTAATTCTTACCTATATTAATCATTATACATAGCATTGTTTAATAGGTTTTGTTTGACAAGAAGCATTCAACCGCTACATAGCTATATGTTGAACCAGTCCTCACTCCACAGTCCACAGTGCAGGGGCGGATCCAGGGGGCCAATCCGGCTATGGCCTCCATTCCAAATCTCTATTGGACGTGGCCCCCTCATGGTCGCCCAAAAGATTTTTTGCAGGGGTCAGTCATGGCCAGGAGAATTAATATATAAATATAATTAAACTCTAAGCCCCTCGCACAATTGTATTGTCTTAATATAAAGCAACGAAAAGACACAATCTTTCAACAGTATCCGACTATGATTTATGGCATACAATGTATGTTATTCGTGTATATATTCATAGTAAAATGTAAAAATATTAACACAAATGAACACAATTAAAAGTAATAACAACTAACTATTAATTACAAAGCACGTTGACACTAACAACAGTATTAGGGATTAATTTCTTTTTGCCCGGATGCAAAAAATTTCAGAGGCAAAACTTGTTAAGTTTTGAATGTGGTCTATTATGTGCAAAAAACTGCGATGAATGATCACGCATGTTCACTTCTTGTTCTTATTTATTTCTTACTATTTCATTCAGTGGTGGGAAGTATTTTATTTACTGTAGTCTTAAAAATAATATAATAGAGTGAGATCAATTCATATTTTAACTTGGAAATTTTTTTGAGCATTGTGTGCTTCATATTATAAATACATAAATACTTTAAAAATACTTTTGTTTGCCATTAAAAACAGCTAATAGAGCAATGTTGAATGCTGTATGCACTAGCCCTACAAATTGCTACAATAACTATTATTCACTATTATTATTTATTGGGAAAGTCTCTGGTTATGACCCTAAGCCAGGCATAACATACATCCATAACATAACCATAATGTCATGGATATATATATATAAATATAATATATATGATTAATTATATATATAATATTATATATGAGTCTACCAAGCAACATAGTCTATATTTATTGAGATCCTATGGCATTCTTATAAGCACTGAAAAGTGCAGCTATTTTGCTAAGATAACAGCTTAAAATGCTACCATTGCAATGTGAAATTTCAAAAAGTTTCTGGTGGGGAGGGAGGGGCATATCCTCTCCTCATACCCTCCCTACCATTCTCGGCGCTATGCTACTCATTTAGTTCCCCCACAGAGGAGGGGACTAAATTGAGCTCTGATTTCGGGAAAACGACGAAAGAAATTTTCCGACCCAAGCCCAACAATTTTTGGCCCCCCTCGAAAATTTCTGTATCCGCCCCGCCACAGTGTCATCATATACCACCTGTCCTTGTTAAGATTTGTAATTATTTTAGCAGCCAAAAACCGTAGGCTATTTATTTTGCTTCATATATCAGCAAGAGTCCAATAAAACGAATTTGATTATCATCATAATAGCTAGCTACCAATCAATTTCCACAGCATAAGCAATTTTATATGTTTCTAAGTTGAAATTAAAGTCATCGTTTGAGGAAAAAAACGAGTAAGGAATTTAACCTACATTCAACAGTGCACATATAGGCCCTATACGAGAGGTTGCATAAATTTGCTTTTAATACAGGCCTAGGCCTATTAGTTACTTAGGAATAATGATGTCTTGGTGTAGCAATGACATTGTTCCGTCAACTTCCGTGCATAGAGTACAGAACATACGCTATATAGGCCTAGTATAGCGTACAAGTTGTGTAGGCTTAGGCCTACTTCTGCGCGGAACATAGACATAGTATTAGGCCTATGTATTATGCCTTTAGAAAATTAAATAGGATAGCCCAGAAGTTACGCATTAAAATTCAGAGTTTTTATCAAATAGGCCTACTCATCTCATCTTCGATAAAAAGATTTATGCACCTTTAGGCTTTAACTCTCTAGTTTTATTAGCTAGAATGCTTTGCACTTATTGACATTTATTTATATCATCGTTATGTATTTTTACTTCGATTCCCATGCATTGTTCGTTTTCGATTGGAATAATAAAGGTTATAGTATACTTAGGCCTACCTACTTACTTGTTACAATCAGCATGTTCTAATTAGCGTTTTACCCACCAATCAGCATGAGTAATCAGCATTTTGCCAATCAGCATTTTACCCCGGCCGATCAGCAGATCAGCAAATCAGCAAATCAGCATTTTACCCGTGCCCTATAGTTGATGTGATGGTTATCGTCGTCGTCGCCGCAAAGATCCTTCAAGAGGATTCGACATCCGTCGACAGAAGGCGCTTCTTATGGTTGGAATGACGAGCGACACCTGTCAACAGCTGTAAGTTATTGAAGAAAGCAAGCTTAAGAATATCTTAGCAGACCTCTCTCTATATACTCAGCCACTGCATTACTCTGACAGAGCCAGTCCCTGTCCTTAGCTGCCCTGGATGAAGAGTGGCTGAAGCTAGTAATTGAAATTGGGTGTCATACTTATTATTGAGGAGGGATTCCGTTGAATAAATTTTATAGGCAGATATTCCAAAACGATGAAGAATTGGAGATAGCGGCCTTAAGTTGAACAGAAAGTTGCCTCAACTAGTTGAATAACAGCAAAGGGTGACTCAAGATAAAAGGAGTGAGAGGGTCAAGGAATTGAATTATATGAAAGGGTGATTTTACAGTTAAACGGAGAGAGCTTCAAGAAGTTTAATTATAAAAAGTGTGGCCTTTAGTCGAATGGAAAGAGTCCCAAGGAGTTGAGTAGTAGGAAAGGGTGGAACACAGGCCAAAGAAGTTAAGGTGTAGGAAACGGTGACCCCTATGTCCCTCTATTGAATTAATATCTTTTTCTTATGTGCTATGGGTGTTTCTCTCTCCCTTGCTGAGGCTCGCTCCCTTCCTTCCCCTCTGTCTGTCTTTCTCTCTGTCTCTGTCTGTCTTTTTCTCTGTCTGTCTGTCTCTCTCTACATTATCTTTTAGACTTTTTAGTCATTATGCGGCTGTTTGAGAGTTTTCATCAATTCAATGTGAAAATGTATTACCAATGCTAGTCCCTAGGATACTCGAAAGTATGCAAAAATAATTTTGCGATTTTGACTTAGACATTCCATTCCGTACTACTTTCTATCTATCTATCTAAATAGCCCTGCTACGGCGCTACATACATGTAGATGTATAAAAGTTATAGAACTTGAAGTTGAAGGTGTTAATAAATTGCAGAACCCATGGCAGAGACTAATCCGGCAGTTTTGGCACGGTCCGCCCTGCAGTGGCGGCCAGAGACTTGTCCGGCAGTTTTGGCACCGTCCGTCCTGGCGGCTAGAGAAGTCCGGCAGTTTTGGCACCGTCCGTCCTGGCCACCGGTCAGCTCTGTCGGCTCTGGTATCTGACATGGCGCGCTGGCTGTTGACTGGTACTTGGTTCCGGCAGCGATCGAAGGATGACTGCAATTCCGGAGAGGAGCGACAAAGACGATCCAGTTGACCGACCCTCGTGGAAGCACCTAGGTTTGTTTGAGTTTATCTTAATTTCAGACATATCTGATGCCTATTGGCTGGAGCTGATGAAATCAGTGGCGTAGCAATAGGGCGTGCAACCTGTGCAGTGCACGAGGGCCCCCGGCTGTCAGGGGCCCCCCGGGGTCAGAGTCAATTTTTTACTCTTTCTGTCCCCCAAGTTATGCCTAAGTCTTATTTAAGTGACTCTGCTAAGCGACAAGCACGAGAAGAATGGGTAAAGAAGACCGCCAAAATGCAAAAAAGTCCGCATTTATGATGCCTGCGGAGAGCGAGCTTGCACCTATGACTACATGTACATCAGACATGGGGGCAGAATCGAATTCCGGTTTGATCAGTGCAGAGATGGTGGTTGACATGGATATTGACACTGAGTCGAGTAGGCCTCGAACTTCAGAGGCTACGGTAGCAGTTACATCACCAATGGTTTCAGGCTTGACACCTTAAAAGTGGTGGATATTTTTGCACAAGAGAAGGCGCGCAAACGAGTATTTTAGCATTTCGGATTTAGACCCCTTAGTAGGCTAGCCGTAGACTTGATTGAGTCATTTCACACTTGCCAAATTCGTTACATTTTCCCGCTCTCTTAATCAACAAACCCAACAGCTTGGAGAATTTAAGTAGGGCCTAAGGCTATGGGTGATTAATGATTAATACTTCAGGAGATGAAGCAATTTTTGTGATTACTTTTGTATGGTATTCTAGTTCAAGTTTTCTCTGCTGATATGGAGAAGAATATTTTTCATTAGATAAATTTGTTAGAATAATAAAATGTGGCTAGTTTATTTTCATTTAACTTTGGTGTTAAAATTTAATATGCAAATTTTGTAAATTTCGTTTTGCACAGCTTTGTTGCTTGAAATCGAATGGGGTTTCAAGCATTTAAGGACCCACCACCTAAGCTCTGCACAGGGGCCCGCCAAGACCTTGCTACGCCACTGGATGAAATCGTCGTATCATGTGAGGATGCTATAGGTATAGGCTATTAGGATGCAGCTCATGATATCAATCAGACGAACGCTTCTGCTTTTGAATTTTTCCTTCTCTTCTATTGGTTCTGTTTGCCTAACTGTTTTGCTCTATTAATCCTTCTATCCCATCGCTATTTGAACTTAGTCTGATCTCTTTCAACTTGCTTTCTCACGGTCGGCTGACTTCTTGTTTTTTTTGGTCTGTTAATGTTTTCTTGACTTCTGCATTTAGATTAGGAATTTAGTCTGTTATTCTACGTGAAGAGAGCCTCGATTGATGTGTCTTTGTAAATGATGATATAATTATAGTTATAATTCAGGTTTAATTACTTAAATTACTTAGCATTTTTGTTAAATGATCACTGTATTTCCGCTTTAAGTAGGGCCTATATTCTTGATGTTGCCAAAAAGACCGTAGGGGATGTTTTGGGTGTTTGAACCCTCTCCCCCAGAAACGATAATAATGTGTGTGTGTGTGTGTGTGCATTATACTTTGTAGGCAGTTTTGAAGTACGGTAGCGTATACAAGTACGTGTTTAGGCCAATACATTTTTATTTTCTATAATTTAAGTCAATTTAGATTGAATCGCAGGCTACATCTCTTTTTGATTATTAATCGGTAAGCGAGACATCAGGGTAACCAAGAAACCTATTGACTATCAATTTTATAATACTGTGCATGATGTGGAAAATTGTGGTGTGCCTACTGCGTTCATGATTCTTCATACCGTTTTAAATTTTCGAATCTATGTTAACTACCGTGCACTTGCTCTGCAAAAAAAAATGTAATTATAGCGATAACTAAGTCAATAAATGTCGGCTGTTTTGTTATTTTGTCTTGAACTATCAATGTAAATTGAACAATGGATTATTGATTATTGACAGCGTTTAATATTGACATCAATAATTTTAAAGCGAGACTTCAGGAAAACTCACCAGTATAGGCTATGCCTCCCAAACCTTATATTCAGTTATTATGGTCGCTCGCATTAATCTAACTGTAGTTTAAAATACCACCTCATTGTTTTCTTCATTTAGTCTCGTTGATGCAGGGGGCGGATCCAGGGGGCCAACCCGGCCATGCCCCCTGCATTTAGAAATTTCTTTATTTTCGACCAGCTATTCTGGCTCGGGAAGTTGACGTGCCCCCATTAGTAAATCCGTGAGTCCTATCCACAGTTCCACACCCATGAAGTTCGCACACCACGAGGTCCGTACGACTAAAACAAGGTGATCACCTTTTTTCTGGCGGCTAAAATGGTATATTTTCTTGGAAACTGGAGACAAATGATTTAAAAAGTCATCAACTTTTCGACGACCAAGACGAAAATTTGTCCCTGCCCAAGACCGAAAATGTTGGCTCCCAATTCGAAAATTTCTGTATCCGCCCTTGCTGGTGCCTACGTTTCCTCTGCCATGATTCTACCGTTGAAGCGCACTAAATATGGGTTGACAGAATGGACCCAGGCAGGTGATACAGATTGCAACAAATTCAGGTTTGGTCAACGAAGAAGCACTTATGAAGTGGTTTGACCACATTTGAAACACGTGCAGCCACTAAGCCCGAGCAGCCGGTTCTGCTAATCATGGACGGACAGAGAAATTTAATATGGACCTGGTCCATAATACCCCTGTAAGGGTCCATGTTACCACTTTTTGATGTGTCCATAATACCCCAACCATGGGGTAATGTGGACCTCTTGGCAAGTTTTACTTTTTTGCAACTTTTGAAATAAACTGATATATTATTTTCAAGACATTTCTATTTTAACTTCTTTACGATGACAGCATTTGGTTGCAATTTAATTGGACTGTATGGGTGCTTAATTCTGTTCAGAAATGACCATAAGTTAGAGGGTACATAATACCCCAAGTTACCCTAAGTGTCATGGAACCAAAAGTTAGGACAATAAGCAGGAAACCAATGACGCCATGCAGGGCATTCGATTTGTCAAGTAGCCTACACATCGAAGATCTATATAAACATATCAAGTACCGTAATACATGCATCTATCATATAGCACTATATATGCATCGTTGAAATCCGTCATTGACTCAAACATTAAGCGCATTGTCTTGTCAAGGTTTGAAACAGCGGCCAACTAACTGTGAAGAATTGTTTGAGATTGAGGGAAGCCTGACGTTACTGACGTAGGCTAATCTAGCATAATATATAAAATTTATGACTTCGCGTGGTTGACCCTTCAATCTTATCAGCCTGCCATGCATGCAGCCTGCCCTATGCCCGTCCTGTTTTTGCCTCTATTCACAATTTCGCAAACGGTCGAAACTCATTCTCTTTGATCGTGAACTTCTGCATGCTTTCATGTAGAAAGCACGTCAAAGCAGTTATCACAATTTTGCCCATATATATATATATATATATATATATATATATATATAATTCGTCGTCTTTTGTTTCATGCATCAAATCGATTGCATTCAAGTTGTCACTGATCAGAATGGCATTCCTTCGTGAAAGTCAGATTTCTAAATCGCTGTTTGAATGAAATGGATAGAACCAGCATGATAGGTGTCCATTGAATTTTCAGAAATTTTGACAGCAGTGGCAACTAAAATGTGATTTACGCAATTATGAGTTGTTTCAATCTCTTCGTAGCTTTCTGATATAGGCCTAATGGTTGAAGCATTAAAACTTATTGCCAGTTTGGTCGATGGACGCCAGAGCTGCGTTTTCACCTGCGTTTTTTAAGACAAAGGGTTCGTATGAAAAGGCTCTTGCAATTATAATGGCTTCTCGTGATTTTCTGCAAAGTTGGACAGCTTCTTTTGTACATTCTCACGTTGGACGATAGATTTTCCTCACACACCAGTGGCACCACGGCGAATTCATGCAAATTATAAGTATTGATTTGAAACGTGACATTTGAAACGACTTTGTATCATAGGCTACTGTGATACGATTAAGGCGATTAAGGTTGATATTGTCCATATGGATCATATAGACGCTTGAAGCAAGAGGTTGGTTGGTACCGTACACTTCATTTTCGTAAACAGTTGTAGCGCAGTTGTAGTGTGTGGTGTCCTCTATTATTTTGTTCGCTACGTTATAAAAGCAGTAGTCTGCATGCGGTAATAATAATGTTGTTTACAGGGTACTGAAAGAAATAAGCCTAATCTATTCGAACATGTCAGGAAATATGCTCCACCTGAGATTTTCAGATTTCTTTGTACACCTGATGTTGATGGTGGTCTATACATCATCAGCCAACGCAATTTCCCTAAAATTGCTGACTTTGACCAATGGGGAAGCCTTGTGCTCCTTGGATCTACCATCGCAAATCGTTCCTGTTACTGATTTCGATCATTCTCCACCAGCACTCCACTTCTGTCCATCTTGTATTCCTGCGCTGGCAAAGTGCGCCTGGATCTGTACACAGCAGACGAATTGTACAAGTTACAACTACAACGCGACATCTGTCGGATGTGAACTATTCTTCTATACACCAATCAACTACGCATCCATTGCAACGTGTTCTCACTTCAAGGTAACTGCTTTCATCTTCGAAATTTATTTTTAGGCAGAAACGAAGACAGACTAGGATATGCTGCTGTTCCAAGCGAATCGCCATTGCTGAGCACAGAGTATGTTGAGGGGCGCGGTGGTGTATACTATAGTTGGTATGTTCGTCGCCTTGCAGCCGGAGGGTTGCAGGTTCGAAACCGCCTCAAGTCGCCGAGTAGGGACCTTGGGCAAGTCCTTCACTCGCAATTGCTCAGCGCTTCGTCATGAAACTCCGATGCAGTGTCCGCTCTGTAGGCGGGAGCGCCTCTGAGTAAGGAGCTTGAAGGGGCGCTATAAAAAAGCGCACACTTGATGTGTGGTTGCTGATGTTCGGTCCATTCTGCGGTTTCTGCCAATTGCATGCAGGATAGGAAATTAGATGAAACTTAAAGGAGCAAATCAAGGTTTTCATTTGAACTGAATTAAAGCTTTGAATGATGGGTGTCTTTAGAATAGCGTCTGAATAGTTTACATTATTTGGCATTATCGTAGGCCTAGATGGAATGTAGATTTAAATTGACAGAATTGCTCTCTTGCAAGGGTTAGACTTACCCAGTGGTATTTTTAACCTGTTGTCTTGTCTCTGATTAGTTTCTATACGTCTTGAAAATTGTTTTCAATTTAATATTTCAATGCTGGAAGAATGGCGGCGTTTGGGTTTACTATCATTTGGTCGAAAGTCATTTGGTCGAAATCATTTGGTCGAAATCATTTGGTCGACGATGAAAAAATCGAACGATCAAAAAGTCGAATGATCGTTTGGTCGACAATCAAAAAGTCGAACGATCAAAAGATCGACAATCAAAAGGTCGAAAATCAAAAGATCGACATTGAAAATGAAGCATGTTTAAGAGAATTCCAACGATTTTACTACAAGTGCGCACACTCAAACACACATACACACACTCCGACACACACTCACATACACACTTGAACCCCGATCAGTCTGTGAGAGAAGGAGGTTGTGATCTACAGAAAGTGAAATGAAAACAAAATTAATTAACCAATAAATCAAGGAGAGTGCCTATCATCCTTCAATATGGAAGTTTATTGAGGCCCTGAAGAAGGAGCAAAGCTTGAACGAACTGAAGCTGGAACAATTCTTATCTGGACAACTTCCGAAATTCAAGAATTGTGCTGAACGGCTGAAGAGAGTCGTTGCTGAGTATGGAATGCGCCCGAATGTGGACTATTTGAGGGGCATTGCTCATGCACAACCTTGAGTTGCAAGCATAGGCTAATAGGGACATTTTTTATATGGACAATCTTTATATAATGACGCTATAGATGTATAAAACTAGCCTTAGCATTGAATTAGCATACAAATGATAAAACTTGTAGTAAAATCGTCCGAATTCTATTAAACATGCTTCATTTTGAATGTCGATCTTTTGATTTTCGACCTTTTGATTGTCGATCTTTTGATCGTTCGACGTTTTTTGATTGTCGACCAAATGATCATTCGACTTTTTGATCGTTCGATTTTTTCATCGTCGACCAAATGATTTCGACCAAATGACTTTCGACCAAATGACTTTCGACCAAATGATAGAATACCCGGCGTTTGCTCGATAATAATATTTCATGCATCTAAGACTTAAGTGAACGTTGCCGCTCTAAGACGCTGTTGTCTGCAGCCAATCTCTAAATTCTTCAGAAGCCCAGACGATGTTGTTGCTCTACAAATTGGACGAGCTTGGTCGGCCTGTGTCAGGTTCCCAGAGTATACAAGTAGGCCTACAAATCGCGTGACAACGGTCTCATTGCAAATTCTTTTACAACACAGGGACATTGTAGTCATAAACATAAACAAGCAATTACATGGAGTAAATAATTTTTAATAGTTTTCGCGAATGTGTTTCCCGTGCACATAATTTTCTTCCTGTTGGCTGCACTGCAATTCATGAACAGACGTCTCCACGAAAGTTTAGCTTCTGCTTTTTGTGTCGTTGCAAGTCAGCGACGTCGCTGCTCGATCCGCATGCGACCTCGCATGCTCTTCATTCTTATTATTTCCATCTTCCTTAATCTGCGCAAAATTGTAAATAGCTTATAATTTATCAGATAGACCTACCTAGCTCTATTCTGACGATTTAGTATGATTCTTCTCAGCCATCCAGTAACACCTTGACCCATTGCGCGCTTAATTGGCGTCCAGTAAAATAAAAAAAGGCGCCGGCCTAGGCCTACATAGGGTGTCTGCAAAGCAACTGTGATTTGATAATGCCTATACTATACTTATAACACGATCAGAAGTGTATATAAATTCCAACCCAGTTGTCAGTTGAACCAACCACCAAATGACATATGTATCACTGTAGGCCTACATTAATACTTGCATTGAGCGTCAAGTTGACCTTCCAAAGCGCGAGAGGATGATCTGGATTCTGGAATGATCTCATTCTTAGCGAGTGCAAATGCAAAATATACTATGTACAACGTTACTGAGGATCAGCGTAGGTTATAAATTATGAAGGCATGAAAAGAAAAACGTAGGTATTTTAGTAAGTTGAAATAAGTAACTGCTAAGCAATGACCTACGCATGATTACAATCACTAGCCTAGGCCGATATCATTTTAATAAAATATGGCTCAAATGAAAAGGTGAATGGATTTTGAGCAGATTACTAATCTGAACAGGGATCCACTTCTGTCTGTCATACAAAACTGTTCAATAAACTAAATGCAGAAATTCAATAGGCCTAAGCCAAAGGTTATTGAATATGTTTGCAATATAGAGAGAATGCATTCAGTCATTAAAATTTTATGCTTCAGGGGTTCCTATAAAATAGTAGGTCTAATATTAATTTATTTGAAGGAAATGTATTGCGATTATTTGCAGCATAGTTGTAAAAAAGTTTTTCCCGTTTTTTATTCTTTCCCAAAAAACGTCGTTTTTTCGTGTTTTATTTTCACATCGTTTTTCACCTTTTTTAATTTTATGTAACTTTATTAATTTATTTACTGTCCATTATTATTTTCCTTAATTTAAATTTTGTCTGATATTCCATACGTTTTCACCGTAGTCTCAAGGATTCAGCTAACTATTATAGTGTCATTATGTAGGCTAGTCTAATCATGAGAAGTGCAGCCAATTGGCAGTCAATAATATTACTTTGTTTCCGTTACATGTAACACAAGATGAAGACTGCGGAGTGCTCACAAGTTAAAGGTAGGCTAAATAAAATTAATACAATTCACTTCTAAGTCCTAACAGTAACGAAATTGCTCTTAGACCTATGCGACATTGCTGTTGAATTTCATCAGACTTTCATATCGATATTCATATCAAAGTCGCACTAAGTCACATTCAACATAGATCTCTCTCTCTCATAACTTTGTATTTAATTTTTTTTTAACCTATTAGACCCTACAAATTTTTAACGCGCGCAAAGTCACATAAATGGACTGTATTTCAATAATATAATTATTTAGCCTTTTAGGCCTACTGTTTCACGTCCATCCCTTCTATTCTGTTGCCTTGAGCACGCTTCTATTGAAGCTTGAATAACAGTACATATTCTATTGAAACTCGATGATTTCGCAAACTAATGTAAAGAAGTTTCTTTCATTGTTTCTCAGACATTTCAACTCCACCTTCGGTAGCGCATGTAAGAAAGTTGGTTCCTGCTGAGTGTTGTTCCTTTCCGTTTACGTACAACGGTCAGTTGTATCACGAATGCGCTCAGAATGCAACAGACGCCGTTGATGTTGGATGTTTCATCGACAACAGGACTTGGATCGGTTGTCTCCCACCTACAGGTAGGTACTTGATGAAACCCAAAATAGAACATAGACTTTACTCACATTGAGATAGGGGCCTATATATAGCGAAAGAGGTTTTTCATATTTATTCAAAGCCCACATTAAAACTTGGATGTCAAAATAAATAATTTATACTCGAATTGCACATATATTTTTGGCATGGCAACTTATGCGCTTGCAGTACAAACGTTAAAGACGTTAATTGTCACCTTTCATCATTGTAGGCTATAGGCGGCTGTGGCGGGTCAGTAAGCAAGCACGCAACGTCGGTGAACTTAGTGAAATTAATGTTTTCTTACATTTACTGATTTTACAAAATGTTTAAGTAACACTGAGACTCGCAAAAGACATTTGGCCAATGACAACAAAACTCTCGGCTCAGGGGCATTCGGTGCACCGCACCGAATGGACCTATGTTAAACACGGCCCTGCCTCATACTAATTATTACTGGCCTATATTTACATGGGTTTTTTTCAGATTTCATCGCAAAATACGAGATCATTAATATTATCGTTTTCAACTTTACCGGAGTCATGCCTGTGATGTCAATTAACAACTGGATTATAATCCAGCAAAGACTCAATGCCACTCCGACATTCTCTGGTTTATGGGCAGATTACAAGGATGGATTCGACAATTTCAGTGGAAATTATTGGTTTGGTTTGGAGAAGGTATATCAGCTGACCAATTCTGGTTCTTACCGTCTTCGAATTGAGGTCGAGACACTGGACAGTGGAACTTGGTTTTCAACTGAATACAATAGCTTCATCATTGATTCTGAGACCAATTTTTACACCATACACGTCGATGGCTACAGTGGAGATGGTGGTGATGCATTCAATTATTACGGAGGCCTCTATCAGCTGCAGAATGGAATGCAATTTATGACCGTTGGTTCTGCCAATGATCAATGTGCTTATAGATACGGCAACGGTGGTTTCTGGTACAACCGCTGTTTGTACTTCTGTTTGACCTGCTCCACTTCGACGAGATTCGTCTGGAGAATTGAAACGGTGAACGGAACTCTGACCTTTAATCTCAAGTCTAGCCGGATGATGATGAAACTCAACTGATGACCTATAGCCTATAATTGTTCGTAATTATATGTTGTATGTATGCATGCATGTATTCGTATGAATGTATGTATATGCCTATCTATTTAAGTTGTCCCTTATGTAGGCCTAATTATGTATTGTTTGTATGTAGCCTATGAATGACTTTTTTGTATATGGCCTATGCACTTTTTATGCATATAGGACTATGTATATTGTATAATTATACAATTGTTGTATTAATTTTCTCTTAGCACACATTAAAAATGCAGCTTTTATCTTTCTCGCGCCCTCCCAAGTTTTTAGGTTAGTAGAAATAAGACTAGGCTATGCAAAAATTTAATTGAAATAGTTAGATCAGATAATGCTAATAAATTAGCAATAGACCAGATGAAACTAAACATGCAATTAGGCCCACCTACGAAAAAACGTGTAGGCCTACTCGTCACATCGCGTCCTCTGCAGCATCGCTATGTTTATCCTACAGCTTTAATCCTTGAAAAACGTAAATCACAATGTTATAATTATTATCAATGAGATAACAATACACCATCAACCTGATTCCCAACTTTATGGAGAAGGGTGTTGGATGCAATGCAAGAATTAAAGATACTGATAGTGAAACAGTTCAGATGTTGGTTCGTAAGAAACGCAGGAATCAAGAACGTCTCGACTCACTTAGTCTCAATGTATTTGATATGAAGACGCAGCTCTGTCCACTATAATGAAACAAATTTACTCAGACGAAATTGTGTGAGCCAGAGACCTGCTAGACTAGAGTTTTGCTTTGACTCAAGTTTCAGTCGACAAACGACAAAATTGTCATTTGGTTATCCGTAACATGACTCACAGATACATTCGCTGATATATTCTTTAAGTTTCAGACAAGTCAAATCTTGTCACAGCATCACCGAGAATACCGCAAAGTCCCTATCTATATAAATAAAAATGTAAAACGTTAGCGTGCGTAATCAAGGATCTCGGAAAGTTCTTGACCGATTGGTTTGAAAATTTTCACAAAGCGTTTCATTCGAACATGAGCGGGTTTGTATAATGCTTTTGGGGAATATGCGCAATCTTTACGACAAAAAACACAACTTTGCACTCGATTCGAGCGATTTCGATTTCAATTTTCACCCGACGTTTGTACAAAATCAATGATCTCGGTAAGTTCCTCACCGATTGCTTTCAAATTTTCACACAACGTTCCATTCGAATCCGAGCGCTACGGTTTTTATATGCTTTTTGTTAAAAAAAGCGCAATCTTTACACCACAACTTTGCATTCCATTCGAGCGATATCGTTTTAAATTTTCACACGTCGTTGCATTCCGTGTTTTTATATCGCATAAAAGTTGTCTGTTCAGTTAGCAGTTAAGTTTAATTAAGATTACTGCATAACTTGTATATGTAAAGCGCAGTGCGTTTGCAGGCGCTCAATTAAAGAAAAGATTATTATTATTATTATTATTATTATTATTATTATTATTATTATTATTATTATTATTATTATTATTATATCCGCGCGTGTGTTTATAGCGCATATATGTAACTGTCGGTTTTTACAAAATCAAGGATCTCGGAAAGTTTTATGGACGGACGGACGGACGGACGGACGGACAACGGGCGGACGGACGGACGGGGAGGGACGGAGGACGGAGGGACAAAGGAGAGGAAGAGAGGGGGTGAGTGAGGAAGAGAGGGGAGGGAGAGGGATGAAGAGGGAGGGGGAGGGAGAGACGGGAGGAGAGGGAGGGGGAGCGAGGGGGAGGGATGGAGGAAACGGGAGGGGAGGGGACGGAAGGTGAGGGGAGGGGAGATAGGGAGGGGAGATAGGGAGGGAGGGTGGGAAGGAGAGTCTTTTCAGCCACAGCAACGCGTGGCCGGGTACTGCTAGTAGGATATATATATAGCTTATGAAAAGCTTGACTATACTTAGCTTAGCTTAGCCTATGTAAAATCAAGCAAAGGCACATATATTTACACTGTGATCGATAGATTAGATCTATCTATTAGCATCAACCGTTAAATAGCCTAAACACATTTAAAATGCGTTGAAGATCAATGAAGATATAGGTTAAACTATAGGTCATCGTTTAGTGAAGCTTCACTGCATGCAATGTTTTGGCTACAAGAAATCCTACCGTGCTTTATCTACTATATACACCGTGTCTCAAAAAACTTGCAAAATTGTTTTGTCAGAACTTCGTCAATTTCTCGCCTATCCCAATAAAACACCGTTATATGAAAAATTTGTACATCTGTGTTTAACAAGGTAGTGCGGTTAAATGAGTCAGGTGAGGTGAAAAATTTACATATAGTGCTCATAAACTTTCAGCCATTTTTTCGTCTACCTGCCAAAAGTTATTAAGATTGGTGGAAATTTGGCGAAGTTCTGACAGAAACAATTTTGTACAGTATTTTTAGACACGATGTATATATATATATATAATATATATATATATATATAGTGCCTAAGTAAAGACTTCAATTTCACGTTACAAAAGATGTCGATTGATTGACCACTTAGAGTGGAAGACTGTTTCAAGCGGTAACAATAATGAGTGGCACAGGTCGAATTCCATTTTGGTGTGTTGTAATGTTTGAGCAGACTGCGAGAGTATCAACATATGAGCCGTTTACAAAGACCTGCAGTTAGATAGCGGACTCTTTTATGCACTAACATAAATAGGCTGTTGAAACCAAACAATGGTAAAACGCTACCGAGATATCAAAGACACGATAGGCCTACGCGATACGATGTAGGCCTATGCATAGAAAGGTCGTGTAAAGCAAACACATGTAGGCATTATGGATGTCAATTGTTGCAAAGATAGCTACATCTCCGGCAACTCTCAAATTCCAAAATTCCTTGCGACCTTTCTATTATGCGCTGTCATCGACGGTCACACCATACGATGATGTCAATAACAGTTGATTGTCTCTTTCTTTAGTTTCGTAATCAACGGTTGATGCGCATAATCTATTCAGTAGCCTACATCACGATCGACTACCACAGGTCGGACACGACGTGTTTGTTTACTATAATTTTTATTATATATAGAAAACAAGAGTTATTTTAAGCACAGATGCATTAGACCAATGTGCTTTTAAGCGCAGGCAATCTCAGCAACACTTAGCAATGAGTAGGCTATAGACCTACATTGTAGCGATTTGTTTGTTTTGGTGCGGTTAGCTGTTTAACTTAGTTCGCTCTTTTCAATTCTGATCTTTCAACAACTTATACTTGCTATCTATAACATATCATGTGGCCACACGCTGCTACACGACGATCTTTCTGCAAGAATATTTCAACGCAGACGTTGTCATTGAAATACTTGCATCAACTTCGGATGTTGTTCATAACGACCTGAGTATAACCACTTAATAGATTCTCTACATTATAAAAGGCAGAGAAGACCTCTGGGAGTTGACACATCAAGTAGAGACGCTTACTGACCTATCGTTAGCCCGACAACGCGTAGCCTACAGATTAAGAAACCAACGACGCAAAAGACAACTTACTTTATAGAAAGCAAAGGTTAGTTATAAGACTCATATCATATTCTAGTTTTACAAAGGCATCCTATCTATCAACTGCTTGGTGACAGTTCTGGGTGTGCTTGGGGGGCCCCGGTAGAGTAGTGGTTAACACGCTGGCCAAGAGTGCGAAAGGTATACGTAGTGAGTTCGAGCCCCCGTTGGGCGGATTTGCTTGGTAGGCTGCCTTTAGCGCCGTGTAATTACAAAGCTGTCTGTTCAGTTGGTAGTTAAGTTTAATTAAGATTATAGGCCTACTGCATAACATGTAAAAGCGCAGTGCGTCTTGCAGGCGTTTAATTAAAGAAAATATATTATTATCTATTATTATTATTTGCCAGCGGGATTATTTTCATGTTCGAATTTAATCTGAATGAGAAGTCTCTCAAATAGCCCGCTTTGTGCGTTCAGTCAGTTTATGTTCGGTTGTGAATCCAGAAGTTAGGAATCGACTTTGCTTTGGATTTGTTCGGTTTTGTACGATGTTTTATCCTCAACTGAGAATCTGGGGATTACAGTGGTGCCTATATGTGAATTTGTGAATATTAAGTGACTTGATGCATAGGTCTATTTATAATTAGGCCTATATGTATATTGGTCGGTCACGTGGCCGAGTGATGCGGGGTAATACATTTAATATGATATCAATTTTTTGTCTTCAGCTGCGTCTAATGACCACAGACTTTGTAAAAATTTCTTTTTGTTATGTTTCAAGTGGAAATGGCTGAAGGTTTCCGCAGAAATCGTCTGGAAATCCATCTGCTTGTCAACCTACTATTGTATCTCTGTGTGTTTTCGTCCGCGTCCTTGCCTTTAGAGCAATTGTCTTTATCCAATGGGAAAGTTCTTTGTTCCTTGGATCCACCATCAAAAGTAGTCCCGGTGACTGGTTTTGACAAAACCCCTGCACTATCGCCATTCCACTCCAACCCTTGTATTCCTGCGCTGGCAAAGTGCGCCTGGATCTGTACACAGCAGACGAACTGTACAAGTTACAACTACAACGCGACATCTGTCGGATGTGAACTATTCTTCTATACACCAATCAACTACGCATCCATTGCAACGTGTTCTCACTTCAGGGTAAATCTGTGCAAATAATATGCATGCATCTCAAATATGTTATAATCCTGTTTTAAGTGCCATTTATTGCTGGTGATAAAGTTTGTGGCGTACTTGAAAGTAACGCTAATATGAAATGCACAGTCTGCCTATTAGGGCAGAATTGAGAGTAGACTATTATAGATTTTGTTGTCAGCATCTACATGCATCAGTCATACCGATTGTTTGTCAGGACAATTAAGTAATGTCGGCTATAAACTACTGTCAACTTATTTACAGCCACTTAGCGTTTAAACTCTATAAATCATCTAGACTTGTGCCTTTCACAGTGGCGTCGCCAGAATAATCATGCAATGGATAACACTCTGGCATGGAGAGCAGGAGGTAACGAGCTCGTACCCGTATAGGGCGGACGTGCTTTGTAGTCTGCTATTAGCGCCGATTGTTATTGCAGGCTGTCTGTTCTGTTAGTAGTTAAGATTTATGTATTCTGTAATAAGAGTTCCTGTAAACTGTTTCAACTGCATAATTATACACTGCCAGACCGCAGGCCTAACCGGCTGCGGTCTGTCAACCAGATTGTTGAATAAAAGAACAAAATTATTATTATATGATCGTAGAACCTTCCGACTGAGTAGACATGGAGTGGGCCCTATGCTAATATTTGATTATAACGATTCCCACAGAAGCAGGAGATTTTTATTTGCAGCTAATCTTTGTGTTATTATATTAACAAGATCTGAATTTCTCGGTTTCACAATTACATTATTGTTTGATACTTTCATTTAGTAGTTATTTGTTTACTTTGAATTAAAATAAACAAAATGGACAAGTATATTACTTGCTGAACATATGCGATAATGCGACATTATTATTTTCTAACATTCAGTTAATATAATATTATTCTTGTTAGGGTTTGTTCAAATCTTGCAACGTAATCATATTGGTTAGTTATTTCTTGCGCAATTGCTCAATTCTTAATCGACCCATTGCAAAAAGCTTAACCGGGACAATTAAATTTTTTAATTTTTGGCTATGATTAGGCCTATCTGCTTGGTTTTGAAACTTTCCAATTACCTAAGTAAGCCGATTGTTTTTTGGGCGATCGTTTTCGCAATAAGCGTGTTAGATCCTTCTAAAAGATCGTCGTCGTCGTCATCATCATCATCGTCGTCGTTGTTGTCATCATCATCATAATCATGAAGCCCTCATGAAAATATCGCCGCATGGACTTCTCTTGTGAAATCGACTTTGTTGTTGAGATGTTTGGACCTTCGCTTTGATGCTCTGAATAGCCTACAGAATCTGATACGGTTATCATTTGCAGATGAATGTATTCACCGGATATTGTCCAACTCTTCAAGGTATGTGCAAAAATATTGCATGTGTCTCTTATATGTATAGAAACCGTTAAGTCACAAGTCTACCTATTGACCATTGAATTTATAGGATATGGGATTACCAACTGCACGAACGTTGGCCGCTATGAATGGGATCAATGGCAGTTAAGTCTCCATGTTTCCACATCGCTACGTTTAGGCACAAAATTAAGTATCTGTAAGCACGATCGCTTTGATTGTTTTAACCAGTTTCGTGTCAATCAAGACTTCGTCTGCTTTTGGTATAACATAGTGAGGTGATAGGCCTATAGGCCCTATATGAAATATCTTGGTATCAAAATTTCATGGAAAGAGAAGTAGGCCCTAGTGTTCATCAGTTGGATCACTGTAGAAACCCAAGCGACTTGCATTTTTATGGAGTCGTACATAAAGCAAAGGATTTGATCTGCGGAACTAAGCAGCACACGGAATCGAATCTGCATTTCATAGAAACCAAATCTGTCAGAATATTTCGACACATAAAACAATCCTAATAAATTATTCTTACGAACGATTTTTATTCAGCCATGATATGGCTCCACATCGTCAGAGACAGTGAGACCCAGCGACCGACGTTCTAAACAATGCAGCTAAGCAAATCAATCGCCGTCATTTCATTATCCATCTGTGGTGAAGGTCAAAAGCGGATGCCATTTAATTAGCAGAGGTCAGAAGTCGTTCTGTCTATTGCCACAACTGATCATGTTATGTCCATGCACTGGATATTCCAAATTACTTGAATCACCTCAGCACCAGCAAGTGTCGATATGCCTTCTTGTTGGTGACGTGAGTCGTATTATGGGAAGCGCAATATTCTCCTAAAGCAATACCGTTGAAGGGCATAGAATTTCGCATCAAAGTAGTGGATTCACATGACGCCCTGATGCAGTTACAGCGTACAATCTGCTGCTCCATATAAATGCAAGGACAGTCATGAGGCCAATCTGAATAGCCATGAATAGGGAGAGTTTGGTATTTGGTCGGGTTTGGTTAACTAATTCGGATGCCTCAATTCTTTTCAAGATGTAGCTCGTACAAAGCCAGAAAATTGGGGCACTACAGGAAAGTATTGTCGTAATTTAAACTGTGCCAAAGTTGACATTGATTTACATAACTCGTTAATGCATGTGCAGTGCCATAAAATAATGTTGCAGATATTTCGACTCCACCTTCGGTAGCGCATGTGAGAAAGTTGATTCCTGCTCAGTGTTGTTCCTTTCCGTTTACCTACAACGGTCAGTTGTATCACGAATGCGCTCAGAATATAACAGACGCCGTTGATGTCGGATGTTTCATTGAAAACAGGACTTGGGTCGGTTGTCTCCAACCCACAGGTAAACATTTACTCAGACTTGTTGAAATCAATACACGAACACAGATTGAAATCGGGGAATTAGGGAACTCTGTTTTTTTTTATTCAAGGATTGCATTTTAAACTTGAGCGTCATTTTTCCTCAACTTCATCGATACTTTTGGCTCCGAAACTTGGGCAGTGGGCACCTCTTCACAGGATCACAATTCTCTAAGAAATTCTATTAAAATATTTACAATTTCTAATAATGTTATTTTTTCAGATTATGTCGCAAAATACGAAATAATTAATATCACAGTTCCAAATTTCACCGGAGTCATCCCTGTGATGACGATTAACAACTGGATTATAATCCAGCAAAGACTCAACGCCACTCCGACATTCTCTGGTTTATGGGCAGACTACAAGGATGGATTCGGCAATTTCAAAGAAAGTTATTGGTTTGGTTTGGAGAAGGTTTATCAGCTGACAAATTCTGGATTTTACCGTCTTCGAATGGAGGTTGAGACACTGGACACAGGAACTTGGTTTTCAACTGAATACAATAGCTTCATCATTGATTCTGAGACCAATTTTTACACCATACATGTTGATGGCTACGGTGGAGATGGAGGTGATGCATTCAATTATTACGGAGGCCTCTATCAGCTGCAGAATGGAATGCAATTTATGACCGTTGGTTCTGCCAATGATCAATGTGCTTTTAGATACGGCAACGGCGGCTTCTGGTACAACTACTGCTTATACTTCTGTTTGACCTGCTCCACTTCAACGAAATTCATCTGGCGAATTGAAACAGTGAACGGAACTCTGGCCTTTAATCTCACGTCTAGCCGAATGATGATGAGGCTGAACTGATTAACTGTATAAAAATCGTGTATGTTGTATGCATGTAATTGTGTAATTATGTACATGTATTTATTCAGTCTTACCTGCATGCAATGCCATGCATATATTATGCATTTTATTTATGATGTTCTTATTCGTCTATACGTGTTCTGTGAATATACACATTACATGTAGATGTCTATGTTGCACGCATTTGTGGGGTACGGTGGTGTAGTGGGTATGTTCGTTGCCTTGCATCCGGAGGGTTGCAGGTTTGAATCCATCTCAAGCCGCCTCGTAGGTACCTTGGGCAAGTCCTTCACTCGCAACTGTTCAGAGCTTCGGCGTCAAATTCCGATTTGGTGTCCGTGCTGTAGTTGGGATGGATTCTGAGTAGACACCTCTAAGGGGTGCTATGACAAGTGCAAATACAAACAATACTTGTAGGGCAATTGAAGGTCACATGCTGCATATTTGTGCATTGCATATATGACTTTGTACGTGTGTAGGCCGATTCATGTGCACGTATTTCATGTATGTATCTTTGTACGCAATTGTGTACAATACAAGGGTCCGTGATGTTGAAGATCTTTGTAAGAGAATAATGCAAGCTTGGAACGATCTTGACCAGCGAATTATTGACTCGGCGGTGCGCGAAAGGCGCAAGTGACTTCGCGCATGCGTAGAAGCTAAAGGCGGGCAGATTGAGTACAAACTATAAATGTTTTACATTGTCTGCCATTTAGCTATAACTTTCCTGAATTTCATTGACATTGTTTGAATATTGTTAAAATAATAACGATTTTTCCTGCGGTTTCCTTTTTATGCCTCACGGTGTATGTCTTCTCTTCTAGTTAGGCATATGTAGGCTAGTTATTGTGATGGTATCTGAAACACATTGAAAATGCATAAAGCACCGGTCAAATTTGTTTATATATTATTCCTTTTAGCACATAAATTTATATAGCGCTTCTTTAAATAGGCCATGTAGGCTAATACATAAATATGGCTATACAAAGCATTGAAATGCAAATAATTTATTATATATTAGTCCTTTCAAGTTTAATACATTCCGCGGAAATCAGGGCTGAAAGTGAGTCTGCGCCCTGGCATTGATTTTCATGAACTGCCGTTCCCGGGTCTAAGCCGGGTCTCAGCCGGGTCGCATGTCTACCATTGAGGTATATGCATGCATCATAAGCTCTATACCAATTACGAAATCTTTAGTGAAATTTGTAAGAATTTCCGACAATATTGGGAATGACTGAGAAAAAGGTTGTCATAGTTTTTTTTAACTCATGAGAACCGGTAGCTTTTCCAAACCACTTTAAGCCCTGACGGTAGCCTAATAGACTTTCATTGACTAACTAACTATTTCCCAAAATATAGGCTAAGCGTGAAATGATGACTGAAATCAATCCCCTAAAATTAATTTTGTAGGTTGATTGAAGTTGAAGTCAATTTTCAAGCCCAATCGGCTGGTTTAATCCAAAGTATTAAATTTAATAACGTATAGGCTACAAGTTTACGGTTGCAAATTCGTCACCGTTCTTCTACTTCAAACATCTTCAGGTATTTTTCAATTTCTCAACTTGCCTCATAGGCCTTAGTTTTCTAAACTTAAATAAGACAACAACACTCTTTGTGCAGTCTGCGTCCAGCGTCATAATATCAAATTATACCTGTGACGTCATATTGAACTTTAATCTTCTCCATTATTATCTACTTCAAACTGCAGATGTCTATGGTCCAAATGAATATGACGTCAAATTTAGAGGAGTCCACATTAACGCCTCTGTAAATGACGTCATAATTTTCAACATAAAATCTATCTCTCTGTGGCGTCATATTACGCTTAATCTTGCTCGGTCCGGAATAATTGTAAGCTACTTTCAAAGCGAGATAAATATTTAACTAAAATCTGATATCGCGAACAATAAATGAAGTTGAAATAAAAAAAACACTTCATTGAGTCATAAAATATTCTTACTTTTCTAATTATAGTACTTTCTTTTCTTATTATGGGCCTACTTTCATACTCACTTTTCACTTTTCATTTGATAATTTCAAGTTTTACCAGACTTCCGTTCTTAATGACCGATTATAATTTTCGGTCATTGAAATGATCACGATAATTTCTGTCATTTTACCTTACGAATTATTTCTTTTTCCCTTCGATGATCGGTTGCTGCTCAATTCCACAGCAGCTGTTCTTCACCGTCTTTTTCAACATATTATTTCGTCGTCTTTTGTCATCGTTTCATCGCTTTCTTCTCGTCATTTCGGCAACTTTCGCCACCTTTGTCATCTTTTAAATCGTTTTGTCCTAATTTCAACATCTTCGTCGCATTTATCGTATTCTTTCAAAAAAGTTCTTTGCCTGCTGCCTTCAACAGAATTTCACCAGAGCTAATGAGAGAAAGAGATGACGTTGCATATGGGATTGTGACGTCAAACGACTTATGCGAAAAGAGGCAATCGCAACGGGTGTAGGAGTCTAGATTTGAATTTGTTACAATTTTTTTACTG